>JAWZSU010000047.1:0-331746 GCA_038380795.1 Pyrocephalus nanus
TAACCCTAACCCTAACCCTAACCCTAACCCTAACCCTAACCCTAACCCTAACCCTAACCCTAACCCTAACCCTAACCCTAACCCTAACCCTAACCCTAACCCTAACCCTAACCCTAACCCTAACCCTAACCCTAACCCTAACCCTAACCCTAACCCTAACCCTAACCCTAACCCTAACCCTAACCCTAACCCTAACCCTAACCCTAACCCTAACCCTAACCCTAACCCTAACCCTAACCCTAACCCTAACCCTAACCCTAACCCTAACCCTAACCCTAACCCTAACCCTAGACCCTAACCCTAACCCTAACCCTAACCCTAACCCTAACCCTAACCCTAACCCTAACCCTAACCCTAACCCTAACCCTAACCCTAACCCTAACCCTAACCCTAACCCTAACCCTAACCCTAACCCTAACCCTAACCCTAACCCTAACCCTAACCCTAACCCTAACCCTAACCCTAACCCTAACCCTAACCCTAACCCTAACCCTAACCCTAACCCTAACCCTAACCCTAACCCTAACCCTAACCCTAACCCTAACCCTAACCCTAACCCTAACCCTAACCCTAACCCTAACCCTAACCCTAACCCTAACCCTAACCCTAACCCTAACCCTAACCCTAACCCTAACCCTAACCCTAACCCTAACCCTAACCCTAACCCTAACCCTAACCCTAACCCTAACCCTAACCCTAACCCTAACCCTAACCCTAACCCTAACCCTAACCCTAACCCTAACCCTAACCCTAACCCTAACCCTAACCCTAACCCTAACCCTAACCCTAACCCTAACCCTAACCCTAACCCTAACCCTAACCCTAACCCTAACCCTAACCCTAACCCTAACCCTAACCCTAACCCTAACCCTAACCCTAACCCTAACCCTAACCCTAACCCTAACCCTAACCCTAACCCTAACCCTAACCCTAACCCTAACCCTAACCCTAACCCTAACCCTAACCCTAACCCTAACCCTAACCCTAACCCTAACCCTAACCCTAACCCTAACCCTAACCCTAACCCTAACCCTAACCCTAACCCTAACCCTAACCCTAACCCTAACCCTAACCCTAACCCTAACCCTAACCCTAACCCTAACCCTAACCCTAACCCTAACCCTAACCCTAACCCTAACCCTAACCCTAACCCTAACCCTAACCCTAACCCTAACCCTAACCCTAACCCTAACCCTAACCCTAACCCTAACCCTAACCCTAACCCTAACCCTAACCCTAACCCTAACCCTAACCCTAACCCTAACCCTAACCCTAACCCTAACCCTAACCCTAACCCTAACCCTAACCCTAACCCTAACCCTAACCCTAACCCTAACCCTAACCCTAACCCTAACCCTAACCCTAACCCTAACCCTAACCCTAACCCTAACCCTAACCCTAACCCTAACCCTAACCCTAACCCTAACCCTAACCCTAACCCTAACCCTAACCCTAACCCTAACCCTAACCCTAACCCTAACCCTAACCCTAACCCTAACCCTAACCCTAACCCTAACCCTAACCCTAACCCTAACCCTAACCCTAACCCTAACCCTAACCCTAACCCTAACCCTAACCCTAACCCTAACCCTAACCCTAACCCTAACCCTAACCCTAACCCTAACCCTAACCCTAACCCTAACCCTAACCCTAACCCTAACCCTAACCCTAACCCTAACCCTAACCCTAACCCTAACCCTAACCCTAACCCTAACCCTAACCCTAACCCTAACCCTAACCCTAACCCTAACCCTAACCCTAACCCTAACCCTAACCCTAACCCTAACCCTAACCCTAACCCTAACCCTAACCCTAACCCTAACCCTAACCCTAACCCTAACCCTAACCCTAACCCTAACCCTAACCCTAACCCTAACCCTAACCCTAACCCTAACCCTAACCCTAACCCTAACCCTAACCCTAACCCTAACCCTAACCCTAACCCTAACCCTAACCCTAACCCTAACCCTAACCCTAACCCTAACCCTAACCCTAACCCTAACCCTAACCCTAACCCTAACCCTAACCCTAACCCTAACCCTAACCCTAACCCTAACCCTAACCCTAACCCTAACCCTAACCCTAACCCTAACCCTAACCCTAACCCTAACCCTAACCCTAACCCTAACCCTAACCCTAACCCTAACCCTAACCCTAACCCTAACCCTAACCCTAACCCTAACCCTAACCCTAACCCTAACCCTAACCCTAACCCTAACCCTAACCCTAACCCTAACCCTAACCCTAACCCTAACCCTAACCCTAACCCTAACCCTAACCCTAACCCTAACCCTAACCCTAACCCTAACCCTAACCCTAACCCTAACCCTAACCCTAACCCTAACCCTAACCCTAACCCTAACCCTAACCCTAACCCTAACCCTAACCCTAACCCTAACCCTAACCCTAACCCTAACCCTAACCCTAACCCTAACCCTAACCCTAACCCTAACCCTAACCCTAACCCTAACCCTAACCCTAACCCTAACCCTAACCCTAACCCTAACCCTAACCCTAACCCTAACCCTAACCCTAACCCTAACCCTAACCCTAACCCTAACCCTAACCCTAACCCTAACCCTAACCCTAACCCTAACCCTAACCCTAACCCTAACCCTAACCCTAACCCTAACCCTAACCCTAACCCTAACCCTAACCCTAACCCTAACCCTAACCCTAACCCTAACCCTAACCCTAACCCTAACCCTAACCCTAACCCTAACCCTAACCCTAACCCTAACCCTAACCCTAACCCTAACCCTAACCCTAACCCTAACCCTAACCCTAACCCTAACCCTAACCCTAACCCTAACCCTAACCCTAACCCTAACCCTAACCCTAACCCTAACCCTAACCCTAACCCTAACCCTAACCCTAACCCTAACCCTAACCCTAACCCTAACCCTAACCCTAACCCTAACCCTAACCCTAACCCTAACCCTAACCCTAACCCTAACCCTAACCCTAACCCTAACCCTAACCCTAACCCTAACCCTAACCCTAACCCTAACCCTAACCCTAACCCTAACCCTAACCCTAACCCTAACCCTAACCCTAACCCTAACCCTAACCCTAACCCTAACCCTAACCCTAACCCTAACCCTAACCCTAACCCTAACCCTAACCCTAACCCTAACCCTAACCCTAACCCTAACCCTAACCCTAACCCTAACCCTAACCCTAACCCTAACCCTAACCCTAACCCTAACCCTAACCCTAACCCTAACCCTAACCCTAACCCTAACCCTAACCCTAACCCTAACCCTAACCCTAACCCTAACCCTAACCCTAACCCTAACCCTAACCCTAACCCTAACCCTAACCCTAACCCTAACCCTAACCCTAACCCTAACCCTAACCCTAACCCTAACCCTAACCCTAACCCTAACCCTAACCCTAACCCTAACCCTAACCCTAACCCTAACCCTAACCCTAACCCTAACCCTAACCCTAACCCTAACCCTAACCCTAACCCTAACCCTAACCCTAACCCTAACCCTAACCCTAACCCTAACCCTAACCCTAACCCTAACCCTAACCCTAACCCTAACCCTAACCCTAACCCTAACCCTAACCCTAACCCTAACCCTAACCCTAACCCTAACCCTAACCCTAACCCTAACCCTAACCCTAACCCTAACCCTAACCCTAACCCTAACCCTAACCCTAACCCTAACCCTAACCCTAACCCTAACCCTAACCCTAACCCTAACCCTAACCCTAACCCTAACCCTAACCCTAACCCTAACCCTAACCCTAACCCTAACCCTAACCCTAACCCTAACCCTAACCCTAACCCTAACCCTAACCCTAACCCTAACCCTAACCCTAACCCTAACCCTAACCCTAACCCTAACCCTAACCCTAACCCTAACCCTAACCCTAACCCTAACCCTAACCCTAACCCTAACCCTAACCCTAACCCTAACCCTAACCCTAACCCTAACCCTAACCCTAACCCTAACCCTAACCCTAACCCTAACCCTAACCCTAACCCTAACCCTAACCCTAACCCTAACCCTAACCCTAACCCTAACCCTAACCCTAACCCTAACCCTAACCCTAACCCTAACCCTAACCCTAACCCTAACCCTAACCCTAACCCTAACCCTAACCCTAACCCTAACCCTAACCCTAACCCTAACCCTAACCCTAACCCTAACCCTAACCCTAACCCTAACCCTAACCCTAACCCTAACCCTAACCCTAACCCTAACCCTAACCCTAACCCTAACCCTAACCCTAACCCTAACCCTAACCCTAACCCTAACCCTAACCCTAACCCTAACCCTAACCCTAACCCTAACCCTAACCCTAACCCTAACCCTAACCCTAACCCTAACCCTAACCCTAACCCTAACCCTAACCCTAACCCTAACCCTAACCCTAACCCTAACCCTAACCCTAACCCTAACCCTAACCCTAACCCTAACCCTAACCCTAACCCTAACCCTAACCCTAACCCTAACCCTAACCCTAACCCTAACCCTAACCCTAACCCTAACCCTAACCCTAACCCTAACCCTAACCCTAACCCTAACCCTAACCCTAACCCTAACCCTAACCCTAACCCTAACCCTAACCCTAACCCTAACCCTAACCCTAACCCTAACCCTAACCCTAACCCTAACCCTAACCCTAACCCTAACCCTAACCCTAACCCTAACCCTAACCCTAACCCTAACCCTAACCCTAACCCTAACCCTAACCCTAACCCTAACCCTAACCCTAACCCTAACCCTAACCCTAACCCTAACCCTAACCCTAACCCTAACCCTAACCCTAACCCTAACCCTAACCCTAACCCTAACCCTAACCCTAACCCTAACCCTAACCCTAACCCTAACCCTAACCCTAACCCTAACCCTAACCCTAACCCTAACCCTAACCCTAACCCTAACCCTAACCCTAACCCTAACCCTAACCCTAACCCTAACCCTAACCCTAACCCTAACCCTAACCCTAACCCTAACCCTAACCCTAACCCTAACCCTAACCCTAACCCTAACCCTAACCCTAACCCTAACCCTAACCCTAACCCTAACCCTAACCCTAACCCTAACCCTAACCCTAACCCTAACCCTAACCCTAACCCTAACCCTAACCCTAACCCTAACCCTAACCCTAACCCTAACCCTAACCCTAACCCTAACCCTAACCCTAACCCTAACCCTAACCCTAACCCTAACCCTAACCCTAACCCTAACCCTAACCCTAACCCTAACCCTAACCCTAACCCTAACCCTAACCCTAACCCTAACCCTAACCCTAACCCTAACCCTAACCCTAACCCTAACCCTAACCCTAACCCTAACCCTAACCCTAACCCTAACCCTAACCCTAACCCTAACCCTAACCCTAACCCTAACCCTAACCCTAACCCTAACCCTAACCCTAACCCTAACCCTAACCCTAACCCTAACCCTAACCCTAACCCTAACCCTAACCCTAACCCTAACCCTAACCCTAACCCTAACCCTAACCCTAACCCTAACCCTAACCCTAACCCTAACCCTAACCCTAACCCTAACCCTAACCCTAACCCTAACCCTAACCCTAACCCTAACCCTAACCCTAACCCTAACCCTAACCCTAACCCTAACCCTAACCCTAACCCTAACCCTAACCCTAACCCTAACCCTAACCCTAACCCTAACCCTAACCCTAACCCTAACCCTAACCCTAACCCTAACCCTAACCCTAACCCTAACCCTAACCCTAACCCTAACCCTAACCCTAACCCTAACCCTAACCCTAACCCTAACCCTAACCCTAACCCTAACCCTAACCCTAACCCTAACCCTAACCCTAACCCTAACCCTAACCCTAACCCTAACCCTAACCCTAACCCTAACCCTAACCCTAACCCTAACCCTAACCCTAACCCTAACCCTAACCCTAACCCTAACCCTAACCCTAACCCTAACCCTAACCCTAACCCTAACCCTAACCCTAACCCTAACCCTAACCCTAACCCTAACCCTAACCCTAACCCTAACCCTAACCCTAACCCTAACCCTAACCCTAACCCTAACCCTAACCCTAACCCTAACCCTAACCCTAACCCTAACCCTAACCCTAACCCTAACCCTAACCCTAACCCTAACCCTAACCCTAACCCTAACCCTAACCCTAACCCTAACCCTAACCCTAACCCTAACCCTAACCCTAACCCTAACCCTAACCCTAACCCTAACCCTAACCCTAACCCTAACCCTAACCCTAACCCTAACCCTAACCCTAACCCTAACCCTAACCCTAACCCTAACCCTAACCCTAACCCTAACCCTAACCCTAACCCTAACCCTAACCCTAACCCTAACCCTAACCCTAACCCTAACCCTAACCCTAACCCTAACCCTAACCCTAACCCTAACCCTAACCCTAACCCTAACCCTAACCCTAACCCTAACCCTAACCCTAACCCTAACCCTAACCCTAACCCTAACCCTAACCCTAACCCTAACCCTAACCCTAACCCTAACCCTAACCCTAACCCTAACCCTAACCCTAACCCTAACCCTAACCCTAACCCTAACCCTAACCCTAACCCTAACCCTAACCCTAACCCTAACCCTAACCCTAACCCTAACCCTAACCCTAACCCTAACCCTAACCCTAACCCTAACCCTAACCCTAACCCTAACCCTAACCCTAACCCTAACCCTAACCCTAACCCTAACCCTAACCCTAACCCTAACCCTAACCCTAACCCTAACCCTAACCCTAACCCTAACCCTAACCCTAACCCTAACCCTAACCCTAACCCTAACCCTAACCCTAACCCTAACCCTAACCCTAACCCTAACCCTAACCCTAACCCTAACCCTAACCCTAACCCTAACCCTAACCCTAACCCTAACCCTAACCCTAACCCTAACCCTAACCCTAACCCTAACCCTAACCCTAACCCTAACCCTAACCCTAACCCTAACCCTAACCCTAACCCTAACCCTAACCCTAACCCTAACCCTAACCCTAACCCTAACCCTAACCCTAACCCTAACCCTAACCCTAACCCTAACCCTAACCCTAACCCTAACCCTAACCCTAACCCTAACCCTAACCCTAACCCTAACCCTAACCCTAACCCTAACCCTAACCCTAACCCTAACCCTAACCCTAACCCTAACCCTAACCCTAACCCTAACCCTAACCCTAACCCTAACCCTAACCCTAACCCTAACCCTAACCCTAACCCTAACCCTAACCCTAACCCTAACCCTAACCCTAACCCTAACCCTAACCCTAACCCTAACCCTAACCCTAACCCTAACCCTAACCCTAACCCTAACCCTAACCCTAACCCTAACCCTAACCCTAACCCTAACCCTAACCCTAACCCTAACCCTAACCCTAACCCTAACCCTAACCCTAACCCTAACCCTAACCCTAACCCTAACCCTAACCCTAACCCTAACCCTAACCCTAACCCTAACCCTAACCCTAACCCTAACCCTAACCCTAACCCTAACCCTAACCCTAACCCTAACCCTAACCCTAACCCTAACCCTAACCCTAACCCTAACCCTAACCCTAACCCTAACCCTAACCCTAACCCTAACCCTAACCCTAACCCTAACCCTAACCCTAACCCTAACCCTAACCCTAACCCTAACCCTAACCCTAACCCTAACCCTAACCCTAACCCTAACCCTAACCCTAACCCTAACCCTAACCCTAACCCTAACCCTAACCCTAACCCTAACCCTAACCCTAACCCTAACCCTAACCCTAACCCTAACCCTAACCCTAACCCTAACCCTAACCCTAACCCTAACCCTAACCCTAACCCTAACCCTAACCCTAACCCTAACCCTAACCCTAACCCTAACCCTAACCCTAACCCTAACCCTAACCCTAACCCTAACCCTAACCCTAACCCTAACCCTAACCCTAACCCTAACCCTAACCCTAACCCTAACCCTAACCCTAACCCTAACCCTAACCCTAACCCTAACCCTAACCCTAACCCTAACCCTAACCCTAACCCTAACCCTAACCCTAACCCTAACCCTAACCCTAACCCTAACCCTAACCCTAACCCTAACCCTAACCCTAACCCTAACCCTAACCCTAACCCTAACCCTAACCCTAACCCTAACCCTAACCCTAACCCTAACCCTAACCCTAACCCTAACCCTAACCCTAACCCTAACCCTAACCCTAACCCTAACCCTAACCCTAACCCTAACCCTAACCCTAACCCTAACCCTAACCCTAACCCTAACCCTAACCCTAACCCTAACCCTAACCCTAACCCTAACCCTAACCCTAACCCTAACCCTAACCCTAACCCTAACCCTAACCCTAACCCTAACCCTAACCCTAACCCTAACCCTAACCCTAACCCTAACCCTAACCCTAACCCTAACCCTAACCCTAACCCTAACCCTAACCCTAACCCTAACCCTAACCCTAACCCTAACCCTAACCCTAACCCTAACCCTAACCCTAACCCTAACCCTAACCCTAACCCTAACCCTAACCCTAACCCTAACCCTAACCCTAACCCTAACCCTAACCCTAACCCTAACCCTAACCCTAACCCTAACCCTAACCCTAACCCTAACCCTAACCCTAACCCTAACCCTAACCCTAACCCTAACCCTAACCCTAACCCTAACCCTAACCCTAACCCTAACCCTAACCCTAACCCTAACCCTAACCCTAACCCTAACCCTAACCCTAACCCTAACCCTAACCCTAACCCTAACCCTAACCCTAACCCTAACCCTAACCCTAACCCTAACCCTAACCCTAACCCTAACCCTAACCCTAACCCTAACCCTAACCCTAACCCTAACCCTAACCCTAACCCTAACCCTAACCCTAACCCTAACCCTAACCCTAACCCTAACCCTAACCCTAACCCTAACCCTAACCCTAACCCTAACCCTAACCCTAACCCTAACCCTAACCCTAACCCTAACCCTAACCCTAACCCTAACCCTAACCCTAACCCTAACCCTAACCCTAACCCTAACCCTAACCCTAACCCTAACCCTAACCCTAACCCTAACCCTAACCCTAACCCTAACCCTAACCCTAACCCTAACCCTAACCCTAACCCTAACCCTAACCCTAACCCTAACCCTAACCCTAACCCTAACCCTAACCCTAACCCTAACCCTAACCCTAACCCTAACCCTAACCCTAACCCTAACCCTAACCCTAACCCTAACCCTAACCCTAACCCTAACCCTAACCCTAACCCTAACCCTAACCCTAACCCTAACCCTAACCCTAACCCTAACCCTAACCCTAACCCTAACCCTAACCCTAACCCTAACCCTAACCCTAACCCTAACCCTAACCCTAACCCTAACCCTAACCCTAACCCTAACCCTAACCCTAACCCTAACCCTAACCCTAACCCTAACCCTAACCCTAACCCTAACCCTAACCCTAACCCTAACCCTAACCCTAACCCTAACCCTAACCCTAACCCTAACCCTAACCCTAACCCTAACCCTAACCCTAACCCTAACCCTAACCCTAACCCTAACCCTAACCCTAACCCTAACCCTAACCCTAACCCTAACCCTAACCCTAACCCTAACCCTAACCCTAACCCTAACCCTAACCCTAACCCTAACCCTAACCCTAACCCTAACCCTAACCCTAACCCTAACCCTAACCCTAACCCTAACCCTAACCCTAACCCTAACCCTAACCCTAACCCTAACCCTAACCCTAACCCTAACCCTAACCCTAACCCTAACCCTAACCCTAACCCTAACCCTAACCCTAACCCTAACCCTAACCCTAACCCTAACCCTAACCCTAACCCTAACCCTAACCCTAACCCTAACCCTAACCCTAACCCTAACCCTAACCCTAACCCTAACCCTAACCCTAACCCTAACCCTAACCCTAACCCTAACCCTAACCCTAACCCTAACCCTAACCCTAACCCTAACCCTAACCCTAACCCTAACCCTAACCCTAACCCTAACCCTAACCCTAACCCTAACCCTAACCCTAACCCTAACCCTAACCCTAACCCTAACCCTAACCCTAACCCTAACCCTAACCCTAACCCTAACCCTAACCCTAACCCTAACCCTAACCCTAACCCTAACCCTAACCCTAACCCTAACCCTAACCCTAACCCTAACCCTAACCCTAACCCTAACCCTAACCCTAACCCTAACCCTAACCCTAACCCTAACCCTAACCCTAACCCTAACCCTAACCCTAACCCTAACCCTAACCCTAACCCTAACCCTAACCCTAACCCTAACCCTAACCCTAACCCTAACCCTAACCCTAACCCTAACCCTAACCCTAACCCTAACCCTAACCCTAACCCTAACCCTAACCCTAACCCTAACCCTAACCCTAACCCTAACCCTAACCCTAACCCTAACCCTAACCCTAACCCTAACCCTAACCCTAACCCTAACCCTAACCCTAACCCTAACCCTAACCCTAACCCTAACCCTAACCCTAACCCTAACCCTAACCCTAACCCTAACCCTAACCCTAACCCTAACCCTAACCCTAACCCTAACCCTAACCCTAACCCTAACCCTAACCCTAACCCTAACCCTAACCCTAACCCTAACCCTAACCCTAACCCTAACCCTAACCCTAACCCTAACCCTAACCCTAACCCTAACCCTAACCCTAACCCTAACCCTAACCCTAACCCTAACCCTAACCCTAACCCTAACCCTAACCCTAACCCTAACCCTAACCCTAACCCTAACCCTAACCCTAACCCTAACCCTAACCCTAACCCTAACCCTAACCCTAACCCTAACCCTAACCCTAACCCTAACCCTAACCCTAACCCTAACCCTAACCCTAACCCTAACCCTAACCCTAACCCTAACCCTAACCCTAACCCTAACCCTAACCCTAACCCTAACCCTAACCCTAACCCTAACCCTAACCCTAACCCTAACCCTAACCCTAACCCTAACCCTAACCCTAACCCTAACCCTAACCCTAACCCTAACCCTAACCCTAACCCTAACCCTAACCCTAACCCTAACCCTAACCCTAACCCTAACCCTAACCCTAACCCTAACCCTAACCCTAACCCTAACCCTAACCCTAACCCTAACCCTAACCCTAACCCTAACCCTAACCCTAACCCTAACCCTAACCCTAACCCTAACCCTAACCCTAACCCTAACCCTAACCCTAACCCTAACCCTAACCCTAACCCTAACCCTAACCCTAACCCTAACCCTAACCCTAACCCTAACCCTAACCCTAACCCTAACCCTAACCCTAACCCTAACCCTAACCCTAACCCTAACCCTAACCCTAACCCTAACCCTAACCCTAACCCTAACCCTAACCCTAACCCTAACCCTAACCCTAACCCTAACCCTAACCCTAACCCTAACCCTAACCCTAACCCTAACCCTAACCCTAACCCTAACCCTAACCCTAACCCTAACCCTAACCCTAACCCTAACCCTAACCCTAACCCTAACCCTAACCCTAACCCTAACCCTAACCCTAACCCTAACCCTAACCCTAACCCTAACCCTAACCCTAACCCTAACCCTAACCCTAACCCTAACCCTAACCCTAACCCTAACCCTAACCCTAACCCTAACCCTAACCCTAACCCTAACCCTAACCCTAACCCTAACCCTAACCCTAACCCTAACCCTAACCCTAACCCTAACCCTAACCCTAACCCTAACCCTAACCCTAACCCTAACCCTAACCCTAACCCTAACCCTAACCCTAACCCTAACCCTAACCCTAACCCTAACCCTAACCCTAACCCTAACCCTAACCCTAACCCTAACCCTAACCCTAACCCTAACCCTAACCCTAACCCTAACCCTAACCCTAACCCTAACCCTAACCCTAACCCTAACCCTAACCCTAACCCTAACCCTAACCCTAACCCTAACCCTAACCCTAACCCTAACCCTAACCCTAACCCTAACCCTAACCCTAACCCTAACCCTAACCCTAACCCTAACCCTAACCCTAACCCTAACCCTAACCCTAACCCTAACCCTAACCCTAACCCTAACCCTAACCCTAACCCTAACCCTAACCCTAACCCTAACCCTAACCCTAACCCTAACCCTAACCCTAACCCTAACCCTAACCCTAACCCTAACCCTAACCCTAACCCTAACCCTAACCCTAACCCTAACCCTAACCCTAACCCTAACCCTAACCCTAACCCTAACCCTAACCCTAACCCTAACCCTAACCCTAACCCTAACCCTAACCCTAACCCTAACCCTAACCCTAACCCTAACCCTAACCCTAACCCTAACCCTAACCCTAACCCTAACCCTAACCCTAACCCTAACCCTAACCCTAACCCTAACCCTAACCCTAACCCTAACCCTAACCCTAACCCTAACCCTAACCCTAACCCTAACCCTAACCCTAACCCTAACCCTAACCCTAACCCTAACCCTAACCCTAACCCTAACCCTAACCCTAACCCTAACCCTAACCCTAACCCTAACCCTAACCCTAACCCTAACCCTAACCCTAACCCTAACCCTAACCCTAACCCTAACCCTAACCCTAACCCTAACCCTAACCCTAACCCTAACCCTAACCCTAACCCTAACCCTAACCCTAACCCTAACCCTAACCCTAACCCTAACCCTAACCCTAACCCTAACCCTAACCCTAACCCTAACCCTAACCCTAACCCTAACCCTAACCCTAACCCTAACCCTAACCCTAACCCTAACCCTAACCCTAACCCTAACCCTAACCCTAACCCTAACCCTAACCACAACCCTAACCCTAACCACAACCCTAACCCTAACCACAACCCTAACCCTAACCCTAACCCTAACCCTAACCCTAACCACAACCCTAACCACAACCCTAACCCTAACCACAACCACAACCCTAACCACAACCCTAACCCTAACCACAACCCTAACCCTAACCACAACCCTAACCACAACCCTAACCACAACCCTAACCACAACCCTAACCACAACCCTAACCACAACCCTAACCACAACCCTAACCACAACCCTAACCCTAACCACAACCCTAACCACAACCCTAACCCTAACCACAACCCTAACCCTAACCACAACCCTAACCACAACCCTAACCACAACCCTAACCCTAACCCTAACCCTAACCACAACCCTAACCACAACCCTAACCCTAACCACAACCCTAACCCTAACCACAACCCTAACCCTAACCACAACCCTAACCCTAACCACAACCCTAACCCTAACCCTAACCACAACCCTAACCCTAACCACAACCCTAACCACAACCCTAACCCTAACCACAACCCTAACCCTAACCACAACCCTAACCCTAACCACAACCCTAACCACAACCCTAACCACAACCCTAACCCTAACCACAACCCTAACCACAACCCTAACCACAACCCTAACCCTAACCACAACCCTAACCCTAACCACAACCCTAACCCTAACCACAACCCTAACCCTAACCACAACCCTAACCACAACCCTAACCACAACCCTAACCACAACCCTAACCCTAACCACAACCCTAACCACAACCCTAACCACAACCCTAACCACAACCCTAACCCTAACCACAACCCTAACCCTAACCCTAACCCTAACCACAACCCTAACCCTAACCCTAACCACAACCCTAACCCTAACCCTAACCACAACCCTAACCCTAACCCTAACCACAACCCTAACCCTAACCCTAACCCTAACCCTAACCACAACCCTAACCACAACCCTAACCCTAACCCTAACCACAACCCTAACCACAACCCTAACCCTAACCCTAACCCTAACCCTAACCCTAACCACAACCCTAACCACAACCCTAACCACAACCCTAACCACAACCCTAACCACAACCCTAACCCTAACCACAACCCTAACCACAACCCTAACCACAACCCTAACCACAACCCTAACCACAACCCTAACCCTAACCACAACCCTAACCACAACCCTAACCACAACCCTAACCACAACCCTAACCACAACCCTAACCACAACCCTAACCCTAACCACAACCCTAACCCTAACCCTAACCCTAACCCTAACCCTAACCCTAACCCTAACCCTAACCACAACCCTAACCACAACCCTAACCCTAACCACAACCCTAACCCTAACCACAACCCTAACCACAACCCTAACCCTAACCACAACCCTAACCACAACCCTAACCCTAACCACAACCCTAACCACAACCCTAACCACAACCCTAACCACAACCCTAACCACAACCCTAACCCTAACCACAACCCTAACCCTAACCACAACCCTAACCACAACCCTAACCACAACCCTAACCCTAACCACAACCCTAACCACAACCCTAACCACAACCCTAACCCTAACCACAACCCTAACCACAACCCTAACCCTAACCACAACCCTAACCACAACCCTAACCACAACCCTAACCACAACCCTAACCCTAACCACAACCCTAACCCTAACCACAACCCTATCCCTAACCACAACCCTAACCACAACCCTAACCACAACCCTAACCACAACCCTAACCACAACCCTAACCCTAACCACAACCCTAACCCTAACCCTAACCACAACCCTAACCCTAAAAATAACCCTAACCCTAACCTTAACCCCAAAAAAAAACCTAAAAATAACCCTAAACATAACCCTAAAAGTAACCCTAACCCTAACCCTAAAAATAACCCTAAAAATAACCCAAACACTAAAAATAACCCTAACCCAAAAAATAACCCTAAAAATAACCCTAAAAATAACCTTTAAAATAATTCTAAAACTAACCCTAAAAATAACCCTAAACCTAAAAATACCTCTAAAAATAACCCTAAAAATAACCCTAAAAATAACCCTAACCCTAAAAATAACCCTAACCCTAACCCAAAAAATAACCCTAAAAATAACCCTAAAAATAACCCTAATCCTAAAAATAACTCTAACCCTAAAAATAACCCTAAAAATAACCCTAAAAATAACCCTAATCCTAAAAATAATTCTAACCCTAAAAATAACCCTAAAAATAACCCTAAAAATAACCCTAAAAGTAACCCTAACCCTAAAAATAACCCTAACCCAAAAAATAACCCTAAAAATAACCCTAAAAATAACCCTAACCCTAAAAATAACCATAACCCTAAAAGTAACCCCAACCCTAACCCTAAAAATAACCCTAACCCTAACCTTAACCCTAAAAAAAAACCTAAAAATAACCCTAAAAATAACCCTAAAAGTAACCCTAACCCTAACCCTAAAAATAACCCTAAAAATAACCATAACCCTAAAAATAACCCTAACCCTAAAAATAACCCTAAAAATAAACTTAAAATATCCTTAAAAATAATTCTAAAAATAACCATAAAAATAAACCTAACCCTAAAAATACCTCTAAAAATAACCCTAAAAATAACCCTAAAAATAACCCTAAAAATAACCCTAACCCTAAAAATAACCCTAACCCTAAAAATAACCCTAACCCTAAAAATAACCCTAACCCTAAAAGTAACCCCAACCCTAACCCGAAAAATAACCCTAACCCTAATCTTAACCCTAAAAAAAAACCAAAAAATTACCCTAAAAATAACCCTAAAAGTAACCCTAATCCTAACCCTAAAAATAACCCTAAAAATAACCATAACCCTAAAAATAACCCTAACCCTAACCCTAAAAATAACCCTAACCCTAACCCTAACCCTAACCCTAACCCTAACCCTAACCCTAACCCTAACCCTAACCCTAACCCTAACCCTAACCCTAACCCTAACCCAACCCTAACCCTAACCCTAACCACAACCCTAACCCTAACCACAACCCTAACCACAACCCTAACCCTAACCACAACCCTAACCCTAACCACAACCCTAACCCTAACCACAACCCTAACCACAACCCTAACCACAACCCTAACCCTAACCACAACCCTAACCCTAACCACAACCCTAACCCTAACCACAACCCTAACCCTAACCACAACCCTAACCCTAACCACAACCCTAACCACAACCCTAACCACAACCCTAACCACAACCCTAACCCTAACCACAACCCTAACCACAACCCTAACCACAACCCTAACCACAACCCTAACCCTAACCACAACCCTAACCCTAACCCTAACCACAACCCTAACCCTAACCCTAACCACAACCCTAACCCTAACCCTAACCACAACCCTAACCCTAACCCTAACCACAACCCTAACCCTAACCCTAACCCTAACCCTAACCACAACCCTAACCACAACCCTAACCCTAACCCTAACCACAACCCTAACCACAACCCTAACCCTAACCCTAACCCTAACCCTAACCCTAACCACAACCCTAACCACAACCCTAACCACAACCCTAACCACAACCCTAACCACAACCCTAACCCTAACCACAACCCTAACCACAACCCTAACCACAACCCTAACCACAACCCTAACCACAACCCTAACCCTAACCACAACCCTAACCACAACCCTAACCACAACCCTAACCACAACCCTAACCACAACCCTAACCCTAACCACAACCCTAACCCTAACCCTAACCCTAACCCTAACCCTAACCCTAACCCTAACCCTAACCCTAACCACAACCCTAACCACAACCCTAACCCTAACCACAACCCTAACCCTAACCACAACCCTAACCACAACCCTAACCCTAACCACAACCCTAACCACAACCCTAACCCTAACCACAACCCTAACCACAACCCTAACCACAACCCTAACCACAACCCTAACCCTAACCACAACCCTAACCCTAACCACAACCCTAACCACAACCCTAACCACAACCCTAACCCTAACCACAACCCTAACCACAACCCTAACCACAACCCTAACCCTAACCACAACCCTAACCACAACCCTAACCCTAACCACAACCCTAACCACAACCCTAACCACAACCCTAACCACAACCCTAACCCTAACCACAACCCTAACCCTAACCACAACCCTATCCCTAACCACAACCCTAACCACAACCCTAACCACAACCCTAACCACAACCCTAACCACAACCCTAACCCTAACCACAACCCTAACCCTAACCCTAACCACAACCCTAACCCTAAAAATAACCCTAACCCTAACCTTAACCCCAAAAAAAAACCTAAAAATAACCCTAAACATAACCCTAAAAGTAACCCTAACCCTAACCCTAAAAATAACCCTAAAAATAACCCAAACACTAAAAATAACCCTAACCCAAAAAATAACCCTAAAAATAACCCTAAAAATAACCTTAAAAATAATTCTAAAACTAACCCTAAAAATAACCCTAAACCTAAAAATACCTCTAAAAATAACCCTAAAAATAACCCTAAAAATAACCCTAACCCTAAAAATAACCCTAACCCTAACCCAAAAAATAACCCTAAAAATAACCCTAAAAATAACCCTAATCCTAAAAATAACTCTAACCCTAAAAATAACCCTAAAAATAACCCTAAAAATAACCCTAATCCTAAAAATAATTCTAACCCTAAAAATAACCCTAAAAATAACCCTAAAAATAACCCTAAAAGTAACCCTAACCCTAAAAATAACCCTAACCCAAAAAATAACCCTAAAAATAACCCTAAAAATAACCCTAACCCTAAAAATAACCATAACCCTAAAAGTAACCCCAACCCTAACCCTAAAAATAACCCTAACCCTAACCTTAACCCTAAAAAAAAACCTAAAAATAACCCTAAAAATAACCCTAAAAGTAACCCTAACCCTAACCCTAAAAATAACCCTAAAAATAACCATAACCCTAAAAATAACCCTAACCCTAAAAATAACCCTAAAAATAAACTTAAAATATCCTTAAAAATAATTCTAAAAATAACCATAAAAATAAACCTAACCCTAAAAATACCTCTAAAAATAACCCTAAAAATAACCCTAAAAATAACCCTAAAAATAACCCTAACCCTAAAAATAACCCTAACCCTAAAAATAACCCTAACCCTAAAAATAACCCTAACCCTAAAAGTAACCCCAACCCTAACCCGAAAAATAACCCTAACCCTAATCTTAACCCTAAAAAAAAACCAAAAAATAACCCTAAAAATAACCCTAAAAGTAACCCTAATCCTAACCCTAAAAATAACCCTAAAAATAACCATAACCCTAAAAATAACCCTAACCCTAACCCTAAAAATAACCCTAACCCTAAAAATAACCCTAACCCTAAAAATAACCCTAAAAATAACCCTAAAAATAACCTTAAAAATAATTCTTAAAATAACCCTAAAAATAACCCTAACCCTAAAAATACCTCTAAAAATAACCCTAAAAATAACCCTAAAAATAACCCTAAAAATAACCCTAACCCTAAAAATAACCCTAACCCAAAAAATAACCCTAAAAATAACCCTAAAAATAACCCTAATCCTAAAAATAACTCTAACCCTAAAAACAACCCTAAAAATAACCCTAACCCTAAAAATAACCCTAACCCTAACCCGAAAAATAACCCTAAAAATAACCCTAACCCTAAAAATAACCCTAACCTTAAAAGTAACCCCAACCCTAACCCTAAAAATAACCCTAACCCTAACCTTAACCCTAAAAAAAACCCAAAAAATAACCCTAAAAATAACCCTAAAAGTAACCCTAACCCTAAAAATAACCATAACCTTAAAAATAACCCTAACCCTAAAAATAACCCTAAAAATAAACTTAAAATATCCTTAAAAATAATTCTAAAAATAACCATAAAAATAAACCTAACCCTAAAAATACCTCTAAAAATAACCTTAAAAATAACCCTAAAAATAACCCTAAAAATAACCCTAACCCTAAAAATTACCCTAACCCTAAAAATAACTCTAACCCTAAAAATAACCCTAACCCTAAAAATAACCCTAAGCCTAAAAATAACCCTAACCCTAAAAATATCCCTAACCCTAAAAATAACCCTAACCCTAACCCAAAAAATAACCCTAAAAATAACCCTAAAAATAACCCTAATCCTAAAAATAACTCTAACCCTAAAAATAACCCTAAAAATAACCCTAAAAATAACCCTAATCCTAAAAATAATTCTAACCCTAAAAATAACCCTAAAAATAACCCTAAAAATAACCCTAAAAGTAACCCTAACCCTAAAAATAACCCTAACCCAAAAAATAACCCTAAAAATAACCCTAAAAATAACCCTAACCCTAAAAATAACCATAACCCTAAAAGTAACCCCAACCCTAACCCTAAAAATAACCCTAACCCTAACCTTAACCCTAAAAAAAAACCTAAAAATAACCCTAAAAATAACCCTAAAAGTAACCCTAACCCTAACCCTAAAAATAACCCTAAAAATAACCATAACCCTAAAAATAACCCTAACCCTAAAAATAACCCTAAAAATAACCTTAAAATATCCTTAAAAATAATTCTAAAAATAACCATAAAAATAAACCTAACCCTAAAAATACCTCTAAAAATAACCCTAAAAATAACCCTAAAAATAACCCTAAAAATAACCCTAACCCTAAAAATAACCCTAACCCTAAAAATAACCCTAACCCTAAAAATAACCCTAACCCTAAAAATAACCCTAACCCTAAAAGTAACCCCAACCCTAACCCTAAAAATAACCCTAAAAATAACCATAACCCTAAAAATAACCCTAACCCTAACCCTAAAAATAACCCTAACCCTAAAAATAACCCTAACCCTAAAAATAACCCTAAAAATAACCCTAAAAATAACCTTAAAAATAATTCTTAAAATAACCCTAAAAGTAACCCTAACCCTAAAAATACCTCTAAAAATAACCCTAAAAATAACCCTAAAAATAACCCTAAAAATAACCCTAACCCTAAAAATAACCCTAACCCAAAAAATAACCCTAAAAATAACCCTAAAAATAACCCTAATTCTAAAAATAACTCTAACCCTAAAAACAACCCTAAAAATAACCCTAACCCTAAAAATAACCCTAACCCTAACCCGAAAAATAACCCTAAAAATAACCCTAACCCTAAAAATAACCCTAACCTTAAAAGTAACCCCAACCCTAACCCTAAAAATAACCCTAACCCTAACCTTAACCCTAAAAAAAACCCAAAAAATAACCCTAAAAATAACCCTAAAAGTAACCCTAACCCTAAAAATAACCATAACCTTAAAAATAACCCTAACCCTAAAAATAACCCTAAAAATAAACTTAAAATATCCTTAAAAATAATTCTAAAAATAACCATAAAAATAAACCTAACCCTAAAAATACCTCTAAAAATAACCTTAAAAATAACCCTAAAAATAACCCTAAAAATAACCCTAACCCTAAAAATTACCCTAACCCTAAAAACAACTCTAACCCTAAAAATAACCCTAACCCTAAAAATAACCCTAAGCCTAAAAATAACCCTAACCCTAAAAATATCCCTAACCCTAAAAATAACCCTAACCCTAACCCAAAAAATAACCCTAAAAATAACCCTAAAAATAACCCTAATCCTAAAAATAACTCTAACCCTAAAAATAACCCTAAAAATAACCCTAACCCTAAAAATAACCCTAACCCTATCCCTAACCAGTACCCTAACCCTAACCCTAACCAGTACCATAACCCTAACCAATACCCTAACCCTAACCAGTACCCTAACCCTAACCAGTACCCTAACCAATACCCTAACCCTAACCAGTACCCTAACCCTAACCCTAACCAATATCCTAACCCTAACCCTAACCAGTACCCTAACCCGTATCCTAACCAGTGCCCTAACCCATACCCTAACCAGTACCCTAACCCTAACCAGTACCCTAACCCTAACCAGTACCCTAACCCGTACCCTAAGCAGTACCCTAACCCATACCCTAACCAGTACCCTAACCCTACCCAGTACCCTAACCCTAACCAGTACCCTAACCCGTACCCTAACCAGTACCCTAACCCGTACCCTAACCAGTACCCTAACCCTAACCAGTACCCTAACCCTAACCAGTACCCTACCCAGTACCCTAACCCTACCCAGTACCCTAACCCTAACCAGTACCCTAACCCGTACCCTAACCAGTACCCGTACCCTAACCCTTACCAGTACCCTAACCCTACCCAGTACCCTAACCCTACCCCGTACCCTCTTTCCAAAGCTTACCTGTGCAGCGTCTGCAAATAGAAAAGGCACACGCTCCATCGCTGAGCCCTGTAATACTTTGGCATTACTCACAAGGCCAGCCCGAAACCCCCAGCCCAGCACATGCGGCCCCACGCTCAGCTCTCCCATTCCATGAGCACAGAGGACATGGCGCTCTCCCCCCAGCACAGCACAGCACGGCCTCAAACAAGCCCCAGCTCCCCCATTCCATGAGCACAGAGGACACGGCGCTGTCCCATTCCCCCCAGCCCGGACAGCACCGCGCAATCAAACACCGCCCCAGCTTCCCCGTTTCACAAGCACAAAGGGCACGGCGCTCTCCCCCCACGCAGCCCCAGACACGGCCCAGCTCCCCCGTTCCACAAGCACAGAGGACACGGCGCTGCCCCCCCCACAGCCCCAGACATGGCCCAGCTCCCCCATTCCACAAGCACAGAGGACACGGCGCTCTCCCCACCTCAGCCCACCACAGTGTAGCCAAACACCCCCCAGCTTGAATGTCACAGATCTCCTTTCCTACATCTGTGCAGATGCCACACATGGGTACCTATCCACGTTTTCTCAAGCCTACACAGAACCAAGATTTCCTCACCCTCCATATCCCGAGGTGAGTATTCTGGTTAGTTAGTACAGCGAGCCCCCTCTCCTTGCAAACAAGGGACCATTTTCCCTGGCAATTTCTCTAAGGGTTAGGATTTCTTAAAACGGCTGTTGTGCCACCAAACCTACTTGGGATCTTTCCCAGCTTTTGGCTGTCCGTGGATTTAAAAAGCACACATTCTCTTCCATCTTCCAACAGCAAAACCACAAAATGCTCCTGACCCACAGTGTAACCCTAAGGATGGGCACCCCCACCTCATCATTCTGACAGAGCCGTCCAGCACCCCCAACCCACACGTTGGATCTGAGTAGAGCAGCACAGATATGGCAACACCAAGAGTGGAAACAGCAGCCCCACTGATGGGATGCCCGCAGCAGAAGACACGCACAGAGGGACACCTTTGGCCTCATACAACCAATACTGATTTTCCTCCAAATCTGTTCCCCAAAACCATCCGCTCACAACACTGTGCCAAACAGCATGTGGCAATAAAACATTGATGCCTTCAAAACAGCCAAGTTGTTGGGTGCTTGCTATTTGCTTCCCCTTGCTATTGTTAGTCCCCCAGAAACTCTGCTCATAGCCCGGTTACCACTACTGCCTCAAGCATTTCCCTCCGTGGTATTACCAGCGCATTTACACAGGCAAGGAACTTAACAGCTCTTTAAAGTTATCCAGCTGCCAATTACAGCCACAAAAGAAAAGCAACAGGAAAAGAGGGCTCTGGCAGCCAGAGAGCTCTGCAGGTGGCACCAGGCAACATCACACTTGCTGAAACACATCCTTTTGCACAGAGGACGAGACAGGTCTATATTATGGCAGGTTGTGCCCTTCCCACAGTGCCAAAAAAAATCACACGCAGAACCAAGTAAGACTCATAGATAAGCTGAGGGGAAAAAAATGGCAAAAGCACACAGCCCAGGACATTCTCTTGCTTCCAAACCAAGACCAATCATTCCTCTAGGAAAAGAGGCAAGGGTTTATCAAGCAATGCACAACTTAGCAAGTCAGTTTACCTAGTACCAGCAGGTTTTGTGCACAGAGAAAACAAAACTCCCTAGTTTTAGTAGCAAAAATATCAGTGGAAACTACAGTCTGGTTACAGCAGTAAGCTTCCCACAGCAGTTTCAGGTACCTTCCTTTGTAGCTCAGCCCTAAAGTAGAAACTCCTCTCGACTGCTCCTGAGAGAGGCAATTAATTGGAACTTTTGGTGCTCAGGAAAGCTAGTCCCTCCTCTAAGTCCTGGCTCACCTGCCCGAGCACCTAGAGTGCTTATATTCCACCTCGCTCCCTGCTTTGCATGTTCATATCCAGAAAAGAAACCTCCAAGCTCTTCCTCCAGTCCGAGCTGCATCTTCCCTGCAACCGTCCCCGTCCCTTACCTGTTCATGTGCATTGCTCTACGGCACATCCCTTGGCCCCGTCCTTGAGCGATGATCCAGGTACCTCAGATGCTTGGCCCAGCCCCGGCGAGACACCCTCACTGTCACTGCTGGAGAGACTCCTTGAAATCGACTGCTCCTCTGCAGAAAATCCCCATCTAAAAAAGCACCCTTTCCAAAAGCCCCAGATAACCACCCAGCAGGGCCCGCCCCTCATCATCCTCACTGGCCACACCTGAGGCTGTCCCGCCCCTCGTCATCCTCACTGGCCACACCTGAGGCTGTCCCGCCCCTCGTCATCCTCACTGCCCACTCATGGGACTGTCCTGCCCCTGGTCATCCTCACTGCCCACACCTGAGGCTGTCCTGCCCCTCGTCATCCTCACTGCCCGCACCTGAGGCTGTCCTGCCCCTCGTCATCCTCACTGGCCAAACCTGAGGCTGTCCCGCCCCTCATCATCCTCACTGGCCACACCTGAGGCTGTCCCGCCCCTCCTCATCCTCAAAGCCCACTCATAGGGCTGTCCCGCCCCTCGTCAACCTCACTGGCCACACCTGAGGGGAGAAAAAGGGGGGGCGAGAAAAAAGGGGGAGAAGAAAAGGGGGGGCGAGAAAAAGGGGGGGACGAGAAAAGGGGGGGACGAGAAAAGGGGGGACGAGAAAAAGGGGAAACGAGAACAAGAGGGGACGAGAAGAAGAGGGGACGAGAAGAAGGGGGGACGACAAGAAGGGGGGACGAGAAAAAGGGGGGACGAGAAAAAGGGGGGACGAGAAGAAGGGGGGACGAGAGAAAGGGGGAACGAGAGAAAGGGGGGACGAGAGAAAGGGGGGACGCGAGAAAGGGGGACGCGAGAAAGGGGGAACGCGAGAAAGGGGGAACGCGAGAAACGAGGGAACGCGAGAAAAAGGGGACACGAAAAAGGGGGGACGCGAAAAAGGGGGGACGCGAAAAAGGGGGGACGAGAAAAAGGGGGGACGAGAAGAAGGGGGGACGAGAAGAAGGGGGGACGAGAAGAAGGGGGGACGAGAGAAAGGGGGGACGCGAGAAAGGGGGGACGCGAGAAAGGGGGGACGCGAGAAAGGGGGGACGCGAGAAAGGGGGGAAACGAAAAAGAGGGGACGCGAAAAGGGAGGACGCGAAAAATGGGGGACGCGAAAAAGGGGGGACGAGAAGAAGGGGGACGAGAAGAAGGGGGACAAGAAAAGGGGGGAAAAGAAGAAGGGGGGAAAAGAAGAAGGGGGGACGAGAAAAGGTGGGACGAGAAAAGGTGGGGCGAGAAAAGGTGGGGCGAGAAAAAGGGGGGACGAGAAAAAGGGGGGACGAGAAAAAAGATGGACGAGAAAAAGGGGGGACGAGAAAAAGGGGGGACGAGAAAAAAGGGGGGACGAGAAAAAAGGGGGACGAGGAAAAGGGGGGATGAGAAAAAAGGGGGACGAGAAAAAAGGGGGACGAGAAAAAGGGGGGGCGAGAAAAAGGGGGGACGAGAAAAAGGGGGGACGAGAAAAGGAGGGAAAAGAAAAAGGGGGGACGAGAGAAAGGGGGGGCGAGAAAGAGGAGGGACAAGAAAAAGGGGGGACGAGAAGAAGGGGGACGAGAAGAAGGGGGACGAGAAGAAGGGGGACGAGAAGAAGGGGGACGAGAAAAGGGGGGACGAGAAAAAGGGCTGGACGAGAAAAGCGGGGACGAGAAAATGAGGGAAAAGAAGACGGGGGGACGAGAAGAAGGGGGGACGAGAAAAAGGGGGGACGAGAAAAAGGGGGGACGAGAAAAAGGGGGGACGAGAAAAAGGGGGGACGAGAAAAAGGGGGGGTGAGAATGAGGAGGAACGAGAAAAAGGGGGGACGAGAAGAAGGGGGACGAGAAGAAGGGAGACGAGAAGAAGGGGGACTAGAAAAGGGGGGACGAGAAAAAGGGGGGACGAGAAAAAGGGGGGGCGAGAAAAAGGAGGGACAACAAAAAGGGGGGACGAGAAAAAGGGGGACGAGAAAAAGGGGGGACGAGAAAAAGGGGAGACGAGAAAAAGGGGGGACGAGAAAAAGGGGGGACGAGAAAAAGGGGGGACGAGAAGAAGGGGGACGAGAAGAAGGGAGACGAGAAGAAGGGGGACGAGAAAAGGGGGGACGAGAAAAAGGGGGGACGAGAAAAAGGAGGGACAACAAAAAGGGGGGACGAGAAAAAGGGGGGACGAGAAAAAGGGGAGACGAGAAAAAGGGGGGACGAGAAAAAGGGGGGACGAGAAAAAGGGGGACGAGAAAAAGGGGGGACGAGAAAAAGGGGGGACGAGAAAAAGGGGGGACGAGCAAAAAGGGGGGGAAGAAAAAAAGGGGGGAAGAAAAAAAGGGGGGAAGAAAAAAAGGGGAGAAGTAAAAAAGGGGGGAAGAAAAAAAGGGGGGAAGAAAAACCTCCTAAACAGCCCAGCAGGTTTCTGGGGGAACCCGAATTATTTCTGCAGTTCACAAGCTGCACGTCCCTAAAGCATTCCCTTGGGAACACTAAGCTTTCCACAAGCATTTTCTACTTCAATTTGGACTTCCAGCACATTTAAAGACAATTTAAATCAGAATGAAGGGACTTGATGACAACACAGCATTGGGTCAGGGACATCAGGACACTCAAACCATACTCACTGTGGACTCTCCAGCCCCAGCACTCCTGAAGCCTCCTCATTTCCCATACACACTCACTTGTATTTCAAGGACTCCCATCAGGAAATGGATCCCCGTTCCCAGAAGCAAATCTCAAGGGTCTTTTTACAACCTGCAAACCACAAGAATGACCAAGGGCAGCTTCTCGCAGAGGACACAAAGAGGATTGTGGGGATCAGACACCTTGACCTGGGAGGGCTCCAGCTTTCACCTGCCATCCCCAAGCAGTTCTAGATTTTCATGCTGCTTTGCTTCACAGGCCTTTTCTGCCAAGCTCACTGCTGGAGGATTTTGTCTGGTCTTGAGACGTGTCTTACAAAGCTGAGCTTTATGAGAACTGAGGCACTTTTCATTATTCCTGACTCTTCCAGGGCTGCACTTGCCAGGATCCTTTGGGCACAAGGGAGCTTCCAGACTGCCCCAAACCTTCACAGCCCACTTGCTCTTCTTACCACAGCTGGACCTGGTGAGTGTCCCTTCAGAAAGAGAAGGCAATGAACCTTTCTGAAACCAGAACCTCCCCAGCTTTGCTTTCCCATTCCATGTTTTGTTCCCTACACAACTGAGGCCCTTTCAGGCCTTGCCCAGTGGCAGCCAAGGAATCCAACCCAAGAACCTGCCAGGGAGCAGCGTCTGTGCCACAGCAGCAGCATTCCAGGCCTGGCACTGCCGACCCTCCGCTTCTCCCAACAGCTCCAGTGGCATCACAACTTGTCCCGAAGGCAGAAAGGCTCCTTTTGGGAGCACCATGAGCCATCTATACTGTAGCGCTGGAATTCCATCTCCTGAACAAGCTGGGAGAAGCAGGGAACAAACCAGGACCTTACAGGTCAATTAGGGACACCAAACAGCAGCTCCAATAAAGGTACTGAGTCAACACCTCACCAAAGACACAGGACAGCAAGGCCTAACACCTAGACAATCATTTCAGTTTTCAATTTATAAAGTCAAACTAAAGTAAAGCTTTTCAGACACTTGGGAAGACTCAATCCCATTGTAACCAGTTTGTGGGACTCATTCCCAGCCTCCTGAGGTTCATTTCCCACCTCACTCGTGGCTGCACTAGACCTGGCTACACACACACACACATAAAAGGAGCTGCTGCAACTTGTCCAGTTTCCTGCTTCTCCTTGAAACTCCTCCAGCTGTTTGCCCAGCTCTCCAGGGTCCATTCCTTTGCCCACTGGACTCGTTCCCAGGGCTGCCAGGGCCACCCTGGGCTCTCACCTGCCCTCACACTGAGTGACCTTTCCCAGCCCCGAGTCCATCCAGCACTGACCGAGCTGCTGGGGGCTGCAGTTCTCTCTGCTCCTTCCCTTCCTCTGCCTGGACAACACCCCTTCCAGCTCCTGCACCCCCACCTCTTACCTCCCAGAAAAGCAGAGCTGCGTCCTCCTGGATCCTCCAGCTGGACGCTGCTGGCTCTGTGCAGCTCCCACCCTGCAGCAGGGATGGCAAAGGGAGCTGGGACACCACTGCCCCCAAACCTGCCCAGTCTCCAGCTGCTGCACACAGCTGCTGTTGTGCCCACGGGCAAGGCACTTGAGGAAACAACTCCTCACAAGTCACAGGATAATAGGAACAGTTGAAACAAACCCAATCCAACACATCAGATACAGATTTATGGGATCTGATAAATGAGCAAGGTATCAAATCCTGACTGCCTCGAGAGACAGAACTGTGGCTAAGCAGAAATCTCTCCCCCACGGCCCCCTCACGCTCCACCCCCAGCCCACAGGGCAGCTGGGCAGCCCCGGCGCAGCTGATCCCGCAGTCTCCGGGAACTGCCACAATTCCTATGGGTGCGTCCACCGGCAGGGGAGGCTGCGGGGCGGCTACAAGAGGCTCCTGCTGGCCAGACTCTGACCAACAGAGCCGGCTTTAGGCCAGGCCTGGCACTATCCGGCTGTGGGTATGGGCAGCTTCTCGGGAGCTGCAAGTTGGCCACCCCTGGAGCGCTGGCCGGGTGCCCCAGCAGGGCCAAGGGTGGAGGGCACGGAACAGCTGCACACACCTGGCCTGCCTTTCTCCAGCAACACTCACACCAACTGCACACTTCAGCCAGGGCACCTGAGCACAGACAGCCTTCACCCTGTTCCTCAGGGGCAGCAGCCCCTGGGCAGCAACTCTCGGGGAACTTCTCATCCTTTCCCTTCGCTCCTTTGATCCCTGGTCAGGATAGACACATGCAAGAAACAACTTCTTGGAGGAGATGCCATAGACAACAACTCCCTATTGTTCATAAAATCAGTGTAATTACTATGATTAGTGGATGAAATAAAGTCTTCAAAAACTTCCTATCCGATGGTGAGAATGCTGTAAATATATCCCCCCAGGAGTGAGCAGTGAGTTGTTCTACCTGATGCCCAAAGGTCACCAATGGACCTCCTCTATTTACTGTTTGCATTTGGTGATCAAGTCTCATCCAGCCACCCTCCAGGGGTGCAGGTAAACTTGCCCTGCCTGCCCTGCCCAGGGAAAGGGAACTGACCCCAGTGTTCCTCAGCACAAGGCAGCCCTTGGAAATATCCACTGCCATTCCACAGTCAGGGAAAGCAACAAGCACTCCACAAGGCTGCTGTGGCACAGGACCAATCTGAAGCTCAGCTTTTCTCTTTACCACTTCACCTTGTTTGCCACCTCGTTCTATCATCAAAACTTGCTGTCCTTGCACCTTTTTAGGCTGACCATGAGTTGAAGAGGCCTCCGCTCCAGCACCCACATGGGCCTGAGCCCTTTGACAAGATCCATTTTTCCAAGGAATTCAAAGCTCCACCTGAGGGCCATGGGCTTTTCTCACCCACCCTTGTGCTGGAGCTTGGCCTTCATCTCACTCTGCCTTCACTTCTTGCAGTGGCTGCACCATTTCCTGCCCTGCCTTGGCTGGAGCTCAGCATCCTGATCCCATCCCTGCCAGCCCCCGGAACCGCTGACTCAGCAATGGGGGGCCCTCCATTGCCAAGTGCATGGTCCCGTCGGGGCTCATGGGGGGAGCAGGAGGTCAAAGGCTCCAGCCCTCCTGGGACAACCTTCCACCACTACAACCAACAAAGGAGCCTCTCCAGCCCTGCCTCCGAAAGCATCCTGAACAAACCCAGTCCAGCTCCACGGGACAAACTGCTCCCTGTCTGCCCAGTCCAATCTGATCCCAGAGGCTCCCAGCTCATGCAGCCCAACTGCCCAGGAGATCACAGACTCCCTGGTCTTTGCTTTAAACCTCTCCAGAACACCAGCAAGTTCAGGCTGAGTAAAATCCTCCACCACATCAGGCCTGACGGGATAACCATCGGGGTCACCTTCCACTTTCCCTCCTGTTATTTGCTGTGCTTCAGCAAACACTTCACCCTCTGAAACACGCTCTAAAGCAGTTAAATCACAAGCATCTCCACCCCAGTTTTTTGGATCCCAACCTATCCCTGCCTCTGCAGTCACAGCATGCACTGGTTTACTTGACCACTTTGCTTCTCATATTTATATTGGGCTACCTGGAGAGTCACTTCTGCTACTGTTTGACAACTGTCTAACTTGGCCCTTCATAGGCCACACTGTTTTCCACTGGCCCACACCACAGGAACAACTGCATCTGCCGCTTCAGTTGGGACGGTGCTGCTGACGGGACTTACTTCCTGCACAAGAAGAGCTGCTGCTCTCATACATTTAGTTTCAGCAACTACAGTTTCCATCTCCCCATTTTCCAAGTTCATTTCTGCCTCAACTTGTCCAACCAATCTCTTCCGAGCAAAGGTTTAGGGGAGCTTGCAAATTAACCAACCGAGGAATTACCCACTGTTTTCCCAGTTTAACCCCTGTCACACCAACCACCTTCACAGTGCCATCCCTTAATTCTCCCTCCGGTGTGTTAAGGGCTGAGGAAGCTGGACCTGTGTCTGACCAGGACACGTGCAAACCAAATGCTGGGGACTGGAACCCACACCTTGCACTCCTGCAGCTCTCACAAATCCAGTCAAGAAAAAACAGCCAACGGTACCATCACCACTCCTTCCTTAATTCCAATCCCACACTCCTTTTGCCATTAGAGCACCACTTTTAGAATCCAGTTCCAAGTCCATTCCAGAGCTGCATGGCCAGGACGGACAGCTATACCTCTGATACTCTCAGGAATGCCTGAATCCATTCCAGGGACTTTGCTTTGAGCTCCCCAGCTTGGGGCACTCGGAGGAGCTCCCCGAAGAACCCTTTCGGTGCGCGCCGGAGTCCTCCGAGTGTCCCCGAGACTGGGGTGCACCAACAGCACTGTCCCTCCAGGGGGGCCCAATCTGCTCCCGAAATGCAGCGGGACCTTGCCCGTGTCCCAGACTGCTCCGGGGATCTGAGGGCCTTCCCGAGAACATCTCGGTGCCGGCGTGAAGGTCCAGAGATCCCTGCGAACCACAGGAGAGCAGGCACAGAGTCCCTGCGGGGGCCAATTTGGCTGCCTGAAAGCAGCTTGGCAAAGAAGCCTCTAAGACTCAGCTGGTGAGTTTTAGAAGCCAGGCATTCCTTGCTGACAACACCCTGCAGTGATCCCAGCCCACCGGGGGTCCTGGCCATCAGCTCCCACAGTGCACACAGAGGTACTTCGGTAGTAGCTGATGGGAGGGCTCAGCATTCCAGGAGGGTTCATTTTGTTCCCCGCATTCCTGTTCCACCTTCAGGACATTCCCCAACACTTGTTACCATACTTACATCCCCTTAGAAGGTCTCTGAGTGGCTACATTGCGGGTCTCTGGTGATCACCTCTGCCTGGAGACCCCAGTTTTCTAAGTCACCACCTAATCAGCTTCAAACAATTCACCTTGGTGTAGAGGGACTTGGTGCTGCTTGGCTGCTGCCTCAGTTCCCTTCTGACAATCTGTCATTTACACCTCCAATCATGGGGCTACATGCTTCCCTTTCCATGGAAAAGACTATCTGAAGCATTACACTCAAAATATACACTCTGTCTCCTATGGTTTACCTCTGATTTTATGCCCAAAATATTCATTCCATCCCTAGGTTACCTAGATTTTACCCCAAAAAAGCAACTCTGATTATCTCCTCATCTGTGCAGACACCACTCACAGGTACCTACACACCTTTTCTCAAGCCTACACAGAACCAAGATTTCCTTACCTCGCACATCCCAAGGTGAGTGTTCTGGTTAGTAAGTACAGCAAGCCCCCTCTCCTTGCAAACAAGGGACCATTTTCCCTGGCCATTTCTCTAAGGGTTACCCTAAGGATGGGCACCCCCACCTCGCCATTCTGACAGAGCTGTCAAGCACTGCCAACTCATCCATTGGATCTGAATAGAGCAGCACAGCCATGGCAATGCCAAGAATGGGAACAGCAGCCCCACTGGGGGGATTCCTGCAGCAGGAGACACGCACAGAGGGACACCTTTGGCCTCATACAACCAATACTGATTTTCCTCCAAATCTGTTCCCCAAAACCGTCCGCTCACAACACTGTGCCAAACAGCATGTGGTAATAAAACTTTGATGCCTTCAAAACAGCCAAGTTGTTGGGTGCTTGCTATTTGCTTCCCCTTGCTATTGTTAGTCCCCCAGAAACTCTGCTCATAGCCCAGTTATCACTACTGCCTCAAGCATTTCCCTCCTGGGTATTACCAGCGCATTTACACAGGCAAGGAACTTAACAGCTCTTCTAAAGTTATCCAGCTGCCAATTACAGCCACAAAAGAAAAGCAACAGGAAAAGAGGGCTCTGGCAGCCAGAGAGCTCTGCAGGTGGCACCAGGCAACATCACACTTGCTGAAACACATCCTTTTGCATAGAGGAGGAGACAGGTCTATATTATGGCAGGTTGTGCCCTTTCCACAGTGCCAAAAAAAATTACATGCAGCACCAAGAAAAGCTCAAAGGTAAGCTGGGGGGGAAACAATGGCAAAAGCACACACACCAGGACATTCTCTTGCTTCCAAGGAAAGACCAATCATCCCCCTAGGAAAAGGGAAAGAGGCAAGTGCTTATCAAGCAATGCATAAGTTAGAAAGTGAGTTTAACAAATACCAGCAGGTTTTGTGCACAGAGAAAATAAAACTCCCTAGTTTTAGTAGCAAAAATATCAGTGGAAACTACAGTCTGGTTACAGCAGTAAGTTTCCCACAGCAGTTTCAGGTGCTTTCCTTTGTAGCCCAGCCCTAAAGTAGAAACTCCTCTCGACTGCTCCTGAGAGAGGCAATTAATTGGAACTTTTGGTGCTCAGGAAAGCTAGTCCCTCCCCTAAGTCCTGGCTCACCTGCCCGAGCACCTAGAGTGCTTATATTCCACCTCGCTCCCTGCTTTGCATGTTCATATCCAGAAAAGAAACCTCCAAGCTCTTCCTCCAGTCCGAGCTGCATCTTCCCTGCACCCCTACACGCCCCCACCTGTTGTCCTGCACTGCTCCCCGGCACACGGCTCATACCTCGGCCCCTTCCTTGAGCAATGATCCAGGTATCTCAGGTGCTTGGCCCAGCCACAGTGAGACGCCCCCACTGTCACCGCTGGAGAGACTCCTTGGAATCGACTGCTCCTCTGCAGAAAACCCCCATCGAAAAAAGCATCCTTTCCAAAAGCCCCAGATAACCGCCCAGCAGGGCCCACCCCTCGTCATCCTCACTGCCCACACCTGAGGCTGTCCTGCCCCTCGTCATCCTCACTGCCCACACCTGAGGCTGTCCCACCCCTCGTCATCCTCACTGCCCACTCATGGGGCTGTCCCTCATGGGAGGGGACAGAATGGTGCTTGGCCCCTCAGGCGGGCGCGTGACTTGGGGGCGCGGGCAGAGGCGGTGCCACAGCAACAGCATTCTAGGCCTGTCACTGCCAACCCTCTGCTTCTCCCAGCAGCTCCAGTGGCACCACAACTTGTCCCGAAGGCAGAAAGGCTCCTTTTGGGAGTACAACGAGTTATCTATACTGTAGCACTGGAATTCCACCTCCTGGATGGAGAAGCTGGTAGAAGAATGGAAGAAACCAGGACCTTAAAGGCAAATTAGGAGCACCCGTTCATCCACATCAGCTCCAATAAAGGTACTGAGTCAACACCTCACCAAAGACACAGGACAGCAAGGGCCATCACATCGACAATCACTTCAGTTTGCAGTTTATAAAGCCGAACTAAAGTAAAGCTTCTCAGGCTCTTGGGAAGACTCAATCCCACTGTAAGCAGTTTGTGGGACTCATTCCCAGCCTCCTGAGGTTCATTTTCCACCTCACTCGTGGCTGCACTAGAGGTGGTTCTAAACACACATAAAAGGAGCTGCTGCAACTTGTCCAGTTTCCTGCTTCTCCTTGAAACTCCTCCAGCTGTTTACCCAGCTCTCCAGGGTCCATTCTTTTGCCCACTGGACTTGTTCCCAGCCCCAGTGCTGCCAGGGCCACCCTGGGCTCTCACCTGCCCTCACACTGAGTGACCTTTCCCAGCCCCGAGTCCATCCAGCACTGACCGAGCTGCTGGGGGCTGCAGTTCTCTCTGCTCCTTCCCTCCCTCTGCTCTAGCGTTTTTCCCTGTGGGAAGAGGTGAATCAGTCTTTTTAACGACCCGATGGCCAGAGGTGGGGGAAAAACTATCAGCATTCCCTAAACACCTCCAGCACTTCCATAGCCATCTGCGACCAGGGGCAACCTGGCCTAGGGGAAAGTGTCCCTGCTCAGGGAGTGGGGCTGGATGAACTTTAAGGTCCCTTCCAACCCAAACCACTCCAGGATTCCATCACGATTCCACCTTTTCTCCCTGCATTTGTTGTGCATCGCTTCCTCTCTAATTCACAACTTTATCTCCAGACTATTGGGAACACTGTCCGTGATACAATCCTAGATGGGGAAGATCTACCAGGGGGAATTCTCAGCAACAACATCCGCCCTCATTCAGATTGTTCCCATGAGCAAGTCAAGTCCCAAAGCTGAAAACACCAGCATGTTCTACTCCATCATCATCCCTCACTGCTTTGTCTAATTTTAGAAGACTGAAGCTCCCTGTGCTGGCTTCTTAAACATGCTCCAGCACCAGCCCTTTCTGTCTCATCCATGGAGTGTTTCTACCAGCCAAAGCTACTCAGGTACCTAACTACATATCCAGGTGTCTTCCTAGGATTTCTCCTGCACTCGCTTACAACTTTAGATGAATAATTACCCTTCTTCTGCTGCAATTCTCCTGCCCTGGCAAGTGTTAAAACACAGGCGGCCCAGTGACAAGTGCTCTGAAACAGCCATCCATTCCACCTGCAGAAATTCTCAGGGCCACACTTGGAAACCCTTCAGCAAGGGCCCCGGAAAAGCCAAGGTGAGCTGTGCTTACCTGCAGGGCCAGGCAACTGAGGGCAAGGCAGGGACCGAGCAGAGAGCAAACACCTCCAGCTGCTTCTCACTCCAGCCCCCACAGCAAGTGCGGCGAAGCCCACCGGTCCAAGGTTCGTAGGAGAGCTTGAAAAGAAATTAGGAAACAATTAGTCGAGAGAAAAATCCTTCTGCACTCCGCACTGGAGAACGAGTCCAATTGCTCACTAAGAGAATCACCATATTTAGAACAAGTGAATCCTAGAAGCCCATGCCTTCTCAAATGTATTCACTAGCAGCCAAAGAAAGAATTGCAAGCAGCAAGAGAGACGTGGCAAAGAAGCCTCTGCCTTAAAAGCCAAGAGAAATAACCCCCCAAGGCCAAAGCAGAGCTGCGAGGTGGCCCGAGCCCTGTCCGGACCAGAAGCATTGCTGAGACGAGCTGCCCCCCGCCTCGCAGGCGCCGCCTGGCGGACACGGCAAGGAGCGGCACTGCAGCCGTGCCCCAGGCCCCACCACCACCTGCAGTGTTCCCAGAGCACCGATCGGCTGAGAAAAGTCTCCACTGGCCGCGGCAGAGACAAAAGACGAGGCCTGCCACCCCAGGCCTCGTGCAGTTTCCGGGAGGACAGGGAGGGTTCTGGCGGTGCAGCTCCCCCACCTGTGAATTCAATCAGCAGCTTTTCTTCCCGTTGCTCCCCGGATGTTTTCCCTAGTTGCTGGGTTTTGGAGAGGAGCGTGCTTTGGCACGGTGTCAGCTTTCCTTACCTGGGCAGAGATGTCAGGATCTGGGAGTCCCTGGGGAATGCCCTCAGCTGTGGCATTGGGATCATGCAGACCCTCCCCGGATGAGCCTCGGTGGGCTCTGATCCTGTGCTGGTCCTTGCACCCTCCTCCCTGACTCCAGCAGATTGAATTTAGGAAGGGTTGAATTTAAACTTTAGACATTCTTAGTGCCTTCTATCTATCTATCTATCTATCTATCTATCTATCTATCTATCTATCTATCTATCTATCTATCTCCTTCATGAACTGTATTTCCCCTCTTCTCACAAAGTGGAGCAGAAAAAGTGCACAGGTGACAGGGAGCTGTTGGCTTGATGGACAAGAGGCCATAAAACTGCAGCCTGGCCTAAAGCAGCTGGACTGAAAATACCTGGATTCACTGCAGAGTAGAGCAATATTCTTAGAGCCATCGTTTGTTGTCTGAGCAATTAACACGCATATGGACCAAAAGTTAAGAGGCTGTTCTTTACTCCCACTGCAAACTGACCCAGAGAATTTATTCCTGCCATTCAAGAACATTAAGCAGCCTCCCCCACCAATCACACCAAAGAAATGGGCGAAAAAGTGAGGATTGATTAGCTTCACTTTGACTCCCCGGCCCCGTATAAACCAGTAGGGAAGTGGAACTGCAAGGCTGAGGATGAAAAGAGGCGACAGAAGAGAACTGAACTCAGGATGGAAAAGGGCAGAGACTGTAGATATACATGTATATGTATACAGAGATATAGATATGTAGATATATAGATATATGTAGATATCTGAAGACTCTAAGTCAGTGCCTGATGTGTGGACACAGTAATTGGCTATCTTTCCTTGAAAATGAATGCTTATATTTGACAGAGAAAAAGCCTCACATATGGATGAAAGCTGCCAAGAACACGGGGTTTAGTATCACCAGGTTTTAGAGTTACGAGCTGCAAAAAGACGTATTTTTCAAGAAAGGTATGAAACAAAGCTCTACACAATCTTCAGCAAGCAAGGTCTGAAATTTCTTAGTTTCACTGAGAGAAAGCACAGATTTTAGTGATTACTTCCCCCCCACCACCCCCTCCCCAGCACCATGCTACATATAATCATTTCTGGAAAAAAACTGTCCTCAAGCATATGATGAAAGTGATGACATCCCCCCACAGAAAAGCTGAACATATAAACATATGGAAAACAACTGCTGAAAAGTGTGGACCACGTTGTGTGGAAGTCTACACAAACAGTCTTGATGATAGCCACATTCACACTCTCTTACCAAAAAGGGGCCTTTGGAGGAGAAAAGATTATGGTTGTATGCAGAGAGTTGAGCATTTCTATTGCTGTATTCTCCCAGAATGAAGCTTTAATCTGCACCTCTCCTGAAGCTTTACCCCTTGGTTCATGCCTCTTAACATAAGCACTACAGGCACTTGAGAATTGGATTGGTTTTTCAGCCAGAAAAAAGTCTTTTAAATATTTGAAGGTTCTTAACATCCCCTCCTAAACCTTCCTCTTTGTTCTATAGGCTAAAGAAACTTCATTACTCTGCCTTAAGAATTAGAAAAAAGGCAGGCAAAGAGAATTATAAAAGAGGCAGGCAAAGAGAATTATTCTTATGCTCTCCTCTGGACCCCTTTGTCACGGTTTGCATGGTTCCTGATTTTAATTCCCCTCGAACTGTGAACATGAAAAACAAAAAAACCCACACCACACACAAAAAAAACAACAGCAAAAGACAAACAAAAGCAATCAGATAAACAAAGAAAAAAACCCCAAAACTAAACCAACCAACCAAAACCACACAAAACTCAAAACAAAAAGAAACAAACCCCAAAAGTAAACCCAACGACGACAAAACATGATTTCCTACTTAGTCCTACCTGAACCTTTGTTTATGTGCTCGAGGAATTCCAACTGCAATGCATACATCTGTCTGAACAGTAGCGTTTGATTTTTAGACTGTTTCTTCTAATTTTTCCTGCCTTTTTTCTGTGTGTGTGTGTGTGTGTGTGTGTGTGTGTGTGTGGCTACAAACGGACGGCTGTGCTCTTCTCAGCTGCATGCTGCTGTCAAGAATAACAGGCATACCTTTTGCTCAGTCAGTAGCAGTCCCAACGAAGACGTAGACCTCTGGAGAGTCTCCCTGCAAAACCCAGCTAATTCCAATTCAGTCGCAGATGGCTGAAAACCACGCTCTGTGAGTGGAGAGTCTGGCCAGGTTTGCACAAATTCTGCAACAGATTTCCAAGACACTTGTGAGAATGTTGTGGGAGACCTCACAAGTGAAAAGATGAGTAGATGTACAATTTCAAGAGAAAAGTGAAGAAGATGAAAAGTACTGAATATTAAAAAAAAAAAAAAAATTAAAAAAAATACAAGGCACGAATCAGGAAAAAATTCCCTGAAGCAAAGCACAAAGCCTGAACTGTGTTGTGACATATTTTTCAAGGAATTGCAAAATGCCCAATTCTACTCTGGCCCGGTAATGGGATCTATGGAAAGCTTTCAATCCTACCAGTGTCAGTAAATATTCCTCATGATATCAATCTAAGATAAAGAAGTGGTTTCCCCTTAGCAAGAAAAAAAAGCACATGTGCAAAACCTTGAAATCCCAGGTGACTGCATTTTTTATTCTTACTGTAACTCTCTTCTACCTTTTCCTCCGGGGAGTCCAAGTGAGGTGGACGAGATGAGGCCGGGATCACAGAACTCTGAAACTGAACTGAAGAGAAAACATTTTTTAACAGCTGCTCGAGGCCTCTCATTTCACTTTTGAAATGCAAGAAGCACCCTGAACAAGTTAGCTTTATTCCTTACAAGCTCCTCAAGTTGTCCACTGGAAGGTTTTAAATTTAACAGAAACATTTACCGTATTGTAAGGCCTTCAGTCCCCTCCTGATAAGCAAACCTAGTGAATTCTCTTGCCGAAGGGTGCTCAAAAGGAACAGGGTGTGTTTGTTGGGTTCCTGACCCTAATCTCTTTGCTGGGGCTGCTCTCTGCCTGGTACAGACCTCTTTGCTGCAACACAGCGATGTTTTAATTACTATTCTAACAGTAAAGCTCTACTCTTTTTTTTTTTTTTTTTTTTTTTTTTTTTTTTTTTTTATGGTCATAGTTATCCGTAAGAATTTTCTATTAAAAAAAAAATTAAAACAATACCTTTTGCCTCTGAGGGGAGGCAGCAGTAGCAAGTGTCCAGCACGTTCCCTTCTCTCTTACCTGCCCAGAGAACTCCAGGCACCTGCCTGGGTGGTGCTGAGGATGGCACCTGCAAAATTTTCATTCCGTTAGTTCACTGAGGTGACCTGAGCACTAATTATACCTGATGGTGCCCACCTGCTGAATGGCCCAGCAGCAGCAGCAGCATTTGCATTTCGTACATCCGCAGTCAGGCTGTCTGGCTGGAAGTGACCAGGGGTACATGGCCCGTATTCACCTGACCCTGCTGCGATCCAAATCCTCACCTGTACCTTGTCGTGATCCAGATCCAAACACCTGCCCCAGAGGAGCCATCAGGAAGGATGTCCCAGTGCACAGTTTGCAGAACACGGCACAGGGAGCGTGGGCTGCGCTTCACCCCATTGCCGACACTGCGCTGACCAGACCCCAGGCAAAAACACACAGAGCCAATTCAGCAGCACTTGTTTCTCCTTCAGGAGAAGAAAAGAAGGCACAGACAGACAAGAGATTACACAACCAGGTTATAAAATGCATGGTTCCTGATTTTAATTCCCCTCAAACTGTGAACATGACTCCATTGAAATTGGGCCAGAGGGATTTGGTTTTAATTTTATATATCTTATGGCTGACAAATCCTACCACTATGTATATGATGCAGTGCTTCATTTGCTTTCTCTTCCACAGCAGCATGGTATTTTTCACTCCTCTTCAGCTTGGAAGCCTCAAATACCAGAGCCTTTGGAAAAAACAAGCAAACAAACAAAATATTAAAAAAGCCAACACAAAAACCAGCAACAACAAAACCCAACAAAAACAACCAGATAAGCAAACAAAACAAACAAACAAAAAACAAACAAACAAAACAAAAAACCCCAAAACTAAACCAACCAACCAAAACCACACAAAACTTAAAACAAAAAAGAAACAAACCCCAAAAGTAAACCCCACGACAACAAAACATGATTTTTTTTTTTTTTTTGTAGTTGCAAACCTGCCTTCCGGCCTGCTCTGCTCTTCTCAGCTGCATGCTGCTGTCAAGAATAACAGGCATACCTTTTGCTCAGTCAGTAGCAGTCCCAACGAAGACGTAGACCTCTGGAGAGTCTCCCTGCAAAACCCAGCTAATTCCAATTCAGTCGCAGATGGCTGAAAACCACGCTCTGTGAGTGGAGAGTCTGGCCAGGTTTGCACAAATTCTGCAACAGATTTCCAAGACACTTGTGAGAATGTTGTGGGAGACCTCACAAGTGAAAAGATGAGTAGATGTACAATTTCAAGAGAAAAGTGAAGAAGATGAAAAGTACTGAATATTAAAAAAAATACAAGGCACGAATCAGGAAAAAATTCCCTGAAGCAAAGCACAAAGCCTGAACTGTGTTGTGACATATTTTTCAAGGAATTGCAAAATGCCCAATTCTACTCTGGCCCGGTAATGGGATCTATGGAAAGCTTTCAATCCTACCAGTGTCAGTAAATATTCCTCATGATATCAATCTAAGATAAAGAAGTGGTTTCCCCTTAGCAAGAAAAAAAAGCACATGTGCAAAACCTTGAAATCCCAGGTGACTGCATTTTTTATTCTTACTGTAACTCTCTTCTACCTTTTCCTCCGGGGAGTCCAAGTGAGGTGGACGAGATGAGGCCGGGATCACAGAACTCTGAAACTGAACTGAAGAGAAAACATTTTTTAACAGCTGCTCGAGGCCTCTCATTGAACCAATAAGCCAAGAATTCTCTCAAGGACCTCATGTGTCACAACTCTCTCCAGCACAAGAATCAGCAGTGCTCAGATTAAAATTACCAAACTCCCCAAGTTTCCCTCCTCTTTCATTTTCTCCCCACTGGGACTGGATTAAATGAAACTGCTTATATTTAGCTTCATTCTATGTGCTTTTATTTAGGATTGCATCAGCCACCATCATCAGGCCTTGGAGCAGACCAGTGTAGCTGTGAATGCTTCCAAAGCAATAACAAAAGACAGTTATTCTCTGCCACTCCCATTACTTCCTATTTCAAACCCCAAAGCCACAGAAATTCCTTGCCCAGCCTCTGGACAGCTCTGCAGCACATTTCAGCTTTGCTTTCCTTTCTGTGCAAATCTAAGCCCTTTGCTCTTTTTTTCATTTTTGGGTGTTCTTAACATAAGATTTGAGCTATATGTATAGAGCCTAGCTCATTCACTTTCCAAAGTCACAATTTCTCCTACTTCACAAAACATCCAAGCTCCAAAGCATTGCAAATCTAAGATTCACAACTTTATCTCCAGCCTATTGGAAACACTGTCCATGATACAACCCTAGATGGGGAAGATCTACCAGGGGGAATTCTCAGCAAGAACATCCCTTATTCAGATTGTTCCCATGAGCAAGTCAAGTCCCAAAGCTGAAAACACCAACTTGTTCTACTCCATCATCATCCTTCACTGCTTTGTCTAATTTTAGAAGACTGAAGCTCCCTATGCTGGCTTCTTAAACATGCTCCAGCACCAGCCCTTTCTGCCTCATCCATGGAGTGTTTCTACCAGCCAAAGCTACTCAGGTACCTAAATACATATCCAGGTGCCTTCCTAGCATTTCTCCTGCACTCGCTTACAACTTCAGAGGAATAATTACCCTTCTCTTGCTGCAATTCTCCTGCCTTGGCAAGTGTTAAAACACAGGTGGCCCAGTGACAAGTGCTCTGAAACAGCCATCCATTCCACCTGCAGAAATTCTCAGGGCCACACTTGGAAACCCTTCAGCAAGGGCCCTGGAAAAGCCAAGGTGAGCTGTGCTTACCTGCAGGGCCAGGGAACTGAGGGCAAGGTGGGGACCGAGCAGAGAGCAAACACCTCCAGCTGCTTCTCACTTCAGCCCCCACGGCAAGTGCGGCTAAGCCCACTGGTGCAAGGTTCGTAGGAGAGCTTGAAAAGAAATTAGGAAACAATTAGTCGAGAGAAAAATCCTTCTGCACTCCGCACTGGAGAACGACTCCAATTGCTCACTAAGACAATCACCTTATTTAGAACAACTGAATCCTAGAACCCCACGGCTTCTCAAATGTATTCACTACCAGAAAAAGAAAGAATTGCAAGCAGCAAGAGTGACGTGCCAAACAACCCTCTGCCTTAAAAGCCAAGAGAAATAACCCCCCAAGCCCAAAGCAGAGCTGCGAGGTGTCCCGAGCCCTGTCCGGACCAGAAGCAGTGCCGAGACGAGCTGCCCCCTGCCTCGCAGGCGCCGCCTGGCGGACACGGCCGGGAGCGGCACTGCAGCCGGGCCGCCGCTCCCCACCAGCCCCTCCAGTGCTCCCCGAGCGTGGATCGGCGCTATGGCCGTGTCTCCGCTGGCCGCGGCAGAGACAATAGGGCTTAAGCCACGTGCAGCTTCCGGGGAAGGAGGGAGGCTTCCGGCGGCGCAGCCCCGGCCCATCGCCACTGCACCGCAAGACCAAGGGGCGTGGGGACGGGACGAGACGAGACGAGACGAGACGGGACGGGATGGGACAGGACGGGGTGGCACGGCAGCAGCAAGGCACAGGGAGGGGAAGGAGCGGAGCAGACCGGGACGCTGGGGGGGGACGGAGCGGAAGCGGGACGGGACGGGACAGGACGAAGAAGCGGCAGCGGAGCGGGATGGGATATGGAAGAGAGCCAAGCGGAGTCCCCCGCACTCACCGAAATGAAACGGCCGCTCGCTCGGTCGTCCTCGTGGCTGAGCCACGTGCAGCTTCCTGGAGAAGGAAGGAGGATTCCGGCGGCGCAGCCCAGCCCCATCAGAGCACCACCACACCAAGCTGGGCGGGGACGGGGAGGGAACAGGGGGGCTGGGCAGGGGGTTGGGGCGGGGCGGGCCAGGGGGGCGGGGTGGCGCGGGCCAGGGGGGCGGGGTGGAGCGGGCCAGGGGGGCGTGGCGGCTGCGGCGGCAGCTCCGGCCCCGGCGGCCCCGGCGGGGGGTGGGGACGGCGTGCCGGCGGCCCCGGCGGGGGGGGAGACGGCGTGCCGGTAGAGCGGCGCCATCTTGCTTGTAGGCTGGAGGACTTCCGGTAGGGCAGCGCCATCTTATTTGTAGGCTGGAGGACTTCCGGTAGGGCGCCGCCATCTTATTTGTAGGCTGGAGGACTTCCGGTAGGGCGCCGCCATCTTATTTGTAGGCTGGAGGACTTCCGGTAGGGTGGCGCCATCTTATTTGTAGGCTGGAGGACTTCCGGTAGGGCGCCGCCATCTTATTTGTAGGCTGGAGGACTTCCGGTAGGGTGGCGCCATCTTATTTGTAGGCTGGAGGACTTCCGGTAGGGCGCCGCCATCTTATTTGTAGGCTGGAGGACTTCCGGTAGGATGGCGCCATCTTGGTTGTAGGCTGGAGGACTTCCGGTCAGGGCGGCGCCATCTTATTTGTAGGCTGGAGGACTTCCGGTAGGGCGCCGCCATCTTATTTGTAGGCTGGAAGACTTCCGGTCATGGCGTCGCCATCTTTTGTGTGGCCCGCTGTATTTTCGGGCACAGGCGGCACCATCTTTTGTACGGCATTCCGGTCGGGGGGGCAGTGCTTTTTTTCCAGCAATGCAAATATTACGGTCGGGTGTCACACACGCTTTCTGGCCGATTCGCCCTATTGGGAGCGTCGCCATCTTGAGTGTGGGCTTTGAGGATCTTACGGTGAGGGCATCGCCATCTTTAGTGTGGCTCGAGAGTTTCCGGTCACGGCGTCCTGCGGGGCAGAGAACGTTAAGGCATATTTGGCTTTTCCTCGTTCCCCCGTGCTGACCGTAATGGCACAGGCTCCGGGGAAAGCTCAAAGGGGGCATGTCCCACTCAAAGCGACTCACGGCAGGATAAGCGGGGCAAAAGTACCATAATCTGGCCAAAGCCCCGGCCCGCCGGCCCTTCCCTTGCTGCCGGCGCCAGCCGGACATGCCGCCAGGGAACGGGCGCCTGGCCAGACTCGCTGCAGCAGCGCAGTTCCACGGGGCTGCATCCGGCTCGCCGCGCGGCTTTCCCTGCAGTACCGCGCGCCGCCCGCAGGCGGCAGCAGCCATCCTCGAGAGCCCCCTGGGGAAAGGGAGAGCGGCCGGCAAAGCCACGACCCAGAGCTCTGCCTGCCGTCCTCGCACTGGCACGCGCCTTGGAGCTTCATTCGTCCTGCTTTCAAAGCCCCCCCTCCTTCTGTATCCTGCATTTCTTACACTACAAGATCCTGGATATAATAAAGTAGAGACGGAGCTCTCTTTTGAAGTCAATGTATATGTCAGTTAGCATTTCAATAGATAGAAAAAAAGAGAGATGGTAACTTTTAAATTTTCAGGCATTTTTGGGCTTAGCCTCCCTTTTCGGGGAGGACTCCATATGACCCCTCTCATCCCCCACTCACCTGCTGGGCATCGGGATGCCCCTGATGACCTCATCACCCCTGGACTCCCCCACCCCTTTTTACTCACCCCCAAAGGCAGAAATAAAGAGAGGGAGGGTGGGTACAAGATGGGGAGTTCAAGGCAGAGGGAAAACAGGGGTCAAGAAGAGGAGAGGAGGAAAGGGGTGGAGAAAAGAGAGGAGAAAGGATATCTGGGGGTGCACAAAGTTGGGGGGCAAAGGGGGTTTTCTGACGCACCCAAGCTTGACAGCTCCTCCCCAAATCCTCTCCCTTCTGCTAAAGGATGTCCTGCATCCACCAGCACAGGACATACACAAATCCCTCTGGGGGTCTGGAACATGACACATACCTGCAGGGGTGGCTGTTAGGGTTGCAAACAAGATGATAGAGAGGCTTTTTTTTATTTCAGAAAGTCAACAAATGCCTCCAAAAGAAGGGCCTTGGGGGCAAGTGGCAGCTCACCGCACTATGCTGGACTCCCCTCATCCCCTTCCTCAGCTCCAGGAGGATTTGCGCCTCCTCTGAAGGTGACAGTTCCCTTCAACTGGTTTTCTTTCTAGCTTTTTTTCCCCAGCACCACACTGGTCAAAATGGAGAAGAGAAAAGCAAGAAAAAGCCCCCAAAAAATCCCAGCATGCCTTCCAACCCCTCACAACGTGCAGCTCCTCACACTAAGGCACGGCTACCCCTCGGCTGCTCAACTCAGTTTGGGGTTACTCCCAGGGGAGCACCCCATCACTGCAGCCTGGGCAGCACAGCCTGAAGGCTCCCGGCTGGGCTCCAACACCAGCTCTGCAGAGCAAACACGGTGTCCGGGCCTCACGGGAGCCTCGGAGGTTTTTTCCAATGCTGCTCCCATCGTAGCGTGAGCTGAGGTTCCAGCGACCCCCTCGTGCTCTGCCTAAGCCACAGGCAAGACTGCAGGAAAAGAGGAGTCAGAATGGGAATGAGAGAGAAGACGACTTTGGGCTATCGGTCCACAGGGAGTAATAGTGCCCTTTTTAGCCCTGCTGACAAAGAGCTCAGAGGCACCACGCTGGTGTCCTGGGGCAGAGAACTTCACAGACCTGTGTTATCCTCTTGCATCCTGGCTCTCGGGAGTCCACCCACCACTCAGCTCATCCCAGTGCTGCTCTGCCTGCTCCAGGATTCTGTCCCCCAGAGAGGCCACTGGTCCCACACACAGGCCCCCCAGCCAGCCCCACCCCCTTGCTTGCTGCCAGCAGCCAGACCTCCCCACGTCCCCAAATGCAGAGCCCCTTCCCTAGCATGGCCCGCTGCCCTCAGCTCCCCAAAAAGAGAGGCAGGAGAGCCCCCGTCTCTGTTCATTTTCCCAGCAGGTTTTCCCTCTGTATACAGCAAGATGTAAAATCAATACCAAGAGCTTTTACGCAAAATAAGTAGAGAAGTCTGCTTAAGAGTCCAGCAATTAGTGCCCCAGTGGTTGAAGCCAAGAGGATAAATCCACTGGGATTTATTCACTGGAAACAGGAGTGGCTGACAGGATGATTTACGGCACACTCAGAGCTGCAAAGCTGGAGCCTTCTTTCTGGGCCATCACAGAAGTTCTGCCTCCCTCAAAGTCAGGATACTCCCACTTTTCCTGAATTTAAGGATATAGATCATTCCCAGTTCTCCTATTTTGGGTCTCTAGGCACAGGATTCTCTCATTTTTCCCAAAATTAATGAATGGGGGCACAGGACTGTCCCACTTTTCCCAAAATTAAGGACATGGAGCATTCCCAGTTTTCCCACTCTGGGGGTACAGGATCCTCCCACTTTTCCCCCACAATTAAAGAAAGGCACCTGTGGAATTCCTGATTTCCCTGCCCCTGCCCCAAATCACAACACACATCCTGGGAATTCAACTTGAATAATATTTTCTTTATTTACACATTGAAAGAATTCCAAAGGTTGGAAAAACAAGATGAAAACACGACTCTAAAGGGGCTATGGAGAGGGGCAGGAAGAATTAGGGAAAAAAAACTGGGAAAAGTTGGGAAAAGGGGGGGGAGGGGAGGAAAACCCCAAAAAAACAAACGGAAAACGGAGTAGAAAAAAATTGTACATTTTTCCAACGTAAAAAACAGGCCCTTCCCTATCCCCCTCTGGAACATGCCGCAAGGAGGGGGGGGGAAGGGGTGTCTCGGCATTCCTGGGGCTTTTTCCATCCCCTCCCCCCCCCATCCTTTTTCCTCCCCAAAATTCCCAAATAAATTAACAATTAAAAAGATCGAGGGGGGACTTGAGGGACTTCTCCCCCCCCGCCATCACCAAAAAAAACCCACCAGGAGGATCCCAAACTTTTCCCCATCCCTTCCCCCTCCCCATCTTTTCCCAAGCTCTGGAATTTTCCAGCCCCTCCCCCACCAAGAGGCCTTTTTTTATATTTTTTAATTTTTTTTTCTAAAAAGTTTTATTTTTTAGTTTTGTTTTTTTTAACATTTTTTGCTGCTTTTTTTGCTGTTTTTTTCTTTAAAAACTCTCCACCCTCCAAAAAAAAAAAACCCTAACTTTTCTCCCCCTTTTTTTCGGTTGGAAAAAATTCCAATTTGGGGGAAAAAAAAAAAAAAAGAAAAAAAAAAGACACAAAAAAAAAAAAAAAAAAAACCACAAAAAACCCCAACAAAACAAAAACCAACAAAAAGCCTTAAAAACAAACAGTAAAATTCTGCTGGAGGAAGGAAAATGGGATAATCCCAAAATTCCCACTCTCATCCCATGGGATCCTCCCCCTCCTTTCCCGTATTCCCAAAGTTCATCGGTGCTGGAGGGGGGTGGGTGGGAGTCACCCCAAAATCCAGGGGAGGGGGGACTCAGGTCCAGTCCCGCCGAGCCTGGGAATTCCTGGGATTCTCTGGGAATTCCCAACTAACCGGAATCCGAGTCGCTGGTGTCCGAGGAGGAGGAGGAGGAGCTGGAGCTGCTGGAATCGGAGCTGGAGCTGGAGGCGGAAAGTCGGGAAGCTGCCACTTGTTGGGCAGATTCCGGCTTCTCGTTGGCTGCAGGGGGAGGGGGGGAAACGGAGTGAGTGGCAGGATATGGCAGGATCAGCACCTGGGAAACCCATCCTAGCATCTTGAACCTCAATCCCAGAGGCCAGATCCCATCCTGGCACCTGGAATTCCAATCGCAGGACCTGGAATCCCAATCCCAGAATCCCATCTCAGCACCTGGAATCGCATCCTAACCCCCATCCCAACATTCCAGACCTCCGTCCTAATGCCCACTCCCAAAATTCCAGACCCTTCTTGGGCGAGTTCAGCTTCTGACAACCCACCCCAATCACCCTCCTGGCATCTCACCCCCTATCCCAACATCTCACCCCCATCCCAAGATCCCAGCCCCCCATCCGGACATCCCAAAGCCCATTCACAGATTTCCTGACCCTTCTTGGGGGTTTTCTTGGCCGAGTTCAGCTCTGACATCCCACCCCAACCCTCATTCCAACACCCTGAACCCCAACCCAGCCCCAAATCCCAACATGTCAGCCCCATCCCAACATCCCAAACCCCCACCCCAAGATCCCAACGCCCATGCCCAAGATTCCAGACCCTTCTTGGGGGGTTTCTTGGCCGAATTCAGCTGCCCACTGACATCCTGGAGCCGCTTTTCCAGCTCCCTCTTCTTCTCCAGCGCCAGCTCTTCTTTCGTCTTCCCCACCGGCTTCTTCGTGGCTGCAAAAAGAACCCCAAGAAAAATGCCATGGGATCCACAGCCCTCTGCCCCCCCCAAATCCCACGGGATCCTCCAAACTCACTCTCACTGTAGGGTTTCCGGGGTTTTTTCCGGAGGCAGGACAGGACGTAACGCTCCAGCTCTCTCAGTGTGGAGGGTTTGAGGGTCTCGAAGTCAATCTCGATCTCCTCGGGGTTGGAATCCCGCAGGGAAGGCTCCCGGGATTGGATGATGTGCACCACCCTTCCCAGTTTTTCCCCAGGAAGTTTGTTGATGTCCAGGCTCAGCTGGCGCTTCTCGTCATAGGTCATGGGTTTGGATTCCTCCTCTTCCTCAGAATCGTAGAGGGATGGAGGGGCTGGCAGGGCAGGTTTGGCGGATTTCTTGGAATTCCTGGTGGGAAGAAGGACCCGGGGCTCTGTTGGCAAGGGCCTTGCAGGGATTTTGTGGTTCCCAGGGAGCTTGGGGTGGTGCCACACAGGTTTTGGAGCCCCATCCCAACACCCAAAACCCTATTCCAGCATCCAAAACGCCCATCCTTACCTCCTGAACCCTCAATCCCCACATCCAGAACCCCCACCCCGACACCTGGAACCTCCACCCCAAAAGCCAGAACCAAACATCCTGAATCCCATCCCAGTGTCCAAATCCCCCATCTCAGCTTCCAGAACCCTATTCCAGCATCCTGAATCCCCATCCTGGCTCCCAAAATTCCCATCCTAACACACAAAATGCCATCCCAACATCTGGATCTCCTTCCCAGCAGCCTGAACTCCCATCCCAGTTCCCAAAATTCCTACCCCAACACTCTGAACCCCATCCCAGTGTCCAGAACCTCCATCCCGCCTCCCAAAATCCCCATCCTGACACCCTGAACCCCCATCCCAACTCCCAGAACCCCTTGCTCCACCCTCCCCGGGACTCTTTCCAACCATTCCCGCCATCGCCTCACTTGGATCCACCGCCGCCTCCAGTTTTCCGGGCCCTCCGGAGCTGCGCCTGCCTTGCCCTTGTCTCCTCATCCCTCCCTTTGTGCTTCTCCGACTTCTTCCTCTTCCTCTTCTCCCGCTTTTTCTTGGGTTTGGACACAGGGCCCTGCGAGAGGGCAGCCAGCTGCTCGTGCACGGCCCGCAGCTGTAGGGGGGAGGAGACAGCGGGGGGGCGTCAGGGAGCCAATCCCGAGGGAATTCTGGCTGCGGAGTGTTGTCTGGGACGGCCCCTCACCTGCTCCTGCAGCTCCGCCAGCCGGTTGGCTCGTTCCTCCTCAGAATCCGAGCTCTCCTCGCTCTCTGAGGAGCTTTCCGTGCTGGTCTCGTCGTCCTCGTCATCTTCATCGTCCTCGTCCTCGTCGTCCTCGTCGCTAGAAGATTCCTCAGAGGAGGATTTGGGAACAGGCAGCGGGGTGGACACAGAGGGAGCTCCAGCATCCTGTGGCTCGTCAGGCATTTTGGCATAGCTGAACTCGAACACGTCCTGGAAGGACAGGTGGGAAATTCGTGATTTAGGTGGGAGTTCAGGGTGGGGTGGGGTGGCCTGAGGTCTGGGACATCTGGAATCCCCTCTGGACATCTGGAACCCCCATTCCAGCACCTGAGATCCTCATCCCAACCCTCGTAACCCCCACCTAAAAAACTGGAGTCCCCATCCCAACATCTGGGACCCCCATCCCAACATCTGAAAACCCCATCCCAAAATCCAGAAGCCCCATTCTGAACCCCATCCCAAAACCCTGAACCCACGATCCAGATCCCCCACCCCAGCATCCTGAACCTCCATCCCAGTGTCCCAAACCCCCATCCCAACATCTCAAATGCTGGAATGCCAGGATTTTAATGGATTTAAGGGTTCAAGAGTGGGATATCCTGGATTTTAAGGGGGGTAGGAATGACCTGGAGCTTCCTAGCCATGGCCACGACGTCATGGTCAGGCGGGTTGTACTTGTAGCAGTTGGAGAACATCAACCGCACATCAGCTGCGAATTCTTGTGCGTCGTGGTAGTCCCGGTTCTCCATCTTCCTCTGGGGGGGCAAAAAGGACAGGGCTGACCCCCAAACCACCCCAAATCCACCTTGGGGACCCCACAAAACCTCGCTGTGATTCCCCTTGAAGACCCCCCTAAAAAATCCCAAAACCACCCCTTGAGGCGCCTCAAAAAGCTGCCTGTGATTCCTCTTGGGAATCGCCCATAAACACCCCTTAGGGACCCTCCAAACCCCCACTGCACTTCCCCTTGAGAATCCTCCAAAACTCCACAAACCCCTCCTAGGTCCCTTCCCTCAACTGCCCCCGAGATTCCCAGGGTTCACCAGAGGATTTTTGGGCTTGCTGACTCCTGAGGGGGGTTCCAGAGCACCCACCTTGATGGTGCTGAGATCCATGGGGTGCTTGATGATCTCGTGGTAGTCATGGAGCCCCAGGGCCGAGGCGTCCACGGGCTTGTAGAAGGGCCACGCGTAGGCCGCGTGTTTCTTGGACAGCAGCTCCTTCAGGATCCCGTTGCAATACTTGAGCTGCTCTGAGAGCTTCCCCTTCTTGGAAGTTTGGTGCTGCTGGGAATCCGGCAGGTCCTTGCGGGGGGGTTTGATGGGGCGGCCACTCTCGCGCCGGGCGGGGATCTTGGCAGGTTTCGGGGGGTCCGGGGGGGCTCCAGAGGCCGAGGGGGATGGGGAGGACTCGCCGCCAGTGCTGGTGGCAATGATGGCCGTGGTGGTGGGAGTGGTGGTGTCAGCTTTCCGCTTCACCCCCTTTTTCTGGGAACAGGGAATGTGGGATCAGAGGGGTTAGGGGGGGAGGTGGACTGGTAGGTGGGACCCCTGACCTCGAATCCGGGACCCCTGGTTTGAGGTGTGGGACCCCATCCCAGCATTGAGAACCTCCACATCGACATCTGGAAGCCTCATCCCAACGTCCAGAAACTCCATCCCAACACCAAGATTCCCCTCCCCAAAGTCCAGAACCCCCATCCCAACATCCAGAACCCCTATCCCAACATCCAGAACCTCTATCCCAGCACCAACATCCCTTTCCCAGTGTCCAGAACCCTCACCTCAGCCCCCTTGATCCCCCACATCCCACCTTCTCCAGAATTCCCACCTTGGCCACAGGCTGTGTGGGCGCAGGTGGGGCCAGGACAGCGGGAGCGTTGGGATGCAGGGATTTCAGGATGGGGGCGGAGATGACCGAGGGGTGGGGGATGTTGACAATGGTTGTGGGGATTTCGGGCGTCGTGGGGGGGTACACTGTGGGCTGGGACACCGAGGACACAGCTGGGACCTGCTGAGCCGCCGTCAGCCCCGCCAGGAGCGCTGTAAGCAGAGAGAGAAAAAACAAACAGGAATGTTGCTGTTATCCCAAGGGACACTTGGGATAAAGGGGCTGGGTGGGCCCCCCCAGGGCCTCCCAAAGGATACAGGAAATATATGGAGTCAAGGGTTGGAGAGCCCCTGAGCCCCCAACTGTCATTCTAAAGGACACACGGAACACCTGGAAACAGGGATTTGGGGACCCCTAGCAATACCAGTGTTATCCCAAGAGACACCTTGCAATACTGGTGCCAGATCTGGGGACCCCCAGGACCCCTCAATGTCACCCCAAGGGACACAAAACACCTGGTGAAGCTTTTAAGGAGCCCCCACTGTCACTCCCACATTGTACCAAATTTTAGGGACCCCCAGCTCTCACCCCCACTCATTCCCCACTTTTAGGGCCCCCCTTTTTCTCACCTGCCGCCCTGGATGCCCCCTTTTTATGGCTGTTCTTGGCCACGGGCACCACGATCTCCTGCTCCTCCGGAGGCATCTGGGCCACTTTCTGCAGGAAGATCTTTTCCAGGGTCTGCGCCATCAGCACGATGTCATCCGTGGGCTGCGGGAATCATTGGATCCAGAGTCAGGGAATGCCAGGCATTATTTTTTTGGGGGTGCCAGGGAGTGTTTTTGGGGGTGGGTCCCACCTTGTTGTAGATGTAGCAGTTGGTAAACATGGTGTTGAAGTCCTGCATGCACTCGGCCGCCCCCCAGTAATAGTTGTTCTCCAGGCGCCTCTTGATGGTTCCCATATCCATGGGCTGCTTGATGATCTTGTGGTAGTCCTGGGAAAACAGCAACAACAGGGATCAGGGGGATCACTCATATAGAGCTAAAGGGGGTTTAGGGGGTGGAAAGCTGGGGGAGGGGAGGAATTCCCTGTGGATGTGGTGGGAATGACTAGGAATGTTGCTGGAAGCAGCTCCGAAGTGGGGGTTGGGGTGGTGAGAGGGGTGGGAGCACCTGGGAGTGGGAATTTAAGCGAATTTAGGGGGGATTTGAGCTGAATTTAAGGGGAATTTAAGTCAAATTCTAGGAAAGTTTCAGCTAAACTCGAGGTGGATGTAAACTCAGTTTAAGACAAATTTAAGATAAACTTGAAGTAAACTGAAGCTAAATTCAAAGCGAATCAAAGTTAAATTGAACCTAGATTTAAAATAAATTTAGAAGAATTTAAGCTGAACTTAAGCTAAGTTCAAACTGAACTTAAGATGGACTTACGCTAAACTTAGGCAAACTGAAGCTGAACTTACAGTGAATTTAAACTAAATTCAAACTGAATCCAAGCCACATTTAAAGTGCATTTATGCTGAATTTAAGCTAAATTTAAGCTGAAGTTATGCTTAATTAAGGTTAAATTTAAGGAGAATTATAGCCATATTGAAAGTGGATTTAATTTAAATGAAAGGTGAATTTAAACTAAATTTAAGATAAATTGAAGTTTAAGGTGGTTTTAAGCCAAATTCAAGCCAACTTTAAGCTAAACAGAAGCTGATTTCAAGCTAAACTTAAGACAGATTTAAGCTAAATTAAAATTTGGATTGAAACTATATTTAAGGTGAATCTAAGCTAAACTTAAGATGAATTAAGGCTAAACTTCAGGTGAATTTAAGCTGAACTCGCTAGGAACCTAAGTTTAAACGTAAACTAAAATAAATTCAGGGTGAATTTAAGCTACTTTTATATTGAACTGAATCTAAACTAAAGGTGAATTGAAGAACAATTAAAAACCAAATTGCAGGGGGCAATTTAAGCTGGGCTTAAGCCGAGCTTAAGCCAATTAGGAAGAGCAACCCCTCCGGCTGGAATTTACCTCCTTGGGCTTTAACTCCTTGGGCGCCACAGGTGCCTTAAATTTGGGGGCCTCGAGATGTCTTCTACAAACTCATGGATGGGAGACATCTGCAAAACGCATTCAGGGCACAAGAGATTAGGTTCGGAAGCGCCGGGAATATCCCTCATCCATAACTTTGTAGGGACATCGAGATCCCTCCTCTGGGTTAGCGGGAGCCCCAGGGGTGGATTTAGGATGGGATAACGAGGTGACACCTGTGGCTGAGCAGGATTAAAGTAAAACTGGATCTACCTCTGCCTGAGTGGGATAAAGGACTGGGGGGAGGAAGGGGTAGGGGGTCACACACCCACGCGGAATTCCCGCCCTCAGGAATTACCGGCAGGCCCAGCTTGACGGCGTCCACGGGCTGGCGGAAGGGCCACGCGAACTGGTGCTTCCACAGCGCCTTCATCACCACCTTGTGCAGGTACTGGAGCTGGTTGGTGATCCGGCCGGGTTTTTTGGGATTGGAGACCTCGGGAGGCGGCGGATTGGCCTGAGGGTTGGGAAGGGCCGGGGCAGAGGCCATGGTGGGGCTCTCGAAGCCCTCGTAGAGCAGCGAAGGTTTGCGGATCCGCTTCCCGGGAGTCGACTCCGTCGGCGTCGCCAGCGCCATGAGCCCAGCATTGCCCTCCCCCAGGAGCCTGCAAAGGAGGGGAGGACACATGGGATTCAAGGATGGAATTCCCAGAAGAAGCTGAAAGCGGCGCCCGGAACCGCTATGGAGCACCGCGTTCCCATTACCACCGTCCAGATCTTTGGGGATGAGGGGGAGCTTCTCAAGGGAATTCTGGCCATGAACCCCCAGGGATTCTGCCCAGGAGCTCCTGTGGATTTCAGTCGTGAAAACCCAGGAATTCTGTCCACAACCCTCTGCGAATTTCAGCCCTGAACTCCCATGGATTCTGCTCATATCCCATATTCCCCCAGGAATTCTTTCCATGAACCCCTCAGAATTTCGGCCCTAAACCCACATAGATTTGGCAACAAACCCCTAGGAATTCCAGCCATGAAATTCCAGGAATTTCAGCTGTGAACTGCCATGAATTTTGCTGTGAATCCCCATGGATTCTGTCCAGGAGCTCCCATGGATTCCAGTCACAAACTCTCAGGAATTCTGGCCATGAACTCCCAGGAATTTCGGCCCTGAACCTCCATGGATTTTGCCATGAACCCCCAGGAATTCCAGACACGAACTCACGGGAACTTCAATCATGAATCCTCATGGATTCACCCCAGGAGCTCCCATGAATTTCAGCCACCTGGCATTGCCCTCCCCCAGGATCCTGCAGGGAAGGGAGGAGACACACAAGGGTTAAGGGAAAAGGGAGATGGATCCGCTTCCCAGAATTCCTGGGAGAGAATCCCGGAAGGAGCTGAGACTGCTCCTTGAGCTGCTATCCAGGCCATTACCACTGTCCAGATCTTTGGGATGAAGGGGAGGTTCCCATGGGAATTCTAGCCATGATACTGCCCATGGGCTCCCATGGATTTTAGCCATGAACTCCCAGGAATTCTAGACAGGATCCCCCACGGATTCTGCTGAGGAGCTCCCATGGATTTCAGCCACAATCCCCAAGGAATTCTGGCCATGAACTCCCAGGAAGTTCAAAGCCAAACCCCCATGGATTCTGCCATGAAACAATATGGAAGCCACCCGTGAGCTCCCATGGATTACAGCCACAAACCCCCAGGATTCTGTCCACAAGCTCACAGGAATTCACTTATTTCTGGGGAAAATCAGCATTTTAGAGCAATAATCAGCATTTCATAAGGGGTCTGAGGATCCTGAAATATCCAGAGAATAGGAAAACGATGGAAAACAAACCAGGACATGACACAGTGGCTGAGGGGACCCCTGGGACACCACCACCAAGGTCTGGGGAGATTCCTGTAACAGGGACCCCCAGAACACCCCCATCAAAGCTCCAGAGACCCCCAGAACACCACCAAGCTTTAGGGGAGTTCCCGCAACAAGAAACCCCAGGACACCAACACCAACGTTTGGGGTGGTTGCCAGAACAGGGACCCCAGGACACTGATTCCAAGGCTTCAGGGACTCCCAGGACTCTCCCAAAATTCCAGCTGTTTTCCCAACCAGTTCCTGGCCAAGCTCTTGAGCCTCTCCCCCAGCTCAGCTTTTAGGGAGGCTGGAACCCTCCTTTTTCCCTGAGCTGACCTCTGGGTGACCCCCAGGAGTCTGCCCAAGGGCATGACCCCCATGTGACAAGGATGGGGTGGTCCCCAAGGCCACCGGCATAGCTTGAGGGGTCCCACAATGTCACTGTCACAGCACGAGGCTCCTGCAGGGTCACAATGTCAGTGTCACACCCTGTGGGGGTCCCACCGTGTTGGGATGACACAAGCTGGGGGTCCCACCATGACACTGTCACAACACGGGAGTCCCACTGTGTGGGGAGTCCCACAATGATACTGTTATGGCTTGGGGGTTCTACAGTGTCACAACATGTGGGTCCCACAGAGACATTGTCACAGCTTGGGGTGCTCACAATGACACAATGACACTGTCACAGCATGGGAGTCCCACCCTGTAGGGGCCCCACAGTGCCACTGTCATGAAGTGGGGGTCCCACAATGACTGTCATGGCGTGTCACAAGTGCCACAAGGTGGGGGTCCCACAGTGCCACCTCACAACCTTGCCAACATGCCCCTCACAACCCCAAAACATGCCCTTCCCACCCCCTTTATTTCCCCCTACCCGCCAAAGCACCTACTTGCTCTGGGGATTCACATTCTGCAACATCCCGACGGCTCCGTGCGCAGCCCGCGGGCCCTCGGCTCCTCTTCCTCCTCCTCCCGCCGTCTCCTCCGACGACCCCCCCACTTTGCCCGGCCAAAGCTCCGCCGCTCGCGGCCCGGTGGGGGCCCCCCCCCGTCAGCGCATCCCCGGTGGGATGGGGACGGGGAGGGGGTCGGGAAGCGAGCCAGGAGCCCCCCTTTTCCTCTATTTAATTAATTTTTCCTCAGGAGACGATGCCTGGACCCTCCCACGGCCTCAACATCCACAGGCGCGGCAAAAATGGCGGCGGACGCTGAGAGGATGTAGCGGGGGGGATACTGGAAGGAAGGAGAGTGGGGGGTCCCCTCTTTGGAGCTTCACCGAGAGGCACAAACCCTTCGCGACGCGCTCGATACCACCCTCGGCGAGTCGCTCGGAGCCCGGAGCACCCGCAAGGACCACAGACGAAGCGCTGAGCCGCGGGGAGGCCGGCGGATGACAGCGGATCGGCGGGATCAGCGACCGCGCTCCATCTTGGCTCGGTGAGGGAGGTGGGGGGGGAAGGAGGAGGCGGCCGCTCGCCGCCGGTGGCCGCAGACAGGGGTCGCTGCGGAGGCCGGGGAGGGTCTCCCCCCCTCGAAGCTCCTCCGGGGGGATGGAGCCGAGAGAGGTTGGTTGGTTTTTTTTTTTTTTCGAAGGGGCCGCCCCTCTGCGCGCTCTCTCTCTGCCGCGGCCGGAGCAGCTCCGTCCCCTCGTCCACCGCGAAATGGCGCCGCTCGGCCTGCCCCCGCCCGCCCTTATATAGACGCGACCGGCCTCCCCATTGGCCGCCACAGCCACTGACGTCATGAACCCGCCCCTCCCCGCCCAGCCGCGGCCTCATTGGGCGGTGGCAATCCCAGTGCCGCGCTCTCATTAGCAGACTGCCACGTCAATCAACCCTCCCTCCCCACACGCGACCCCACCCCGCCCCACGGCTTTTCCGCACGGCGCCTTCTCTGAGAGCGGGCGGCGCCCTCAAGGACCATTGGTCAGCGCCTCGGCCGGCCGTGCCCTGGTTGGCCGAGGGGCACACGGTGGGCGGGGAGAAGGGCGGCGGTTGGCGCTGCGGGGAGGAGGGGAAAGAAGGTCTCGCCATCTTGAATGGCGGCGGCCGCGGGCGGACGGACAATAAGCGTGGCTTAACGGGCGGCCCCTCCGTGTACCCCCTTCTCCTCCGCTCCATCGAGCACCCTGAGGACGCCCCCGTTCCTCCCTCACCCCCCTCGCGACGTACGTGAACTCCCTAACACCCACTTCACCCGCGCACCCCTACCCCCCCCACAACACGCCACGCACCACGCAGCCCCCGTGCCCCCCGCTCTCTACTGGTTCCCGGGGGTCGCCACCGCCTCCTTGGCCACACGCGGGACACCACAACCCCCACGAACGCGCCTCTGGCGTGGCCGCCAGCCAGGGTTAAGCGGCGATAAACCTCTCCCCCCACCCCACCCCCACCTCTCACCCCGCAACCCTGAGGGCCCCGCGCTCGCGGGAGGGGGCTCAGCGTCCGCTGCCCCGCACGAGATCACCCCAAACCCCTTCATTGAGCGTAAAGGGGTCGCATGCTTCAATTCTTCCCAGCCTTGTCCTCCCCTCCCCCCAACTCCACGCTGTTCGTGGAGATCTCCGAGTCCCCTTCGAACCCTCCCTGCCCCACCCCCCCTAAAACGCTGTGACACAGCACTTGGGGCCGCGCCCGCCGCCGCCGCCCCCGCGCGAACACCCAAACATGGCGCTTTTCGCCCCAAACCACCGCCCCCGCCGCGAGCACAAAGCCGGGACCGCCCCCCAGCTGTCACTCAAGGTGACCCGCGCCTCCCATTGGTTGAAGTTAGGTTCGATGGGTGGGCATCGCTTGATTGACTGCTCGTCGGCCCCCAAGTGACTTGCCCCGCCCCTTACCGCCGGAGGAGGGGGCAGGGCGAGGCCGCCCCCCCCCCTCAAAACTCCCCGAAAAATCACTCACCTGGGGGGCTTCCGCGCCGGGCCGCCAACCCTGCGCCCGGCCCCGCTTCATCCGCGCCCCTCCCGCCCCGAAAAGCCCCGTTTTGGGGGCAAAAAAGGTGAAAAAAATCATCACGGGGCAGAAAAGGGAGCCACGCGCTACGTCACCCGCGGCGTGATTGGCTACTCGTGGACACGTGGCCCCCCCGCAGCTCCCACGGGCCCCTATTCATGGGGCCCCCCCAGGGGCTCTGCAGGGTCTTAGTGCCCCGCGCATGCGCAGTGCGGTCCCGGTGCAGCAGTGCGCCGGGGGGGACCCACGGGGGTGTCGTTGAGGGGGCCCGGGGGGGATTCCACGACATTCCGGGCGTTGTCCAAGACATTCCAAAGGTGACCCCACGGGGGTCCGCGACATTCCAGGGAGGCAGCGCTGGGATCTGTGGGGTGGTCAGCTGAGGTGGTGGGAGTGTGGGGGCCACCCACGAGTGGTGGAGGGGGTACACGGCATTCTAGGGGTGACCCCACGAGGGTCCACGATATGCCAGGGGGACAGCGCTGGGATCTGTGGGAGGGTCAGACGAGGTGCGAGGGTGTGGTAGGGACCCACGGGGATCCCTGGAGGGTACCCACAGGGGAATTTAGGGTCCCGAATACTCCAGGAGTGACCCCACAGGGGTCCACGACATCCGAGGAGTGTCCCACTGGCATCCGTGAGGGGCTCAGGTGAGGTGGGAGGTGTGGGGGCACCCACGGGGGGAGTAGGGGGGCGTGGGGTGACCTCACGAGTGTCCACGACATTTCAGGGGTCCCCCCCGAACCACCCTGCACCCCTAATTACCACGACACCACTGAATTAACGTCACCACTTTAATTTTGGGAAGGTCCCCCGAACTTGAGGGGGGGTCCCCAAAGCGTTGTCCTCCCTCCTGACACGCGGGGGGGTGTCGTGGAGATCCTCCCTTGTCCCCCCACGGTGACTCCATGCTTCTGTCACCTCAACCTTGATCTCCTCGAGGCTTCTCTACCCGGCAACAAGTGACGCACCCGAATGGAGCACTTCCATTGGTCAGCGCGTCCGGGGGGCGGGTGGGGGGAGTTTGGGAAGAGGTTTTGGCGGGGGTTGGGGAGGAGTTTTTGGGAGGGTTTGCGGAGGTCGGGGGCGGGCTCCCCCCCGCCCCAACTGTGGCTTCGGGGCGAGGGGATGGGTGGCAGTTTTTGGGGGCTTCTGGCCCCGCTCTTCGGGGGAGTTTGGGGTTTCGCCGCTGCCGTCACCCCTGGTAGGAAGGGGAAGGGGGGAGGGGGAGGGAAAGAGGGAGGGAGGGAGAAGGGACTGTTTTGGGGGTGGGAGGGTGAGGGGGTGAGCTCCTGCCTGCACCCGGCTGCCTGTACCCCTCCCTGTACCTCTGCCTGCGACCCTGTGGTTGTCCCCCCCTAAATCCCTGCCTGTATCTCTGCCTGTACCTCGGGTTATCCCCCCTAAATCCCTGCCTCTATCCCCTGCCTGCACCTCCTTCCCTGTTCCCCCTTCCCTTTTTCTCTTCCCTCTTCCCCTTTTTCCTGTTCCCCTTTTCCCTCTCTTTTTCCTCCCCCTTTTCTTCCTTCTTTCTTCCTCTTTTCTCCCCCTTTTTTCTTCTCCTTTTTTTTTCTCCCCTAAACCCCCTCAAAACCCCCTCAAACTACCCCAATTCCCATCCAAGTCCCCCCAGCATCCCCCAAATCCCCCCCCAAATCCTCCCCAATCCCCCACAAACTCCCCCAATTGCCCCAAAATCCCCCCAGGAGCCCTCAAATCCTCCCCATTACCCCCCCAAAATCCCCTAGTTCTCCCCAGATGCCCCCATGACCCCCCCCCAAACTACCCCAATTCCCATCCAGATCCCCCCAGGACTCCCTCATATCCCCCCCAGATTCCTGCAATTTTCCCCCCCTGCATCCCCTTCAGGACCCTCCAAATCCCCCCCAAATCCCCCTCCAATTCCCCCCAAATCCCCCCCCTCAACTCCCCCCTGGTGCCCCCCTCCAGAGCCCCCCCACCTCCTGGCTGAGGTCCTCACCTGCCAACGGGACACCCCTTCCCTGGACCTTTCCCTCACCTTGGATGGGCAGCAACTCTACAGCTTCGACTTCCCGGGATCCCGGTGGCTCCCAGCACTCCCGGACCTGCCCCCGCTGCCTCCGGACCTGGAGACCCCCCAGGAGCTGCTCCTGGACGTGAAGCTGTGCCAGGACGTCCTGGACGGCCTCGGCCCCCCCGCCAAGGGGGTCCTGCCTGAGGCCAGGGGTTGGTGACAAAGGGGACACTGGGCAGGGGAGGGGGTCAGATGAAGCTCTGTCCCATTAGATGGAGATGGCAGATGGAAGAGGAGTTTGGGGTGTGGGGGTGGCACCCCCAGGTCTATGGATCCATGTCCACGTGTCCCCCAAGAAGTTGGGGGTGAAAGGATGGGAAGAACTTGGGGATGGAAGGGATAGAAGGACTTGGGGATGGACGGAAATTGGGAATGGAAAAACTTAGGCATGGAAAAAAACCTGGATTCGTAAAAACCTCTGGCTTCAGCGAAAAGCTCAACCACGAGGCCGGGATTGGAGGTTCCCCCATCCCTGGAGCCCCTCCCCCAAGGCCAGGAATCAGGGTGGGATGACACCATTTTTACAGGATGCAATCCCTGCAGGAACTCCGGTGGCCCAAGTATTCCCGGTGCTGCCGCCGGCGCCGGGCGAGGCCAACACCCTGGTGTGCCTGGTGGAGAACGTCTTCCCGCCCGCCCTGGGCATCACCTGGACCCGGGGGGGTGTCCCCATCACCCAGGGGGTCACTCAGGGGCCCTTCATTCCCACTCCCGAGCTCACCTTCTGGACCTTGTCCCACCTGGAAGTGACCCCGGAGCGCGGGGACGTCTTCGCCTGCCTGGTGACCCCTCAGGGGTCCAACACCTCGGTGGTCACCTACTGGGGTGAGAGGGGAGCACCAGGAGGGGGGGACACCAGAGCGTAGGGGGAACACCTGGGGAGGGGGGGGTCCTGGTCCTGACCCCAGTCCCAGTTCTGGTCCTTTTCTCAGTTCTGGTCCCAGTTCTGATCCTAGTCTGGGTCCCTAATCCTGATCCTGGTTCTGGTTCCTGTCCTGATCCTGGATCTGATCCAGGTCCTGCTCCTGATCCCAGTCCGGTTCTGGTTGTAGTCCTTGTCCCAGTTTTGACCCTGATCCTGTTCCTGGTCCTGATCCTGGTCCTTGTCCCCATCCTGCTCCTGCTCCCAATCCCAACCCACATCCCGCTGCCTCTCCTGAGCTGTGTCCCGTTCCCACAGTGCCCCCGGAGCCTCTGGAGATGCCGGAGCTGCCGATGGTGCTTTGTGGGGCTGCGATGGCGCTCGGGGGGGTCCTGGGGCTCCTGGGGCTCTCCCTGCTCCTGCTTTCCCGGACGGATCCCCAAGGTACGTTTTGGGGGATCCCCCGAGGAGGGGGAAGGAGGAGCCTCAGGAATGTCCTCAACCTCTCTCTTTGTGTCCCCTCCTGCAGGCTGAGTGGAGGATGGAGAAGCTCCACGTGGGAATTTGGAGGGGGGGGAAAGAACTTGGATGTTCCCGACCCCCCAATTCCCACCATTCCTAATAAACTCCACCTTTGGTTATGGCTGAGCTCGTGTCCTCATGTGTTCGTCCCGTTCAGGAGCCATTCCCAGAGCCTTTCCCAGCTGGAAATGGTGGGATGTGACCCCTTGGTGTCTGATCTTGGGATTTATCTCAAATCCAGAGACATTCCCAGAGCTGCATCCCAATTTTTCCACTGGGAAGGGTGGCATGTGATCCACTGGTGGCTGATCTTGGGATTTATCCCATTCCAGAGCCATTCCCAGAGTTTTCCCACTGGGAAAGGTGGCATGTGACCTGTTGGTGGCTTCTCCAGTCCTGATCCTAGTCCTGGTCCTGATCCCGGTCCTGATCCCAGTTCTGGTCTTTCTCCCAGTCCTGACCCTGATCCCGGTCCCAGTCCTGATCCTGATCCCGGTCCCAGTCCTGATCTTGATCCTGATCCCAGTCCTGATCCTAGTCCTGGTCCTGATCCCGGTCCTGATCCCAGTTCTGGTCTTTCTCCCAGTCCTGACCCTGATCCCGGTCCCAGTCCTGATCCTGATCCCGGTCCCAGTCCTGATCTTGACCCTGATCCCAGTCCTGATCCTAGTCCTGCTCCTGATCCCAGTCCTCCTGATCCCAGTTCTGGTCTTGCTCCCAGTCCTGACCCTGATCCCGGTCCCAGTCCTGATCTTAATCCTGATCCCAGTCCTGATCCTAGTCCTGGTCCTTAGTCCTGGTCCCGGCCTAAGTCCGGCCCGCGGCGGCTTCGGGCGGGTCCTGCCCTAGCAACTGGTGACGCGCCTCGGCTGCCCCCGCGCATTGGGTGTCCCAGGGGTCCCCCCCGCCCTTAGGCGGGGCTTAAAGGCTGGAGCCGGGCTCGGGGCGGGGGTCCCGGGAGGGTCTCAGAGCACGGTCCGACTCCGCAGAGCCTGTGATGTTGTTGATCCTCCTCGTCCTGGTCCTCGGGACCCCCCACGCAGGTGGGATTTGGGGAGGGGGGGGCGAAAACTTTGGGGGAGATTTTTGGGGACCAAGGGGGGTGTTTTGGGTGGGCTCAGTCCTGTGGGACCCCCGGATTTTTTTTTTTGGGGGGGGAGGGAGGGAACAAGGGGGAGGTTTGAGGGGATTCATTTTTTGGGGGCAAGAGGGTGGGTTTGGGGGAGTCCCAAACCTGCGGGCTCCAAATCCCCTCCAAATCCTCTTCCCCCAGACACCTTCGTGGTCCAGATGGCCAGTGAGTGCCCCGTTTTGGCCACCAACTCCTCCTTCGAGCTCGCCCTCCTCTTCAACAAACTCCCCCTGGTCTGCGTGGACCCCCAGGGCCCCCCCAAATTCGTGCCCTGCGCGGGGGGGGGACCCCTGGAGACCGTGGGGGCCAAACTGGCCCAGAGCCTCAACGGGGACCCCCGCTGGGGGGAGAGGCTCCAAAAAAGGGGGGGGGTCTGCACCCAACTGCCCCCCAAAATCTGGGGAGTCACGGCCCTGAGGAGAGGTGAGAGGTTTGGGGGGGGGGGGGGGGTTGCGAATGGGGGGGGTTTGGGAATGGGGGGTGTTGGGAATGGAGGGGGTTGGGAATGGGGGGGGATTTAAGGGGGGAATTCCATGGGGGGGATTTGGGAATGGGGGTTTGGGAATGGGGGGGATTTAAGGGGGGGATTCCTTGGGGGGGATTTGGGAATGGAGGGATTTGGGAATGGGGGGTTTTATGGGGGGGATTCCATGGGGGGATTTGGGAATGGGGGGATTGGGGATGGGGGGTTTATGGGGGGGATTTGGGAATGGGGGGTTTATGGGGGGGATTGGGAATGGGGGGGTTGGGAATGGGGGGTTTTATGGAGGAGATTTGGGAATGGGGGGCTTGGGAATGGGAGGAGATTTAAGGGGGGGATTCCATGGGGGGATTTGGGAATGGGGGGTGGGAAGGGGGGGATTGGGGATGGGGGGTTTAGGGGGGGGATTTGGGAATGGGGGGTTTATGGGGGGGATTTGGGAATGGGGGGGTTGGGAATGGGGGGTTTTATGGGGGGGATTTGGGAATGGGGGGGTTGGGAATGGGGGGAGATTTAAGGGGGGGATTCCATGGGGGGGATTTGGGAATGGGGGGATTGAGGGTGGGGGGGATTTAAGGAGGGGGATTCAATGGGGGGATTTGGGAATGGGGGGTGGGAAGGGGGGGATTGGGGATGGGGGGTTTATGGGGGGGATTTGGGAATGGGGGGGTTGGGAATGGGGGGGTTTATGGGGGGGATTTGGGAATGGGGGGGTTGGGAATGGGGGGAGATTTAAGGGGGGGATTCCATGGGGGGATTTGGGAATGGGGGAGGTTGGGAATGGATAGGTTTTAGAGGGGGGGGGAATTCCATAGGGGGGGAATTTGGGAACGGGCTGAGGGGGGGTGGGAATGGGAGAACTGAGAACGGGGGATTGGAATGAGGGGATTTGGGAATGGGGGGAAATTGGTAATGAGAGGGGGGAAAATTCCATGGTGGGGGGGGGGGGGAATTCCATGGGGGAATTTGGGGGGATTGGAAATGAGGCCCCCCCCCCCAATGATGTTTATTGGGGTGAGGGAGGGAGCAAAAATTGGGAACAGGGGGTTTCCCAACATATAGGGGGGATATTTAGAAACAAAATCAGCTCTCCCTGACCTCATCCAACCCCCCCTTTCCCCCCTTTTTATCCCAGTGCCTCCCAAAATCCGGGTGGTCCCCTCGGCGACGGGAAATGCCCGGACCCCCCTTGTCCTGACGTGCCACGTGTGGGGCTTTTACCCCCCCGAGCTGAGCCTCGCCTGGCTCAGGAATGGGATGCTCCTGGACCCCCAGAGCCCCCCCGGGACCCCCCCGATTGTCCCGATGGGGAGCTGGACCTACAGGAGCGAGGGGACCCTCGAAGTGCCGCCCCCCGAGCCTGGGGACACCTTCACGTGCTCGGTGCAGCACCCCAGCCTCGAGCAGCCCCTCCTGGAGGACTGGAGTGAGTGGCTGGGGGGTCTGGGGAGGGTCTGGGGGGGTGAGGGGACTGGGGTGACCCTCTCCAGTGGGTGGTTGGATGGGTGAAGTTACTCCAAATGCTCCCAGAACCCGTCAAATATTCTGAGAACCCACCAAAGACGCCCCTCCCCAAAGGCCATTGGACCCCCCCAGGACCCCTCAAACCCTGCCAGAACCCCCAAAGATTCACCTCAAAATCTCATCAACCCCTCCCCAAATCATCCCAGACCCACCAAAAGTCTGTAAGACACCCAAAACCCCCCATAACCCCTCCCAGCACCTCCAAAACCCCCTACAAACTCTCCCAGACCCCCCATTTCCCCCATAATCCCCGAGAATGCCCAAACCCCTCACAGACCCCCCAAAACCCTCCCAGAGCCTCCCCACAATCCCCTCAGAAACCCCCAAACCCCCTCCGACTCCTCCAGTCTCCCCCAACCCTCCCTTGGCCTCCCTAAAACACCCCCAACCCCCCTCCCAAACTACTCCCAGCCCCCCAAACCCCCTCTAACCCTCCCACCCCACCCCCAATCCCCCCTAAACCCCCTTAACCCCCCAATATCCCCCCAGCTCCAGGCTTGTCCCCACGGCTGTCTCTGCTGGTGGCCTTGGCTACCCTGGCCATGATTTTGGGGCTCTTCCTCTTCACCTTTGGCTTCTGGAGGTACCAGAAGAAGCCCCTAAACTCAGGTGAGACCCTTAAGGGCCACAAGGGGGGTGGTCTTGGGATGACAAACACTCCCTGACCGCCCTGTCCCCCCTCTTTGCAGGTTACACCCCCCTCCCAGGCGACAACTCTGCAGGTAAAGGAAATCCTCCCACCCCAAATAGCCCCAAAATGCCCCCAAATGGCCCCAAATGAGGGGTTCCTGGCCCCTCTAGGGATGTCCTCCCTTCTGCCACCCCCTGTCCCCTCCCTCAGGCAGCATCTGAGGACCCCCCAGGATCCCCAGGACGGCGACAGCACATCTGTGATGGACTCTAAGCCCCCAAAACCCCCCAACCCTCCCCAAAATGTCCCCATAAAATGTCCCCCAAAAGATGGAAATAAAGATGGTCTTTTGTGACAAAACCATTTTAGGGGTTGGCTGTGACACGAGAGACACTCCGCCACCCAGAGGGGTCCCCGACTTTCCTTTGCCCCTTTTCCTGCCTTTTTCACCCCAAAACCCCCTCGCAAGATTTGTCTAGCAACTGGTGACCTCACGAGCGGCGCGGCTCTTGATTGGTCTATAGGAGGCGGCCCCGCCAATGGCTTCGTTGTCCACCCGCGAGAGCCCCCTGAGGCCTTTGGGGCTCTCTGACGCCACTCTGTCGCGTCCCTCCCCGCGTGTTTATACCCCTCCATAGGGTCACCCTGTGCCTCCCACGCCTGCTTATAGCGAGTTTTTACGCCTCCCGTGTGGGCGAGCGCCCTCAACAAATATGGCGGCGTGTGGGCGAGCGCCTTCAACAAACATGGCGACCGCGGCTTCATGCGCATCGAAGGCCAGACTAGGAGCAGTGAGGGCAGGAAGGGCGGAAAAGCGGCGTCATATTGAGGTTTACGCATGAGCAGTCGGAAGTGAACCCGCACCCTTCTATAAGAGCTTGGGAAGCCCCGTCGCGCTCTCTTTGCACGGTCGGAGTTGGAGCTGCCGCCATGTGAGCGGGAAAGGGGGGGAAAAGTGGGATTTGTGAGGGGGAAAGAGGGATTTGTGAGGGGGAAAGTGGGATCGGGGGTGAGGGGGAGTCCTGAGAGGAGATTTAGGGGGGTTCGAGGCCTGGGAGATTGCGGGGAGGAGAGAAAAAAGGGACTTGAAGGGGGAGTTGGGGGGAGGGGAAGTGGATCCTGAGGGTTTTCCTGAGATGTAATTGAAAGGGTTTGGTCGGGATTTGCTGGGTTGAGGGATTTGGGGAAAAGAAGGGAGAAGAGTTGGAATGGGGAATAAAAATGTGGAAAGAGGAGGATAAAACCGAGGGAAAAGGGGGATCCACTGTGGGAAAACAAGGATTCAGAGTGGGAAAGGGGGAAATAACAGTGGGAAAAGAGAGATCCACAGTGGGAAAACCGGTGAAAAGAGAGGGAAAAGAGGGATTCAAAGTGGGAAAGGGGGGGATCCCATTGTGACCACGTTTTCCAAGCCCCTTCCCTGCCCATTTTCTCACATTTATCCCATGTTTTTCCATGTGATTTTCCAGCATGACTGACTGGGAGACAGCGCCAGCCGTAACTGAGACTCCGGATATCAAACTTTTTGGGAAGTGGAGCACGGATGATGTGCAGATCAATGACATCTCCCTGCAGGTGACCTGGAGTTCTGGGGGCCCAGAGGGGGAAAAGGGTGATCCAGAGGAGGAAAAAAATGGGAAAAGAAGGATGCAGAGTGGAAAAGAGGAACCCAGAGTAGGAAAAGAATGGAAAAGAAGGGGGCAAAGGGGGATCCAGAATGGAAAAAGAGAAGGGAAAGAGTAGGAAAAAAAAAAAAAAGGAAAAGAGTGGGGAAAGAAGCATCCAAAGAAGGAGAAGAGCAGGAAAAGAAGGATTCAGAGTAGGAAAAAAGAACCCACAGTGGGGAAAAAAGATCCAGAGCGGGCAAAGGAGACTCAGCAGGAGCACAACAGGCTTGTGTCTGCATCCCTATGGATTTGGGGAGAGCCCCTGCCCCTGAATGCCTGAAATTCTCGTTATTCCTGGCAGGATTACATCGCGGTGAAGGAGAAATACGCCAAGTACCTCCCTCACAGTGCTGGGCGCTACGCGGCCAAGCGCTTCCGCAAGGCGCAGTGCCCCATCGTGGAGAGGCTCACCAACTCCATGATGATGCACGGCAGGAACAACGGCAAGAAGCTCATGACCGTCAGGATCGTGAAGCACGCCTTTGAGATCATCCACCTGCTCACCGGGGAGGTGGGAGTTCCGCAGGAGTTGTTGGAAATACGGGCAGGGGAAAAAATAGCCTTTGCGCCGGTGAAACGCAGTTCTGGGAGCTGGGAAAGGCATGGCAGCTGGGGGATTTTTGGGGTTTCAGAAGGGGATCTTTTCTGGCATCCAGAATGGATATTTTGGGATCTGGAGGGTCTGAATTCCCTGTTTTTCCCCCCAGAACCCCCTCCAGGTGCTGGTCAATGCCATCATCAACTCAGGCCCCCGTGAGGACTCGACTCGGATCGGCCGTGCCGGCACCGTCCGGAGGCAGGCCGTGGATGTGTCCCCCCTGCGCAGGGTCAACCAGGTATCCCAGAATTCCCCAAATTCCCCAATCCTGGGATCCCCTAGTCCCAGAATCACCAAATCCTGGAATTCCCAAATCTTGGGATGCCCAGGATCCCCAAATCCTGGGATAATTGCAAGTCCCAGGCAGGCCGTGGGTGTGTCTCCTGCCTGTGCAGGGTTAGCCAGGTGTCCCATCCCAGATCCCCCAAATCCTAGGATGCCAGATTCCCTGATCTCAAATCCTCACATCCCAGGATCACCCAACCCCCACAACACCCCATTTCCGGCTCCCTGTCCCCCCGTTCCTCCCCCATTCCCAAATCTCCCCCCCTCATTTCTGGTTTTTCCCATTCCAGGCCATCTGGCTCCTGTGTACGGGTGCCCGTGAAGCTGCTTTCCGGAACATCAAAACCATCGCTGAGTGTTTGGCTGACGAGCTCATTAATGCGGCCAAGGTACCCCAAAACACCTTAAAACCACCCCAGAAACCTCTCCAGACCCTCCCAAATCCCAACACCATCCCCCCCAGATCTCCAAATAAATCTCAAAACCGCTCCAAAAAATCCCCCAAACCTTCCCCTCAGACCCCTCAAAACCACCCCAGCCCCCTTAGTTGGAATGAACACCCAGGCCTCCCAAACACCCCTCAGACCCCCCAAAGCCCCTCAAAATTCTCCCCAGGCTACCCCCCAAATTCCCTTTTTCCGCTTTTCCAGGGCTCTTCCAATTCCTACGCTATCAAGAAGAAGGATGAGCTGGAGCGTGTGGCCAAATCCAACCGTTAGAGCCCCCTGAAATGGGGGGGACCCCTCCCCAAATAAACCCACGTGTTGTTCTTTGACCCCCCCTGTGTGTCCTGGAGATCATTCCAAACCCATCCCAAAAATGCAGGGATCTGGGAATTCCTTGTGCCTGGAATTTGGGGTCTGGGGGGTGTTTGGGGAGCATTTTTAGGGATATATGGGTGTTAATTCCAACCCCTCTCCCCAGAAAACAGAACACTCAAAATCCAGGACCACTCTTTCCCAAACCACTTCCCTGAAAAACACCACATGGACATTTGGAAAGAAGGAAAAGAGTCCGGTTTTCCCAGTAAAGTGCAACTGTACAGGAGGCGCCGGAGCCAGATACAACAGTTTGGGAATTCTCTGGACACATGGAATCCCATCCAGATGATCCCACTGGCTCCCACCCCCATCCCAAAACCCCACCCTCTGGGTCCGTAACATTCCCGAGGGATTGGGACCAATACCCTGTCTGGATTCAAAGCTGGGCTTGGAGACAAAGCCCGAACCAAAAACTATGGGAATTCCCATGGCATACAACCCTTGGAATGGGATCCCAGGGTCAGGGAAATATAGGGGATTATGGGGATTCTTGGGATTGGGAAGAGGGGGAAGGGATGGGAGGACGTTTGGGAATTGCTATGGGTGGAGAGAGGGAATGGGAAGGCACCAGGAATGGTGCGAGATTTGTGGGATGAGTGTAGACATTGATGGGATTGCTGTGGGGTTTATGGGGAGACTAGGATTTCTGGGATAACCGAGTTGCTTGGGATAACGGGTTTTTGGGATGATTGTCAGGTTTTGGGGATAACTGGGGGGTTTTGGATATAACTAGGTTTTATGGGATAACTGTAGGATTATAGGAATGCTGCGGGATTTACGGTATTGTCAGATTTGTGGGATAACTGGGGTTTGACTGGAGGAGACCGGGACAACCCTCAGGCCTCGGGGAATTTTGGAGGGCTCTTCCCACTTTTTTAATTCATCCCTTGCTCCTCCCTCTTAACTTCCACCCTCTTTATTTAAGCCCCTCTCACCCCACTTTTCCACCTGATTCCAGGAAACACCTGGAACTCTGGGAAAGGGGGAAAACACCCCAAACCACTACAATTACCCCAAAAATGTCATTAACAATGAAGCAAAGAGGCCCCACCCCTAATATAAGGCCCTCCCACCTAGTCTAGGCCCCTCCCACCCCACTTTTCCACTCAATAACCATTGAATTCCTGGAATTCTGGGAAGAGCAAAACACCCCAAACCACCTCCAAGACCCCCCCAAGTTATCCCAAAACCCTCATTAACAATTAGCTGTTGAGGCCCCGCCCTGATTTAAGCCCCAACCCCTCTTAGCCCCGCCCCCAGGTGGGGGGCGGGGTCACTTGTAGAGGAGGTGGACGCGGCTCCCGTCGCAATTCCCGCGTCCCAGTTTCTCTGCCTGCTCCGACACGAGGCAGCGCACGAGGGGCAGGTTCGGTTGGTAGAACGGGGGTCCCGTCGTCCCTCCCCCGCCTGGGGGGGCTGCAGGGGGTGCCCCCAGTCCCGGTGGGAAGTGGTTGTTGTCCCCGTTCTCCCGCGAGGGGTTGGAGGGGCGGCGGCGGGAGCGGAGCTGCTGCCGGTCCTGGAGCTGCTGCCGGAGCTCCGACACTCTCTCTTCCTTCTGGGAATGGGAATGGAAATCCCCCTCATCTGGGGTCCCCCAAACCCCATTGGGTGTCCCCCCCAGCTCTCAAATCCCATTTGTGGTCCTCAAATGCCCATCTTAGTGTTCCACATTTTGGGGTCCCACAACCCCCATTTGGGGTCTCAACTCAATTTAGGATTTCCCAAACCACATTTTGGGTCCCAACCCTATTTGGGATCCCAATCCAATTTAGGCTCCCCCAACCCCTATTTAGTGTCCCTCAACCCCCATTTGGGACCATAGGGTCCCAACCCTATTTGGGGCTCCCCAACCCTCCATTTGGGGTTGTCGCACCCCCAGACCTCTGCGATGATCTTCTCCAGCTCCCGGTTCTCCTTCTCCAGGAGCCGGGATTTCTCCTCCTCATTGTTGTTGGTGGAGGATCCAGTTTTCATGGTGTCCTGCTGCTCCGACTGCCACTCCCCACGCGTGATCAGGCGCCGCATCTGCGTTTGGGGCATGGGATTGACCCCAAAAAAATGATTGTGGGGTCCACAGGGTGGGTGTGGGGTTAATAGGATGGTTGTAAGGTCAATGGGATGATTGTAGGGTCAGTGGGATGGCTGTAGGGTCAATGAGATCGCTGTAGGATTTATGGCATAACCACAGGGTTTATGGGGTCACTGTAGGATTTTGGGTCACTGCAGGGTTTTTGGGGTCACTGCGGGGTTTTTGGGGTCACTGTGGGGTCTCTGGGGTCACTGTGGGGTTGGTCCCAAGCCTACCTTGGGCACAAACAGCACGACGAGGGTGATGTAGGACGAGAAGACAACGGCCAGTGCTGCAAAGGCAAAGGCGGCGTCCTGTTGGCTGCTCAGGATCATCGTCACCGGTGCAGTGATGAGGCAAAGCACCTGTGGGGGTTTGAGGTCACCCCATGGGGGTTTGGGGTCACCACACAGGGTTTGAGGTGATCTTGGGGTCTTTTGGGGTTGGTTTGACCACCCCATTGTAGCTGGGTTAGGGGTGGTCTTAGGGTTGGGTTTGGAGGTTTTTGGAGTCACCAGGGGGGATTTGGGGTGTTTTGGGGTGGTTTTTACCGCCACATTGTAGATGGCCATGCCGACAGCACGGTGGTCATTGATCTTCTCAGTGGAGACGCTCTTTGTCTCGTAGGCCAGGAAGATCCCCAGGAGGAGCAGGAGACCCTTGAACCCATAAAATATCCCTGGAAAAAAGAGGGGGAGGAAAACAGGATTGAGGGGGTCAAACAGGGACTCCAAAACCTCCCTGTGCACTCCCAAATCCTCCCTGTGCGCCCCCAAAACCCATCTGTACCCCCCAAAACCTCCTTGTTACCCCCAAAAAACCTCCCTAAACCTCCCCAGAACCATCCAGACCCCCCAAAACCCCCCTGGACCCTCCCCCAAAGCCTGCTGGACCCCCCAAAGCCCTCCATTACCTCCAAAAACACCCCCAAAACACCCCAAAATGCCCTTAAAACCCCCCTTTTCCCCCAAAACTCCTCATCCCACTCCTGTCCCCTCCTAACCCCTCTGAACCCACAGAACCCCCAAAACCCCCCAGGACCCCTGACAACCCCCACCCAGCCACGTGTTCATCTTGGTGGAGCTGCAGTGCTCGAGCTGGGGCAGGATGGACACGTCCAGGTCCGTCTTGGGCTCCTCCTTGGTGAATTCCTGGGAATTCAGGACGGGAATTGGGCACAGAGGGGATGGTGAGGGGGTGAGAACTGTGGGGACCCCTCCTAAAGCCCCCCCAGTGTCGAGATGCCCCCAACACCTTGAATACAAGAGGAGCCCCCCAAGGTCTTGGATGGCTTGAAGACCCCCAAGACATCCCCAGAAGTTCCTAGATTCCTGAATTTTAGGGGAGGGATTGGAATGAACACCCAGAGCCCCCCAAACAACCCCGAGACTCCCAAAACTCCCCTGAATCCCCCCAAACCCACAATTCCAAGGACAGAGGACTGAATCCAGAATCCTGAATTTCTGGGGACCCCCCAAGGCTCCCCCCAATCCCACCTCGATGGTTCGGTGCAGGGGGTCCACGATCTGCCACACGACCAAGGTCACCACGTCCAGCCCAACCAGCAGCCCCACGGTGGCATAGAGTTTCCAGGGCTCCAAAGTCTGGGATTTTGGGATTTAGGGATGAGGCTGTGTCACCAAGAACCCCCCTAAGACTCCCCCTGGAGGTCCCCCCTCACCTTCCTCTTCTCCTTCTTCTCCTCCTTTTTGGTGAAGACGGTGTGGACCCACCAGATCTTGGTGAACATGCTGCCATAGGCCAGGCTAAAGCCCAGGCCTAAGAGCCAAAGCCGGGCCTAAAAGGGGATGGTTTCCAGCTGTCCGGTTGTGCTTCCAGCTGGGACTTCCCAGGATGCCTGGACCACCCCCAGGGATGGGATGCCCCCAAAAGGGGTGTAAACCCCTGGTTGTATCTCCAACTGTTCCTTCCCCAACTTTTCCCATCTCGTGGTTATTCCCATTCCATGGTCATGTCTCCAGCTGTTCCTTCTCCAGTTTTGTCCCATTCCCTGGTTGTATCTCCATCTATTCCCACCCCGGCTGTGTTTCCAGCTGTTCCCATCCCTGGTTGTCTCCATTCCCTGGTTGTACCTCCCCTTCTTCCCACCCCGCAGTTGTCCCAGACCTGGCAGACGAAGGGGAACATCCCAGGGCCGATGTGATATCCATCCAATCCCAGCGGGAATACGGCGGCGAGGGCCAGGGTGCAACCCACGGCCGTCATGTTGTTCAGGTAGGGCTGGGAATTCTGGATGTACCTGCAGGAAAAGGGCCAGGACATTCACTGGGGACCTTCCCAATTTTTCCATTTTTCTCCTAGTTTTTCCTAAATTTCCTCCTGTTTTCCCCACTTTCCTCATTTTTGCCTATTTTTCCATTTTCCCCCTGTTTTTTCCCAGTTTTTCTTCTGTTATTTTTCTCCTCTTTTCCTCTTGTTTTTTTCCCCCATTTTTTTCCCTGCTTTTCCCAATTTTCCCATTTTTTCCCTGTTCTTCTACTGGGTTTTCTCTGGTTTTCTCCTAGTATTTCCCTGGCTTTTTCCTCAATTTTTCTGCAGTTTTTTCCTCCCATTTTTTCTCCTGTTTTCTCGATTTTTTCCCTGGTTTTTTTTAATTTTCCCTCTTTTTGTCCTCCAGGAAGAAGTTGTTGAGGTGGGATAGGCCCTGTTTTCCCTAATTTTCCCATTTTTACCAATTTTTCCCCATTTTCCCCCATTCTCCTCATTCCTTCCCTCCAGCAAGTCATCACCGTGCCACGTCCAGGCACGACTGCCCCCAAATCACCGGGAAAGGGGGGTGTCCCTCCCCTCTCTCCCCTCCCTCTGACCTGACGTGACCATTGTAGATGTTGAAGGCAAGGCAGACGACGGCCAGGACGATTCCCAGGGATGCCAGGACGGACACAGAGATGAAAAGCTTCTGGGAGAGGAAGCGGAAGGTGGTGATGACCTTGGTGTAGTCGGCGGGTGGGGAACCCCCTGTGGAACCAGCAGCGCTGTCAGGAGGGGGCCAGAGGGCCCCCAACCCTTTCCCAACCCGGCCACCCCCCAGTTCGACGGATTTTTCCCGTTTTCCCAACTTTTCTGCATTTTCCCCTATTTCTCCCCATTCCACCCCAATTTTCTTTCATTTTCCCCTCATTTTTCCCTGTGATTTTTCCCAATTTTCTCCAATTTCCCCCCCATTTTTCCCTGTGATCTTCCCCATTTTTCCATGTGATTTTTCCCATTTTTCCCTGTGCTCTTCCCTATGATTTTTCACAGTGCTCTGTCCACTCCCGCCCTCACCGATCCAGCGGTCGTTGTTGTACCAGGACAGGTTGTCCTTAGTGCTGTCGTAGTACCCGATCTTCTTGTAGACGCCTCCTGGGGACACCCGGGCGTTGGGGACACCTCAGGAGGGTCACCAGGGACCCCTGGGGGTCTCCTGCCCCCTCCCAGGACCACCCGGACCCAATTTCCTCCTCACCCTGGAGCTGCTCAATGAGGGTCCAGGCCATGCGGGACCCGCTGGCATCGAACACCACGTGGCCCTGGGGATAGAACGGAGAGGGGGGTTGGCCTGGGGGCCCCTGGGGGGAGGTGGGACAAGGTTTGGCTCTGGGAGGGTTGAGGACCCCCTTGGTGGTCCCTCCACCCTACATGGCCGCACCGAGACGCCCTCGAAGGCCGAGGAGTTGAGAGCCCTGTAGATCTCATCTGTGATGTTCTTGTTGTTGTAGTTGAAGTCCTCCAACCTCAACCCCTTCTTGACCAGCTCAGCCGAGGTCTTGTTGAGGGCCAGAGCCAAGGCCCAGATGGCATCGTAGGCCAGGGGGGCCTCCTGGAACCCCCCGGTCTCCTCAGGGTTCTTCCCCAACCTCTTCTGGAGTTTCTCAATGAACTCCTGTGATGTCTGCAGGGAGACGACACCGCACCTTGGGTGGGGCTGGGTTGGGGTGTGTTGGGGACGTTCTTGGTAGCACCTCCACCCAACTGGGAGGGGTGGGGGACACCCTTGGTGATATCTTCACCCAAGATGGTAGGTTGGGGACACCCTTGATTTGAAGGGTTGGGGACAGGCTCCCTTGGTGGCACCTCCACCCAACTGGGAGGGTCGGGGACTCCCTTGGTGGCACTGGGAGGGTCAGGGATCCCCTTGGTGGCCCTGGGCAGGTCAGGGTGCCCCCAGTACCATGTTGGAGATGCTCCTGGTGTTCTCGGGGTTGAGCATCACGATCTCGGTGGTGACGTGGCCCTCCACGGCCTCGGCCATCTCGGCCTCGGTGCAGTTGATGGCGGGGTCCTTGATGCGGAACCAGTTGTCGGCGTACCAGCCGATCAGGAACCAGACGTACTTCTTGCCGTAGAGCTTCTCCTTATACACCTGGAGGGTCCATCCATCCATCTCCATCATCTCCAGCCAACCATCTCCATTCATCCATAATTCATCTATCCATCCTTCTTCTCTCCCATCCACCCACACATCCATCCATCCATCCATCCATTCATCCATTCATCCATCTCCATCCCTCCTTCCATCCCTCCATCTCCAGGAGGTCTCCCTCCATCCTTCACTCCCTCCCTCTCACCTCACAGAAGACCTTCCTGGCCTCGGTCTCATAGAAGAGCCCCACGATGATCCGGGCGTCCTGGCGCTGGGGGGACACATCAACTGGGGGCGTGTCCTCACCCTGGTCCCTCCCATCCTCATTTGCATAGATTTACATCAGGCTTGACCCCCCCCAAACTGCCTCACAACCCCTCACCCTCCTCCAGATCCTTGGATCCATCTTTGGACACCCATCTGGGTCTCCTTGGTTGACCCTCAACCCCCCAAAATCCCCCCAAACTCCTTCTGTGCCCCCTAAAACCTCCATCCTCACCCTCCTCAAACAGCCACCCTGGGACCCCCATCCAGGTGGTCTCACCTTGAGATTCCTGACAGGGGCGGCGGGGTCGGAGAAGAAGCTCTGGCGGAAGGTGATCTCCAGCCCGGCCTCCTTCACCCGCTGGGCCAGGTCATCCAGGGTCTGGGGGGGTAGTTTTGGGGGGTCCCAGGGGGTAGGATGGCCAGGGGGGGAGGAGGGAGACAGGGCAGAGTGAGTTTGGGGGGGATTTGGGGGGTTGGGGGGCACCAAGGAAGGGTTGGAATTCCGGGATGCGGCTGAGCCGGACCTGGATTTGGGAATGGTGGGGGGGGGTTCCAGGGTGGGTTTGGGGGAGCTCTGGGGGTCCCTCACCGAGGTGAAGACCTCGGTGGTCTGCTGGATGGTGGCTATCTTGGTCCAGCCCCACTTCTTGAAGAGCTGCACCCTCGTGGGGTTGTGGAGAGTTGCCGATGGGTGGGTCCGGAAAAAGGTTGGGAATCGCTGCCGGTTGGACAAGGCCGGGGAGCTGGAGCCGTAGGAGAGCTGGGAATTTCGCAGGGGAATGTGGTTGTGAAGGAGACATCAGAGAGACCACCGCCCTCCCTCTAACCACATGGGGACACCTGGAGCCAGAGGAAACCTGGGAATTCTGGGAATGGTCCCATGTGGATATGACTGTAGGATACTGGGAATGGCTCCATAGGATACTAGGAATGGCCCAACTCTGATACCATCCCCCTAGATTTCCTGTATCCCCATGTCCCAGGGAGGTCAAGGTGTGTCCCCCCCAAATTCCCAGCATTCCCAGCATTCCCCATGCCCCCAAATTCCAGTACCCCCCAGTCCCAGCATTCCCAGTATTCCTGGCTCCTCACCACGATGAGGTTCCACATCCGGGCAGCCTCAGCCACCAGGGTGGAGACGCTGGAGCAGCCGGGCATGAGGATGATCTTGATGGGGTCATTGTAGAGTAGCTCATAAAGGAACTTAGTGGCCTGGCCAGGGTCACACTAGGGGGGGCACAGGGACAAATTGAGGGGGACCCCAGACCACCGTCTCCCAGCCCAACACCCCCCAGCAGCACCTGGTTTCTCCCAGTCCAACCCCCTAGCAGCTCCCAATTCCTCCCAGTTCAGCCCCAAATTCCACCCCAAAACCCCTTTTATGGGGGGGTCCCCAAGCCCCCACATTGAGGATTTGGGGTGATTGGGGGGGTGTCTCAGTTTTTGGGTGGGGGGAGCCACAAAGGGTTTGGAGACCCCAGCCCTCAGTTCCTCTCAGTCCAACCCCCCAGCCCCAAATTCCACCCCAATGGATGGGATGGGGTCCCTGAGTGCCCAAATGGAGGATTTGGGGGCTCCAGGGTGGGGTGGTGGGGGAGAGGGCCTAGGGTGGTGTCCATGAATAATTCAGGACACGGATAGTCCCGGAAAAAGAGCCGAGAGCGGTTGCCATAGCAACCCAGCGGCAGACCCAGCAGCATCCCCGTTGCTGTGGCAACCAGGACCAGTGAGGGGGGTGAGGGGGTCCAAAAGGGGGGTCCAAGAGGGACGGACAGACAGACGGGGGGATTTGGGGGGTTGGGGGGTGTAGGGTGGGATTCTGGGGATTTGGGGGGAGTAGGGTGGGATTTGAGGAGGTCTTGGGGGGATTTGGGGGGGTTTTGGGGAGGGTTGGGGGCTCTGAGGGGGGCTTGGGGGGATTTTGGGGGCTTTTCTAGGGGATTTGGGGGGAATTGAGGGAGATTTTGGGGGGGGAGTTTGTCACCTTCTGGTGACCTCAACCCCATCCCATGTCCCTCCAACATCTCTCAGTGACCCCAAACCTCATCCTGATGACCCCAAACCTCATTGTAGACCCCAAGACTCATCTTCAATCCCATCCCACCTCATCCCACCACCTCTCAATGACCCCAAACCCCCTCCTTGGTGCCCCCCAACCTCATCTTCCCCCACTGAATCACCTCTCAGTGACCCCAAACCCTCTCCCAGTGACCCCAAATTTCATCTTCAACCCCAAACCTCACCTTCAACAACATCCTGGTGACCCCAACTCCATCTTCAGCCTCATCCCACCTCATTCCATCACCTCTCAGTGACCCCAAACCCCTTCCTGATGCTCTCAAACCTCAGCCTGGTAACCCCAAACCTCATCCCGCCCCACCCCATCCCCTCTCAATGGCCCCAAACCTCATCCTAATGCCCCCCAACCCCATCCTGGTGACCCCAAACCTCATCCCGCCCCATCCCATCCCCTGTCAGTGACCTCAAACTCCCTCCTGGTGCTCCCAAACCCCCTCCTGGTGCCCCCTAAACCCCATGAACCCGTGTCCCACCTTGCTGTCATGGATGAGCCGGAGCTCGTAGTTGGGCGGGATGTCCCCACTCCATCCTGGTGACTCCAAACCCCCTCCTGGTGCCCCCCAACCCCATCCCACCCCACCACACCCCCTCTCAGTGACCCCAAACCCCATCCTGGTGGCTCCAAACCCCCTCCTGGTGCCCCCCAACCCCATCCCATCCCATCCCGTGTCCCACCTTGCTGTCGTGGTGGATGAGGCGCAGCTCGTAGTCGGGCAGGATGTCGGCGCGCCGGTTGACGTCCTCCAGGGCCATCTGCACGGCGGGCAGGCAGGCCTGGCCCCCCGGCCACCCCCCGCTCATGGGGAACAGGGCCCCCACGTGCACCGCCTTCCTGCCTGCGGCCCCCGGCGGGCGGCCCCCCAGAGCCGTGCTCAGCAGGGCCACCACCAGCAGCCACCGTGCGCCCTCCGGGGGCCTGCCCGGTGGCCCCGACATTCCCGATGGGAACGGGGGGGGTGGGTCAGGAATGAGGCAGGAGGGCCATGGAAAAGTGGGGGGGTGGAGAGGGTTGGGAGGATTTGAGGGTTGGGGGGTGGGATTTGGGAGTGGTTTGGAGGTTGGTTTTGGATTCGGGGTTGGGGTTGGGGATTTGGGTGGGGGTGGTTTGGGGTTGATTTGAGATTTGGGGGTGGTTTGGGGGTTGGGGGTGGTTTGGGGTTGGGATGTGGGGGTTGGGGGTTGAGGATTTGGGGTTGGGTTTGGGGGTTTTGGGGAAGGCTTGGAGTTGATTTGGGGCTGATTTGGGATTTGGGGTTGGCTGAGGAAGGGTTTGGGGTGGATTTGGGGTTGATTTGGGGTTTGGAGGATAGGATTTGGGGTTTTGGGATTGGGGGGTGGGAGGGAGAGGGTTTGGGGTTGGTTTGGGGTTTAGGGGGGTGGGAGGAGCAGGAATAAGGAGATTGAAGTAGAAAATAATGGGATGGGGTGAGGGGGAATAACGGGATGGGGAGAAGGAAAAATAAAAGGGATAGACGTGGGATAAAACAGGATGAGGAAGGAAGAAAAACCAGGATTGGAAGGGGGAAATAAAAAGGATAGAGGTGGGAAAAAAATGGGATGGACAGAGGGAAAAACTGGGATGGGAAGGTGGGAAAAACTGAGATAAGGAGGTGGGAAAAACCTGGATGAGGAAGGCGAAATAAAAGGAATCGGGATCGGGAAATGAGAGGGATGGAAAAGAGGGATGGAAAAAGAGGGGGAAGGGGGGATGAGAGGGATGGAAGAGAGGGATGAGGGGAGAGGGAAGATGGAGGAGCCGGAGGAACTGGAGGGATTTGGGGCGGAGAAAATCCGGTGGGGAAGGAATAGGGAATTCGGAGGGAGAGAGGGAAAAACAGGGATGGGGGAGGAAAGGATGGAGGGGGAGGGGAGGAGGAGGAGCCAGGAGGGGGAGGGGAAGAGGGGAGAGGAAGGAGGAGGGAGGGGGCGGAGTGAGGAAGGAGGGGAGGGAGGAGGGAGAGAGGGAGAGGGGAGAGGGAGCGGAGGAAAGGAAGGAGAGAGGGAGGGAAGGGATGGGAGAGGGAAGAAGAGGAGCAAGGGGGGGTGTCTCTGGGTGTCTCCACCCCCCCAGGGAAGAGTTTTGGTGGTCCCAGGGGGGCTAAAGGGGAGGGGGGGTGGCTCAGTGTGGGGGAAGGGGTCAGACTCACCTGAGGGGGAGCGACGAACTGGGAGGGGATAATAAACTGAGTCACAAAGGGTCCCCCCCAAAATCACAGAGAGCCCCCAACACCACAGGGACCCGCCAAATCAAAGGGATCCCCCAAATCACAGGGACACCCACCCCCCCGCTCCACGAACCACCCGAAACCACAGGGACCCCTGTGGGAGCTGAAATCCCACCCTGGGGACATCCCCCCTCCTCTCCCAAGGAACTCAACCCCCAACCCCAGAGACCCTCCAACCCCTCAGAGACCCCTGGGACCCCCGAGGAACCCAAACCCCTACCCACAGCCCTAGACCCCCTAGATCCTCCCTGGCTGCCCCCATGTCTGCTCACGCTCGCAGACGGGTTTGGGGTGGCTCCAGCGGCCCAGCTTGGTGCAGTTGCTGCGGGCACTGCCCACCAGGCGGAACCCGGGCTCACAGCTGTACTCGGCCCACGTGCCCTCCACCGGCACCCGCTCCAGCCCCCGCGGCGTCACCCGCCCGTTCTCCAGGCTCAGGTGCATCTTGGGGCACGTTCGCACTGTGAGGGACAGGACAGGACACCCGTGGGTCAGGGGGCGGCGGTGGTCGAGGGGCTGGTGGTCAAGGGGGTGGTCATGGGCAGCACGATGATGGTCACGGTGGTCAAGGTGACGGTTGGGCAACATGATGGTGATGGTCATGGGGATGGTCAAGGGGATGGTCAAGGTGGTGGTCATAGTGAGGGTGGTCAAAGTGTTGGTCATGGGCAAGATGATGATGATGGTCGAGGTGATGTTGGTCAAGGTCTTGGGGATGGTGGTCAAGGTGACGATGGGCAAGGGAAGGTCTTTATGATGGGTAAGGGGGTGTTGATAGGGTTGACAGGACTGAGATGGGATGGTGACAATGACAGGAAGGTGGCAGTGATGGAACAGGGACATTAACAGGGTGATGACAGTGACAGGATGGGGATGTTGATGAGATGGCGACGTTGACAGGATGAGGACAGTGACAGGACAGGGCCGTTCATAGGATGGTGCCAGTGCCAGGATGGGAACAGTGACGGGACGGTGCTGGTGCCGGGCCAGGGATAGTGACAGGACAGTGACAGGATGAGGCTGTTGACAGGACAGGGACATTGACAGGCCAGCGCCATGCCAGCTCAGTGCCACTGCCCGAGTGGCACCGGTGACACTCACAGCATCGGCTGGGGTGCGCCATGGCGGTCCAGGTGCCATCGCGCTGGCACTTGCGCACCTTGGGCCCCACGATCTCACGGTCGGGCCGGCACACGTACTCGATCTCGTAGTCGAAAGGCAGGAACCGCACGCTCTGCACCTCCTCGGGGGTCAGGCCCCGGTAGCGGATCCCCCCGTCCCGCGGCGGGTGGATGATCTGGCAGCCTGGGCATGGGGGGGGTCCCATAGGGTTGGGAGGTCACGGAGGTTTGGGGGGTTCCATAGGGTTGGAAGGTTCCATAGGGTTGGGGGGTTCTGTAGGGTTAGGGTTTCCACAGGCTTGGGGGATCCCATAGGTTTGGGATGATTCCATAAGGTTGGTGGGTTCCATAGGGTTGGAAGGTCCCACAGGGTCGGGAGGTTCCATAGGGTTGGGTATCCCATAGATTTGGGGGGTCCCTTAGAACTGAGGGGGGTCCCATAGGGTTGGGGGGATTATAGGGAGTTCCAGGGGGTCTTGGGGGGTCACCCACCTTCGGTGAGGTTGGTGTGGATGGTGCCGCGGGCAGGGGCCACGCTCAGCACCAGGAGCAGCAGCAGCAGAGGCAGCATCTGCAGGGGAGAGACCCCAGTACGGCCCAGCCCCTATAGGCGACACCCCCAGCCCCTATAGGGGACACCCCAAATACAGCACAGCCCCTATAGGGGACACTCCACAGTTCCAAAAAGGGTGGGGTCAGCATCCCTCCATCCCCTCCCCAAATTTTCCCACCCTCTCCCCCTTTCCACCTCTCCCTCCTCCCTGAGTGTTTTCCACCCCTCTGGAAAGGGAGATCCCCAAATAAGGGGAGATCCCCCAAAACTAAGGGGATACTCCCCAAAATAAAGAGGAGACCCTCCAAAATAACCGGAGAGCCCCCAAAAAATGGGGAGAACACCCAAAATTAAGGGACACCCCCCTAAATTAGGGAAGCCCTTCCAAAATAAAGGGAGACCCACCAAATTAAGGGAGAACCCCTGAAATAAGGGGACACCCCCCAAAATAAAGGAAAGCCTCCCAGAAGAGGGAGACCCCCCCCATAACATGTCCCACCCCCTCAAAATAAGGGGGACCCCCCAAAAACCCGGAGAGACCTCCAAAATAAAGAGATCACCCAAAACAAGAGGAGACCCAAAAAAAAAGGGGAGACCCCCAAATTTTGGAGGGGGGAGGGAGATGTTTCCTTACCTTGGCCTGAGATTCCCGCTGCTGGGGGAGGGGGAGATCCCAAATTTAGGGGGGTGGGGGAGGGGCCACGATCGCCACGGGGGGTCCCAGTGACCGGGGAGGGAGGGCAAATTTGGGGCGGGGGGTCCCACGAAGCCCTCCTGGAGCCAGGGGGGGAGGGGAGATGGAGCCGAAGATGCTCCGGGTGGAGGATGGGAATGAGAATTGGAGGGAGAGGCGAGGAGCGGGGATGGGCTGGCGGAGGGGGGGAATTGGGGGGGTTGTGGAGTGGTTTTTGGGGGGTGAGGTGCGTCGGGGGGGGGGTGGTGCGGAGACCCCCGGGATGGGCGGCGGGACCGGGAACGGCCGCGGGAGGGGCCTCAGGTGGGTGGGAGAGGGAGGGGAAGGTGGGAGGGAGGGGGAGGGGAGAGGGAGGGGCCGGAGCCGCCTCGGGGAGGGAGGGAGGGGCGGAAGGGGGGAGAGGGGAGAGGGATGTGGAGATTTGGGAGGGGGGGAGATTTGGGGGGCGGAGGGGAGGAGAGAGGGAGGGGAGAGAGAGGGAGTGAGGGGGAGGGGAGAGGGAGGGGCTGGAGTCACCTCGGGGGGAGGGAAGTGCGAGAAGACGGAGAGGGATGTTTGGGGGGATTTTGGGGTGGGGGAGGGCAGGAGAGAGGGAGGTGAGAAGGAGGGAGGGAGGAAGAAGGGGGGAGAGGGATTTGGGGGCTTGAGGGGGATTTGGGGAGAGGGAGGGCAGAGGGAGGGGCAGGTCACATGTCCCCGCACGTGTCACGTGGGACTGACCGTGGGGAGGGAGACCCCCAGAGCTCTTTCCTCTTCACTCCCTCCCTTCCTCCCTCTCCCCCCCTTCCTCCCTCTCCCCCCCCGTTTCCCCTTCCCCTCTGCCATACTGTCCTCTTCCCAACCCTCTCCCTTCTTCTCTCCCTCCCTCCCCGCATCCCTCCTCTTCTCCCTCTCCCCTTTCTGTCCCTCTCCCTTCTCCTTCTTTCCCTCCTCCTCCCTCTCCCCTCTCCTGCTTCTCCTTTTCCTCCCTCTCCCCCTCCCATCTCTTCCCCTCCCTCTCCCCCTCCCCTCCTCTCCCCCTTCTTTCCCTCTCGTCTCTCCCACCTCTTCCTCCCTCCCTCCCTCCCTCCCTCCCTCCCTTCTCCTCTTTCTCCCTCCCTCCTCCTCTTCCTCCCTCTCCCTCCCTCCCCATCTCCCGCTCCCTCCCTTCCTTGTAAACACGGAATTCAGGTCATGGAGCCTCCTCAGGGAGAGGGAGGAAGATCCTGAATTCCCACATTTCCTGGAGATCCCACCCCCAAATCCCGCATTCCATGGAACTCCCACCCTCAGATCCCTGATTTTCCACCTCCTGAATCCAGGAACTCCCACCCCCCAAATCCAGGAATTCCCACCTCCTGAATCCCAGAATTTCCAAGGATGATCCCACCCAGTGTCACCCCCACAGTGGATCCACCTGGGAAACTTTGGAATGTTGGGAGTAATGATGGAATTGGGTGCCTTGGGGGGGTCATTCCATAATTTCCCAGGAATCCATGGAATTGTCGCTGATTTATACCAGGAACTGGGGGATTTGGGTCCGGCTATCGGTCCAGTTTTGAGTGGATTTTTTTCCGTTTTGGGTCTTTTTAAAGATAGATTTTAATTAAAATCGTTACTTTAAAAAATGAGAAATAAATGAAATTTGGAAAAGGGACTTTAGTGAAAAATCAAGTAAGTAAAGAGAATTTTAAATTAATGAAACAAAAAAGGAAATTAAAAATAATAAAATCATAAAACAAAAAGGGAAAATGAAAAATACTAAAGCAGAGTAATGAAATGGTAAAAGACCAATAAAATAATAAAATAGAAGTAGCAACAACCAATAAAAGGGATGTAACGTAAATGATGAAATGAAAATTATGAAATAAGGGTAAAAGAGAATAATACAATAAGTATCAGCCAAATTATAAAATAGAAAAATAACGAGTGATAAAGTATAAAAATAATGAAATAGTGATAAAATATTTTTAAACCACCAAAACAACAAAATAATAATAAAGGTAAAATAAAAACACAGAATCCATAGGGGGGGTAAAAAGTACCCCCGTACCCCTCAAAATGCCCCCGGCCCCCAGTTTTTTTTTGGGGGGGCTCCCCTTAAATCTTCCCTGGGGTTCAATCCTGGGCCATCTTGGGGCGCAGCGGGGCCGTAACGCAAGATGGCGACGCCCTTGTATCCCCACGCAGTGCAATTTTTAGGGATAACTGGTGTAGAATCGGGGTCAAAAGAGGCGAAAACTCTTTTTTTTTTTTTTTTTTTTTTTTTCATCGTCAATCCCTTCATACCTGTTTGAGCTTATCGGGAACCCGGAGAGAGCGGCAGAGAAGGCCATGGGTAGATGATCCCTGGGGGCCACCATGTTGTACGGCAGGAGGAACCATGAAAGCACTTCCGCTTCCTGTAGAGAAGCGGGGGTTAAACACGGACTTGGGGGAGAAAAAAGGAGATTTTAGGAGAGTTTGAGGGCCTAGGAGGGGTGTCTTTGTCCTCCTTTATTTTTGTAGAGTTTGCATCAAACCTTCCCGGGGGTTTCATTTGCCTCCCGGCGGTTCAACGCCGGCGCCGCCATCTTGAGGCGCGGCGGCGCGGTAACACAAGATGGCAGCTCCCTCATAACCACCCCAGTGTTATTTTTGGGGATAATTCGAGGAGAATCGGGGCCAAACGGGTAACAGGGGTTTCTCCTTTAGAGACTACCCCCGCGCGTCCGGCTTGAGCCCAGTGGGAACCGGGAGAGCAGCGGAGAGGGAGGCGGGTGAACGAGAATCGGGGGCCGCCATGTTGTACGGCAAGAGGAGCCATGGCGGCACTTCCGCTTCCGGTGGGGGAGAGGCGCGGGAGCGGTGGCGGAGCGGGGGGTAAACACAGGCGGGGGGGGGGCTTGCAGGGGGTTTGGGGGGGTTTTGAGGGTCCTAGGGGTGGGGAGGAATGGGATATAGGGGAGTGAATGAGGGCGGGGCGGTGGGGGGCGAATAGTGGGCGGTTTTGGGGGATGGGGGGCATTGGAGGGGCGGAGGGTCTTGGGGGGATTTAGGGGGTCAGGGGAGATTTTGGGGCATCTGGGAGGGGGTTAGGGGGTCTGGGGGGGATTTAGGGGGGTCTGGGGGATTTGGGGGGGTCCGGGGGATTTGGGGGGGTCCTAGGAGTATTTTGAGAGCTCTTTGGCAAGTTGGGGGGATTTGAGGGGTTCTGGAGAAAATGGGGGGGTGTTGGGGGGTCTGGGGGCTCCTTAAAATTTGGGGTAGATTTTTGGGGGTCCCTTGACTGTTCCAAGTCACGATTTTGAGAGGGTGTCTTTGACCTGTCACCCCTTTTTTTTTCCAGCTCCTCCTCCCAGTTGGATTCTCCCGGACTCCGACTCAAAACCCCCTTCGTGGGGGGGGGGGGGGTTGGGGGGTCTCCAAACCCCCCTAAACCCCCCCTGAACCTTCCTAAAAATGAACTAATCCCCCTCCCCCCCGCAAAAAAAAACAAGCCCTTGAATGGCCCCCCCCTCCCCTTCCCACCAGGGCAGAGACCACCCCAAATTTGGGGGGAGGACCTCAAAATGGGGGACTCAGAGCAGGGGCTGATTTGGGGGGGCACCAACGGGATGGGAGGGGGAGTTGGGGGGGGTGAAGACCCTGGAACTCCCCCAAAAGAGGTTTCAGAAGAAGAGGAGGAAGAAGAAGAACTGGACCCTCGGATCCAGGTGGGATTTGGGGGGGTGGAGTGGATTCCCCTGGTTTTGGGGGTCCTGGACTGCTTTAGGGAAGTCCCACAGGGCTTTGAGGGGGTTTTCTGGGTGGTCACAGGAGGGTTTGGGGGGTCTTGAGGGCTTGGGGGGGGGTCCTGGGCAGGTTTCGGGGGGGAACCTGTTTCCCTCACCCCAATTTTGGGGGTCTAGGGGTCTCCCCCCAATTTTGGGGTCTCCCTCCCAGGAGGAGCTCGAGCATCTGAATGAGGCCAACGCCGACATCAACCGGGGGGAGCTGGAGCTGGACGTGAGTCAAACTGGGAGCACTGGGAACCCAAATTGGGAGCACTGGGAGCACCAGCTGGGACACCAGTAACAGGCTGGGATTCCAAGTCGTTAATTGGTGCCCTCCCCCAAAACACGTTCCCAGTCCCAAACCGGACACCAGTCCGTGTTCCCCATCCCAAACTGGTTCCCCACTCCTGAACTGGGATCCTCATTCCCAAACAGGTCTCAGTCCTTGTTTTCCAGTCCCAAAACGGCATGCTCAGTCCCTTAACTGGTTTTCCCAATCCCAAGCTGGTCCCAAAAACTCTCCCCCACCCCTACCCAGTGTCCCTGTCCCAAACCAGTGCTCCCAGTCTGTAACTGGTGCCGTTCTCGCCCCGTTCTAGGCCGCCCGCTCCGCCTATCGCCGTATCCTGTCAGAATCCGCCCGGAAGCTGAATTCCCAAGGCTCTCAACTTGGGAATTGCATCGAGAGGGCCCGGCCCTACTACGAGGCCCGACGGAGAGCCAAGGAGGTACTGGGAAAATCCTGGGAAAGGAAAATTCCAGGTCCTTGGACCTTGTTCTCTGTTGTTTCCCTGGTGTCCCATTCCCTGAGCCCAACTCCCAGTGCTCCCAGTTGGAAATCACTGGGCCAAGAAGGTACCAGATCCTGGGAAAACCTTGGGAAAGGGACTCAGATTGGGAATTCCAGCTTCCCAGTCCTTGTCTTGCATCTATTTGTTTGTGTCCCGGTCCCTGGAAAACACCAGTTGGGAATTCCAGGTCCCCCCCATCTTCATCCCCATCCCCAGAGCTCAACTCGTGGTGCTCCCAGTTGGGAAGTACCCCACCAAGGAGCTCCCAAATCCTGCAAAAACCCTGGAAGGAGAGGCGGGGAGGGCTCCAGGAGCCAGCATTCCCGCTATTCCAGGCACAGCAGGAGACGCAGCGGGCAGCCCTGCGCTACGAGCGGGCCGTGGGGATGCACAACGCGGCGCGGGAGATGGTCTTCGTGGCCGAGCAGGGCGTGGCCGCCGGCAAGAACCGCCTGGACCCCACCTGGCAGGAGATGCTCAACCACGCCACGCGCAAGGTGGGAGCCAGGAAAGGCGGCCGGAGTGGGAGGTGGCAGAGCGTGAGAGTTTGGGATACAAGGCCCCTTCCCAAGGGGGGGTCCAGTGGATCATTTGTCTCTGAGGGTCTTTTTGGGGATCGCTGCCTTGTTGGGATAAGCCCTGTTCCCAAGGGGGTTTTGTTCCCCCATTGCTGCTGGGATGTTCTGGCTCCCCCTCATTCCCATGGAATTGCAGGTGAACGAGGCGGAGGAGGAGCGGGTGCGGAGCGAGCGTGAGCACCAGCGGGTGACGCGGCTGTGTCAGGAGGCTGAGGCCGAGGTGCAGGCGCTGCAGAAGTCCCTCAAACGCGTCATCCTGCGCAGCAAACCCTACTTCGAGCTCAAGGCCCAGTTCAACCAGATCCTCGAGGTCACTGGGGCACTGGAAGCACTGGGAGGAGGGCACTAGGAGAGCAGGGAGATAGTGGGAGGGACTGGGGGTGCACTGCGAGAAGGATTTGGGGGCACTGGGGGTACTGGGAGCACTGGGAGAGGGACTGGGAGCTCCATTTCTGCCAGATCTTGGAATTAGAACCGATATTTTTGGAATCAGAACCCAATTTGAACCAATGTTTTAGGGATCATAGTCTGTGTTTTTAGGGATCATAACTCTTTTTTTACGGATCAGAACCAATTTTTAGAGGTCACAACTGATTTTCCGGGGTTTCCAAAGAATCCCCAGGCTCCTCCCGCTGAACTTTCCCTCCTTTCCCGCTGCCTTTTCCCTTTGCCAGGAGCACAAATCCAAGGTGACCTCCCTGGAAAACCGCGTCTCCCAGGCCAAGACCCGCTACTCCGTCGCCCTCCGCAACCTGGAGCAGATCAGCGAGCAGATCCACGCCCGGAGGCTCCAGAGGCTCCTCCAGCGCCGGGAATCTCCAGTGGGAGCCGAGTCCAGCCCCCGCCACTCCAACCTGGAATCCCAAGGGGCGGATTTGGGAGCGGAGTGTCCGGCCGGGGACTCCCTGTCTGTGCTCAGCCTCCAAACAGTCGCCTCCGACCTGCAGAAGTTCGACTCCGTGGAACATTTGGCGGGAATTTCTGACGCAGCCAGCCTGGGAAGCGACGAGCTGGGAGAGCGGGAGCGGCGCCGGAGCCTCCGGCACCACCGGAGTGTCAGCCTCTGACCCGGAATTCCCAGCAATTCCCACCCCAAATACACTGGAAACTTGTCAAAAGACACCGAAAATTTTGCAGTTTCTCAGAGCTGTCCAAAATTCCCTAAATCCACCGGAATTTGCCCAAAATCCCACAGAAATCCACCCCAAGTTCGCTCAAATACATCTGAAATCCTGCAAAAATCCAACCCCAAATCTGCCCTAAAACTCACAGAAATTCGCCCAAAATTCCACAAAAAATTCCCCCCAAAATTCCACAAAAATCCACCCAAATCTACCTAAAATTTCCCCTAAATTCTGCCCAAATCCACCTAAAATTCCCCCATAATCCACCCCAAATTTGCCCAAAATTCCTCCCTAACCCACCAAAAATTCCCCAGATCTGCACAGAATCCAGGAAAAGTTCCCCAAAATTCCCCCCAAAGTCCACCCAAATTTTCCCCCGAATTCTGCCAAAGTCCCGAAAAAACTCTCCAAACTTCCACAAAAAATTCCACCAAAATTTCCCCAAAATCTCAGAACCTCCCCCCCCCAAAATTCCCCCTAATTTCTCAAAAATTCCCAAAATTTAACCCAAATTCCTTAACAATTCCCCCAACTCCACTCAAAATCCACCCTAATTCCGACATCAGTCCTGGTAAATCCCGAAAGTCCCCTGGGATTGGTGGGCAATGCTATTGTGTCCTGTGGAATTTCGGGATGAGGCTTGGAAGAGCCTCTTGGATGGTGTTGGCGCTTGAATTTGGGATTCTGGGGGCAACCCTCTGGAATTTGAGGGGTTTGGGAGATAAATTCCTGACATTTGGAGGCATTTGGGGTTAAACTCCTGTAATTTGGAGGATTTTAGGGTTAAAGGCTGGAAATTTGGGGGGGGGGGTAAATCCCCAGAATTTGGGGGGGGAGATAAACCCTTAAAATTTGGGTGCTTTTGGGGTTCACATCCTGAGACTTGGGGATTTACCTCCCAAAATGAGGGATTTCTGGGGTGAAACCCCTGGAATTCAGGGGATTTGGAGATTCATCACCTAAAATGTTGAGGGATTTGGGGTTAAAATCCTGGAATTTGGTGTGTTTGGGGATAAATCCCTGGAATTTGGGGGTTCATCACCAAAATTTGGGAAGCTTTGGGGTTGAAATCTGGGATTTGGGAGGTTTGGGGATTAAATCTTGGAATTGGGGGGGGGGGAGGGGTGGAATAAATCTTTGGCATTTGATGGATTTTGGGATTCACTCCAAAAGTTTGATGGGTGAATTAGGGAAGGGGGGGAGGGATCCAAATCCCATAGAATTTCATATTCCCATCTCTGGGATGAGTTGGCAACACCTTGAGTGGGGGGAGGGACCTGCCTCTACCCTCATTCCTATGAAATTTCAGCTTTTCTCGGGAGAAATCCCCCCTTTTCGCAGTAAAAGCTGCGTCAGGAGCTGAATTGCACTAAAGGGGGATTTGGGAATTTTGGGGAGGGGGAGGGGCTGTGATGAGAATTCCCAGGTTCGAGGCAGCCCTAGGGGACCCTCCAGGGACTTGATCCCAAAAAACCCCATCCCCCTGGGATGAGATTCCAGCATCTGGGAATGAAGAGGGGCTGGAGAAGCAGCCTCAAATATTCTTCATATCAATAAAAATCGTTATTGTTGGTAATTCAGTGGATCATTCACTCAACATTCCCGACATTCCCTGAGCACTTCTCCCTCCTCTCCCTCCTCCCCCCCCCCCCCCCCCCGGACATTTTGGGGATGAATCCTCTTTATTTTCAGTGGGTTTTCCCCCTTTTTTTTTTTTTTTTTTTAATCTCTCCGGTTTTTTGCGTGTTTCCTCCCTTTTATTTATGTTTTTCCCAATATTTTTGGCGTCTTTTCCTCTTTTGTTTTTTAGTCCTTTTTTTTTTTTTTTTTAATTCCCCCCCTTTTTATATGTTTTCCCCCTTTTTTGATATTTTTCCCCTTTTTCGTTTTTTCCTTCTTTATGGTGTTTTGGGGTGGGGTTTTTTTGTATATGTGTGTGTGTGTCTTTTCCCACTTTTTTTGTGGCTTCCCCCCCACACCTTTTTTTTTTTGTCTGTTTTCCCTCTTATTTTTTCCAGGGATTGGGAAAATCACGCCTAAGACCGAGGAAAGCATTCCCAGACCGGCATAAACATTCCCGGGACAGGGAAAATCACTCCCGGGACTGGGAAACACATTCCCGGCTTAGGGAAAAGCCATTCCCAGCTTCCCCCTCCCCACCTTCCTCCTCCTCTTCCTCCCGCCTGGATCAACCCTTTCCTGTGTTCTCCCAGAAGGATCCGGGCGGGAAACGGCGCCGGTAACCGGGCTCCTGGAATTCCCAGGAATACTGGATCGGGGCGGGAGGTGGGGTGGGCAGGGGGAGGCGGGCAGAGTATCCCCGGTTTTCCCTGGAAATCCCAAGTTTCCTGAGAGGGAATCCGTGGATTCTTTTCAATGCTCCTGTTGATTTTTCCCACTTTTCCTTTGGAATCTTGGAGAGAAAACCTCCCCAAAACACAGGAATTTCTGGCTTAAATCTTCCAAAATCCCTTGGGGTTTTCTTTGGGTGAAGTCTTCCCACGAGGAATGATCCCTATGGATTCCATTCAACTGGATTATTCCAGGATGGGAAAAGTTGGGAAGGGGCTTCCTGGAGCTGCTCCATCTCTGGAGATGCTACAGGACAAGGACTTGAAAGCCCTTCCACGAGGGAGGGGGTTGGGAAAACTATGAAAAATGGGATTTTGAGGCACTTCTAAGCCATTCCAAGGAAAAACTGGGAATAACTGGGAATCATTAACTCTAATTTATTACTACTTATGGAAAGGAAGCAACTCCCAACATTGAGAACGACACCAACTGGAATCTGCGACACAATGACACCAGAAACACCAGGAAAGGGCGAAATTCCACGGAAATCACAGTTTGGGGGCATTTTCCCCCAAAATATCCTTGTTTTTGAAGCTTTTTCAGCTCGTTTTTGGCCCTTTTGTGGTCACGTGTCCTCTGAAAATTCCAGCTCCTGGGGAAGTTCTTGGTTTCATCCAGTTCTTTCCTCTTCCTCCAGAATTTTGAGACCGTCCCACCCTGCCCATGGCGGCTCTGGAGGTTCCCAAACCACCAAACCTTGGAATTTGGGGGTAATTACCCAGAAATTTGGGGATAATTTGGCCCAAATTGGGGCCATTGAGCCCCCAGATTCCTAATTAGTATATTCATTAACACATAATTAATGTGGGAATTGGAGGCTCAAAAGGAAAAACTGAGGGAAGAACGTGGGATTTTGGGGCTCCTTCAAGTGTTTCCCAATCAGGTGGGGGCTCTGTGGGAATTCTGGGATCTGGAGCTGGTGGGAGTGTCCAAGGGGTCCTCCTGTGATGACGTCGTGGGGGAGGCAGCAGTGACATCTTGGGTGAGCCACTGATGACATCATGTTTGAGCAATGGATGACATCATAATTGAGCCAATTGTGACAACATGGTTGAGGCAATTATGTCATGGTCTAGACATTGATGATGTCATGGCTGAGCCATCGATGACATCATGCTCGAGCCAATGTTGACATGGCGTTTGCGTCACTGATGACATCATCAATTGAATCACGGTTGATCCACCAATGACATCATTGTCAAGCCAACCATGACATCATGGTTGACCCAATAATGACATCACAACTGAGCCACTGATGACGTCATGGTTGAGCCACTGGTGATGTCATTGTTCTCCCACTGGTTCCCAGGAGCAAATTCCTTCCTGGAGCCGATTTCTTCCCCTCGGGCCATTTTTCCTTCAATTCTTCCCTTTTTCCCACTCCAGTGATCCCAGAGAATTCCCAACGTTGCTGAGTCTGGCTCGGGCTCAGCTCTTGTTTTCCCACTCTGGTTCTTCCTTTGGATGGTGGCTTTTCCCAATTTCTTCACATCCCAAACACTTCCCTTCCTTCTCCTTTTCCATATTTTTTCCTATTTGTTGATATTTTTCCTGATTTTTTCCTTATTTTTTCCATAAACATGACGAGTCCTTCCTGTGGCATCTCCACAAATTCCTCCATTATTTCATTTCCACTTTGAATCCTCCCAACTCCCAGGTTTTCGGCAATTCCTGACTTTTTCAAAAGTTATTTTCCAGATTTTTATCCCCTTTTGGGACAAAACAAGGGTAATTTTTTGCCTCAATTCTTTATTTTTTCCTCTATTTCTTGATGTTTTTCTTCATTTTTTGTGAATATTTTTGCTTTTTTTAGGGTTTTTTGAAGGTTTTTGATTTTTCCACATTTTTTCCTCCATTTCCTATTTTTTCCTCAGAAAACTGGAAATAAAAATTTTAGGCAGCAGAAAAGCACTACTTTTCCCACTTTTTCTGCTTGTACCCAAATATGTAGAATCCTGAAAAACAACCTCCAAAAATAAGGAAAATCCATAAAAAGCTCACCACAAACACACAGAAGTTGTCCACATGGAAAAGGGAAAAAAACCCCATCCAAAATTCCCAAAATATTCCATGAAGTGCCTGGACAACAACATCACTAAATCACTGATTTTGCCCCAAAAGTTGTGACTTTTTTCCAAAAATGAAAAAAAAAATGGTTAAAATTAAAACAGGAAAAGCCCAACTGGCTCCGTTTGGAATAATGTGGGATAAGAGGGAGAGAAGGGAAATGTGGAATATCCCAGAATTCCTCAGAGCAGCTCCAGGGTGGGTACAGGATGGGGGGGCTGGGCTGGGAATGGGGGTTCAACTGGCCCCAGTTGGACACTGGGAGCACTGGGCAGGTGGGCGGAGCCACAGGACAAGGGGGAGATCCCCATCCCCTAATTAATTACATCATTAATTAGCCTCAAAGGTTGAAGAGCTGCAGGTTGGAAGAAGCTCCAACAGTGAGTCAATGGGGCCCAACGCTGGGTCTCTCCCCCCAACCCGCCCCAGTCAGGCACTGGGAGCACTGGGAGGAGCACCAGGAGCACTGGGAGCACTGGGATCTCCGGGCGGGTGGGGGAGCCTCAGTTGATGAGCGAGGGGGTCTGGGCGCCTGCAGGCGGGGCCGGGGCGAACGACGGGTGGGCGAAGGCGCGGCCAGGGAACGAGAGCGCCCAGGGCAGCTCCAGGGCCGGGCCCGAGAGCGCCGGCACGGGCAGAGCCGTGGGTGATGCCGGGAACGACCCCAGTGAGGCCACCGGGGCCGGGAAGGTGGTGCCGGGGAAGCCCCCGGAGCCCGGCGGAGGCGGCGGCATCTCGGCAGCCACGGCGGCAGAGCCGGCGGCCGCCGCCTTGGGCTTGTCCCCGCCGTGGGTTCGCTGGTGCCGGTTGAGGTGGGAGCTGCGGCTGAAGCACTTGCCGCACTCGGAGCACTTGTAGGGCTTCTCGCCGGTGTGCACGCGCTGGTGGATGGTGAGCTCGGAGCGCTGGATGAAGCTCTTGCCGCACTCGGAGCACTGGTAGGGCTTCTCGCCCAGGTGGATGCGCTGGTGCTTGATGAGGTTGGAGGAGACGCTGAAGCACTTCCCGCACACGTTGCACTCGTAGGGCTTCTCCCCGGTGTGCATCCGCCGGTGCTTGGTGAGGTCGGACTTCTGGATGAAGCCCTTGCCGCACTCGGGGCACTTGTAGGGCTTCTCGCCCAGGTGGGTGCGTTGGTGCTTGATGAGGTTGGAGCGGACACCGAAGCTCTTGCCGCAGTCCCCACACTCGTAGGGCTTCTCCCCCGTGTGCATCCGCCGGTGCTTCACCAGCGCCGAGTTCTGCCCAAAGCTCTTGCCGCACTCGGGGCAGGCGTACGGTTTCTCACCAGTCTGAGTGCCCTGGTGTCTCACTGTGCCCTCCACCCGAGCCAAGAAGCTCTTCCCGCACTCGCTGCACTTGTGGCTCCGCTCTGGTGCAGCCCGCGGGCCCCATGGGAAGCTCTTCCCACACTCACCACACTTGGAGGGTCTTTCGGTGGCGCCGCCCAAGAGCCGCCGGCGCTTGGTGGGTGAGGCCAAGAAGCTCTTGCCGCACTCGCAGCACCGGCGTGGCTGCTCGGCACCGGCGTGGACGCGGTGGTGCCGCTCCAGGTGGGAGCTCTGGGAGAAGCTCTTGCCGCAGTCGCCACAGCGGAACGGCTTCTCGCCCATGTGAATGCGCCGGTGCCGGTCGAGGTGGGAGCTCCAGGCGAAGCTCTTGCCGCACTCGCCACACTCATAGGGCTTGGTGGCACCGGTGTGACTCTGACGGTGCTTTGCCAGTGCCGTATCAGCGCCGAAGCCCTTCCCACACTCCCCGCACTTGTAGGGCTTGTTGCTGGCAGTGCCACTGTGCCGGCGCTTGGCCAAGGCCACTGGCTTGGCTGCTGAGCCCTTCCCACGCTCCAGTGGCTCCGGTTGGTGGCCGCAGTCGGCGCAGCGGCACGAGGGGTCCCCACGGGCTGTGGTGTGGGTGCGGCGGTGCCGGTCGAGGTGGGAGCTCCAGCTGAAGCTCTTGCCGCACTCGGGGCAGGCATAGGGCTTCTCGCCGGTGTGGATGCGCCGGTGCCGCTCCAGGTGGGAGTTCCAGTTGAAGCCCTTGCCGCAGTCGCCGCACTTGTAGGGCTTCTCCTCCAGGTGGAGCTTCTGGTGCTTCACCAAGCCGGCGCTGGCTGGGAAGCTCTTGCCACAGACGCCGCACTGGCAGGGTGTGGCGCCGGCACCAGCATGGACGCGCTGGTGCTGGATGAAGGCCGAGCCCACACTGAAGGTCTTGCCACAATCGGGGCACTTGTAGGGTTTGTCGCCAGCATGGCGCCGCTGGTGAGTGATGAGGGTGGAGCTCAACCTGAAGCACTTCCCGCACTCGGGGCACTTGTGGGGCCGTTCTGTCCCGCGCCGGCGCTTGGGGAAGGTGGAGCCAAACGCCAGAGCTTTGCCGCAGTCGTGGCACCGCCCGTGGCCCAGGAGGCTCCGCGGGGGGAACTTCTTGAAGCCCCGGGGTCCTGACTTGCTCTGGCGTTTCCCTGTGGCCTTGCGAGGCTGGAGGTCGGATTTCTGGGAAGCCTCGGTGGGTTTGGAGCCCTCACTGTTGGTGGAGTTGGCGGCCGGCTTGGGTTTGGCCACTGAGGCTGTGGTGGCCACGGCATCCACTTTCTCCAGCTCACCCGGGGGAGGCTCCTCGTCGTCATTGTCAGTCAACAAACCATTGTCTGCTGTGAGGAAAATGGGGGTGAGGGCCTGTCAATGCCCCCAAACCACCCCGCTCATGGGTCTGGGGCACTTCCAAAACATGTCCTTTATCAACTTGGTCAACTTGGTCAACCACGGCCACAATTCCCACCCCCTCATGGATTCTGGGCTCCTCCAACCCTCTCTTGGCCAACATTTCCACCCGCAGTCAACTCACCGGCCCCGAGGCCCCTCCTCCGGTGGGACTCGGCGAAGGCGGTGATTCGCGGCCAACTGATGGCGATTTCCTCGGCTGGGGGGGACATTTGGACACCAGTTTTAGGTCTTTTTACCCCAAAAAACTCAACCCCACCACGGCCATCAACGGCCTTGAAGCCCTTTCTGAAAATGGTCGAATTCCCATTTTTCCCAGACTTGATTTCGGTGGATTTGAGTGGATTTTTGGTGGTTCCCCCCGTCATTAATTCACCCACTAATTAAATCCCCATTAATTGAATTTTAACCATTGGAAACAAGCAAAACTTAAGGAGAAATGAAGGGATTCGGGAGCCTCACCCAAGGAAATGACGCTCTCGTAGCTCTCCTGCATCTTATTCCGGTTTTCCAAGCTTGTCCCAGTGCTGACAGGTTTTCTGGGAAGAGATTCCCTCCTAATCCCTGAAATTCCAACAGCTCCAGGTCAGGTTTTGGGGTCAACAAGGGGGGGACACCTTAAAATTGGGGTACAACCCAACCCCCCACCAAGGATTTTTGGGAAGAGATTCTCCTTTAATTCCTAATTTCCCCCTCTTACTCCTGATTTTCCCTCTTAATTTCTATTCCTCCCCCCCAATTCCTAATTTTCCCCCTTAATTCCTGATTTCCCCCTAAATAAGGATTGGGAATGGGGGTGGAGGGATTTAATGGGAATGAGGGGATTAAAGGGGGGGTTAAAAAGCAACAGGAGGAAGGAAAAGGGGGGAAAGGAATGGAAAAAAAGGGGAAAATTGGAAAATGGGCAAAATGGGAGGAAAGAAATGGAAAGAGGAGGAAAAATAGGTAAAAGGAATGGAAAAGGGGAAAAAATGGGAAACAGGGATGGAAAAAGGGGGTAAAATGGGAAAAATTAATGGAAAGGGGGGAAAAAACAGGAAAAAGGGACAGAAGGAAGGGGAAAACAGGGAAAAATTAATGGAAAAGGAGGGAAAATGGGGAAGGAGCAGTGGGAGGGGGAAATGGGGAGGGAGCAGGGAATAAATAAGGGAATAAAGCTTTTGGAAGCCCAGAGAGGGAATTTTGGTAATCAGGAAGGGCGGGGGGAATGGAAAAAAACAGCTGGATCAGAAGGGGGCAGGGAGGGGGGAAATAGGGAATGCGAGGGAAAGGGGAGAGTTAAATAAAGGGGGGGGGGGGGAGTCGGGGTGCGGCCGGGCGAGGTTTAAATTCCAGAAAGAATTCCCGTTACCTGGAAGCGGAGGATGCCAAGACGCCGGAGGTGGGCAAAGGGAAGGATTTGGGAATGGGGGGGAGGGTGTTGGAATTTGGGGAGGGGGCGGAAGAAAGGAGGGATTGGGGGGGGGGAAGGGGAGGGGGGGACTGTTGCATGTCGGCTCCCAGAGCCCCGGACACACAGGAAGGGGATGGAATAAACCGGGATCGGGAAAAAAGGGGGGAGGGAGGGGGGACAGGAAAAGGTGGTGGGCAGGGGGAGGGGTGGGAAAAGGGGGAGGGGGAGGGGGGGTAGATCCCGAGGCCACGAGCCCCCAGGAACGCCGGGATTTGGGAAGGAAGGTCGGGATTTGGGAGAGGGTTTTGGAGGGTGATGGAGTGGGAGAAACGACCCCCTCCCCCCAAAAAAAAAAAGGAGAAGATTGGGGGAGGGTCGCGGCGCCGCGGCCCCGGCTTTGTCCCCCATGAGCGGGGGGGGAGAGGGGAACTGGGGGGTCCTGAAATTCCTGGGAGAGAGGAAATTGGGTGGGATTTGAGGGGGATTGGGGTCTTCATTCCTTCATTCCTTGGGGTGACTGGGAGGTCCTTTTATTCCTGAGGAAAAGGGACTGGGGGGAATTGGGGAGGATTGAGGGGGATCTGGGGGGTCCTGACATTCCAAGGGGGGTGTTTGGAGGGGTCCCTTCCTTCCTATGTGAGGGTCCCAACCTCCCCACCAAATCTTGATTATTCTGGGGGGTTTTTTGGGAGGATGACAGGGCTGTCCCGCTTTCCCAGGGTTTTCCAGCGGGCGATGGATCCATCAGAGGAGCCGGAGCTGGAGCAGACGGTGCTTTTCAGGGATAATGGGGAGGAGGAGGAGGAAGAGGAGGAGGATCCCTACAACCACCCTGGGATGCAGAGTAAGAGTTGGGAGGTCTCTCAGAACTTTGGAAGGGGCTGGAGACCCCCATGGACACCTGGGAATGGGGTCTCCATCCCTTTTCATCCATATACCGTGGGACTGGGGTCTCCATCTATTTTAATATCCAACAGGAATGAGGTCTCTATCCCATGGGAATGGGGGTTTTATCCCCCTTGATATCCCATGGGAATGGGGTCTGAATCCCATGGGAATGGGTTCTTCACCCTCTCTTGATATCCCATAGGAACTGACTCTCCATCCCATGAGAGTGGACTCTGAATGCCATGGGATGGGGATCTCATCCTATGGGATTGGCTGCTCATTCCCTCCCATCCCAACAGGATTGATTCCTCTCCCTGTTCCCTCCCTCCTAGGACCCCTGAGTGATCCCTCTCCCCCCTCCCGGGACGAGCCGGAGATTGTTGAGCTCGACACCACCCCCCTTCCCCCTGGCTCCATCGCCGACCCCGACAAGGATTCCCAGGGGACCCTGTGCTGGACGGTGGTGCAGCAGATCGACCCCGGCTGCCCCTCCGCTGCCAGCATCAAATCTGCCTCCTCCTCCTCCACTTCCTCCTCCTCTTCCTCGGCCTTCTCCGACTTCAAGAGCATCATCGTCCTGCAGAAGAGCTTCGAGTGCCGCGAGTGCGGCAAGAGCTTCAGCTGCAGCTCCCACTTCCACAAGCACCGCCGGACGCACACCGGCGAGCGGCCCTTCTGTTGCGGCCACTGCGGCAAGACCTTCAACGTCAGCTCCAACCTCTACCGCCACCAGCGCGCCCATGCCACCAGCTCAGCGACGACGGCGACACCGACTCCAATGCCGAGGGCTCGCAGCCTTCCCTACAAATGCCAGGAATGTGGAAAGAGCTTCACTGTCAGCTCCAACCTCTCGCGGCACCAGCGCGCCCATGCTGCCAGCTCGGCGGCAACGCCAACACCGGAGTCAACCCCGAGGGCTCACGGCCTCCCCTACGAGTGCCAGGAGTGCGGGAAGAGCTTCCGGCGCAACAAGGAGCTGGTGACCCACCAGCGGCTCCACACGGGCCGGCCGCCCTTCCAGTGCGGCCACTGCGGCAAGGGCTTCTCGTGGAGCTCCCACTGGGAGCGGCACCAGCGCGTGCACACCGGCGAGAAGCCCTACCAGTGCCCCGAGTGCGGCAAGAGCTTCAGCCGCAGCTCCCACCTCTACCGGCACCAGCGCGGCCACGCTGGCGGCCGCTCCTACATCTGCACCTACTGTGGGCGCAGCTTCGGCAGCACCCTGCACTTCGAGCGGCACCAGCGCACCCACAGCGGCCAGCGGCCCTACCGCTGCACCCTGTGCCGCAAGAGCTTCGGCGACGCCCCGGCGCTGGTCAAGCACCAGCGCCTCCACCTGGACGGGCCCTTCTGCTGCGAGGAGTGCGGCAAAGCCTTCGGCGCCCGCGCCCAGTATGTGCGGCACCGGCGCAACTTCCACGGCGGCAACGGCGGTGTGGGTAGCGGCAGTGCCGGCGCAGCGGAGAAGCCATACCGGTGTGGGGACTGTGGGAAGAGCTTCTCGTGGAGCTCCCACTGGGAGAGGCACCAGCGGATCCACACCGGGGAGAGGCCCTACCAGTGTGGGGACTGCGGCAAGCGCTTCGGTCGCACGTCCCACCTGTACCGGCACCAGCGGACCCACGCCGGCGGCCAGCCCCACGTGTGCGCCGAGTGCGGCAAGAGCTTCAACAGCACCCTCCACTTCCACAAGCACCAGAGGGCCCACGCCGGGCCCCGGCACAGCTGCGCCGACTGCGGGAAGGCATTCGCCGACGGCTCGGCGCTGGCCAAGCACCGGCGGCTTCACGGTGGAGGAGGGGGGGCGGTTGGGGCTGAGAAGCCCTTCCCATGCCCGCAGTGTGGGAGGAGGTTCGGGGGCACCTCCCACCTGCAGCGGCACCTGCGGAGCCACGGTGAGGAGGAGGCCGAGCCCGTGGGCTGAGCAGCGAGGCTGCCAATTTGGGCGGCGTTCTGGCGTTCCAGAGGGGCCACCAGATGAACCTGGCTCATTGGGTTGGCCAACCTTGACGATGACTTGGGTAGAGCCCCCATTCTGGCATTCCGGTGTTCGAGAGGGGCTGCCAGAGGAGCCTGACCCTGTTGGGTTGACCAACCTTGACATTGACTTGGGAAAAACCCATTCCCAGCAGAAATGTTCTGGAGGGGCTGCCAGATGAACCCGACTCATTGGGTTGGCCAGCCTTGACGTCAACTCGGGTAGAGGCCCAGTTCCTGACGGGAATCCCAGTGGGATTGGGCTGTTCCGGCGTAGTTTCTGTAGGGTAGAGTAGGAAGGGTGTAGAGTAGAGGGTGGAAGGAGGAGCCGAGTGGGAATTAGGGGGTTTTCCAAAGGGGAATTTTCCCTCTGGATCAGGAAAAAAAAAAAGAAAAGATAGAATCCTGCCAAGGAAAAACCCAACCGAGCTCCTGCTCCGGGAGGATTCCAGAAGAAGCACTTCCAAGGTCAGTGCTCTTGGAGGTGCCCCCAACTCATTGCCGAGGTCAGAGAGACCCCAAAACGTGGGATGGAGTCGCTCCTGGATCATCCCAAATTCCACATCCAGCCTTGACCGACACCCACTCAGAGCGTGATGATGTCATCAAGGATTTGGGGCTAAAAACCCCACCAATTTGGGGGAAAAAAATCAATTTGAGGCAAAATCCCTCGATTAGGGGTAAGAACCCCTAATTGTGGAAAAATCCCCTGATTTGGAGGGAAAACCCCCAATTTTGGGGTAAAATTCCATGATTTGGTGGGTTTCAGTTCAGGAAGAAGCCAGATTGTCACAACTCCATCATCTCCCAGAAATTTGAGAAGTTTATTTATTGTATTTATTCAGCTGTTGGTTGGGACAATCCCAAAGGTTGGGATGATTCCGAGAGTTGGGACAATCCCAAAGGTTGAGACAATCCCAAAAGTTGGGATAAGGATCGATCTGTCCCAGCCCAGGGGCTCCTCCTGGCATTGATCAGTGGGGCTGGAGGAGCATCCAAAGGGAATTCCGGGCTGGAAAAACAGGAATCCTCGGGATGAACCTCGGGAGCAGAACATGATTCCTGGGAGCAGGACATGAACCTAGGGGGGTTTTCCCAGTGGATTTGGGGGTTGGATCTGTCTCTTTCCAAGGGAAGCAGGAGCTGTGTTTGTTTTGTGAATAAAAATAGATTTAGTGGGAAAAGCCGGAGCGTCCTCTGAGCTTTTCCCAGGAAACTGGAAGTCAGGGGGTTGTCCAAGACTGAGCCCCACATTCCTGGAAAATCTTGGATAACTCCTTGGGGAATTTCTCGGGCAATTTCTTGGGCATCTTTTGGGAATTCCTTGGCTCCCCTTTCTCTCAGAGGGTCCCTGTGGAGCTGAGACATAGGGGGGAAGGGGGAAACGGGATGAGAGACCACTCCTCAAAATCCCTCCTTCCATCCCCCCTTCCATCCCTCAGGATTCTCCAGCGTCCAATAGAGGGAGGGGGAGGGAGAAGAAGGGGAGAGGGGAGGGAAGGAGGGGAGGGACTGAGGGAGGGAAGGGGGAGGAGGAAGAGAAGAGGGAGGGGGCGGAGGAGGGAGAGGGAGACGGAGGGAGGGAGAAGAAGCGGAGGAGGAGGTGGGATAAGGAGGAGGGGGAGAATAAGGAGCAGGAGGAGGAGGAAAGGGAGGAGAGGGGAGGAGGAGGAGGAGAGGGAGGAGGGAGAAGGGGAGGAGGGGAAGAGGGAGGAGAGGAAGGGAGGGGAAGAGAAGCAAGACGGGGAGAGGGAGGGGAGGAAAAAGGGGGAAGGAGGGGAAGAAGGGGGAGGAGGGAGGGAGAGGAGGAGGACGGGGAGGGGGGGGGGAGGAAGAGGAGCCGAGGAGGCGGTGGCGGTTCCTCTGTATCCGGGTCACGCCGGAGCCGCCTCCAGCGGGATCGGGAGCGGGATTGGGATTGGGATCGGGATCGGAATCGGGAGCGGGATTCAGCGCGGGGAGACCCCCGAGCCGGGGGGGCGGGGGGGGGGGGGGAACCGCGCTGTGCCCGCCCCCCCTGCAGGTAACGGAGGACCCCCCAAATCCCCCCCCCCCCAAATTCCAACCCCCCGATCCGCCGCAAATTCCTTCGAATCCTGCCCGACTTCCCCCAAATCTCCCCCCAAATGTTCCCCAAATTCCCCCCAATGTTCCCCCAAATCCCTCCTAAATTTCCCCCAAATCACCCTCAAATTTCCCCGAAATCCCCCTCAAATCCCTCTCAAATTCCTCCAAATCTCTCCCAAGCCCCTCCCAAAAATTTGGGGAGCAAAGGGAGGCCCCCACCCCCCAACTCCTCCCTGAATAAAAGGAATTTTATGGGAGGAGCCTGACAGGGATTTTGGGGGTCTCTTTTCAGACGCAGTTGTGGGGTGACCCCACAACCTCCCGGGACCCCCAAAATTTGGGGGTCAAGATGCAGGAGAACTACGAGAACGTGATTTCCTTGGGTAAGGCAGGGACCCCAAAATCTGGGGAGGGGGTGTTGATTTTGGGAGGTCCCCAGGGCACAGTTTGGGGGTGGGGGAGTCATTTTGGGGCCTAATTTTGGGGTGGGGGCTTATTTTGGGGAGTATTCAAGACACAGTTTGAAGGGGAGGGTCATTTTGAGGTTCAAAAATGGGGCAAAATTTGACCAAAAATGGAGAAAAATGTGGCTAGAAGTGGGGCGAAGTTTGGCCAAAAAAGGGGGGAATTTGGCCAAAAATGGAATTAAGTTTGGCCAAAAATGGGGCAAAAATTGGCCAAAAATGGGGCTCAATTTGGTCAAAAAAGGCCAAAATTTGACGAGTAATAAGGCAAAATTTGGCCAAAAAATGACCCAAAATTGACAAAAAATGGGAGGGAAATTTGGTCAAAAATGGGATGAATGTGGCCCAAAATACACCTAAAATTTGGCAAAAATCAGCCCCCCCTGAAAAATGGGCCAAATTTGGCCCAAAATGGGGGGTTTAGTCCTAAATTATTTGGGGGGAGGGGGGATTCGGAATGTTGAGCTTCCCGCTTTTCCGACAGCCGAGGAAATTGCCATCAGCTGGCCCCGGATCACAGCCTTTGCTGAGTCCCACCGCAGACGGGGGTTGGTGTCAGGTGAGTCAGGGGGAAATCAAGGGGAACTCCGTCTGTTTTGGGGAAAAAAAACAACAAAAGTCAATAAAACTCTAAAAACCTACCAATATTATGGGGTTTTCCCATTAGTGTTTTTTTCCCCATGATTGAAACCCGCCCAAAACTGGGGGAATTCTGGAGGTTTGGGGGAAGAGCTCAAGATAAACCCCTCCTGAAATTGAGTGAATTCCATATATGGATATCCGGAAATGGGAGGGGAATTTGGTTCCCTTTGGATTTCAGGAGAAAAACTGCCCCAAATTTAGCTGAATTCTTTGGGATTTTCAGGGATCCTCGCCAAACTTGACCAAACCCCTTGAGATTTTGGGGAATCCCCCCCCAGACTTGACTGAATCCCTTGAGATTTTCGGGAAACTCCCCAAATTTGGCCAAATCCTTCGGGATTTTGGGGGAATTCCACCCAAACTTGACCCAAATCCCTGAGGTTTTGGGGGCTGACTTTTCCAGGTGTGGAAGCCGAGGGGGAGCAGGGCCAGCCCGAGCCCACCCAGGTGGCCCCCCCGGGGGTCTCCGGCGATGGGGGGGTGAATCCTGACCTCCGGAGGCAGTTGGGGCTCATCCTCCAAACTGCTGGAAGGACCCAGGTGGAAAAGATGCTCCGAGAGCTCGTCCGGGAACAGGGACAGGGTGGGAAGCGCCGGAACCGTAAGAAGACACCCAAAGATGGAGGTAAAATTTGGGAAGGAGCTTCCAGGAAACCCCTCCTCACCTCGAGGTGCTTCTGGAGACCTGTGGGAAAAGAGGGAGGTTTGGTGGGTTCGTGGGGGATGGATCAGGTGGAAGAAGGTCAAGGCCACCAATGACTCTCAAGGTCCCCCAAAACCCTAACAAGGTGACTCCAGAGGGCCTCCAACTTCCCTCTGGGAGCAGTTTCGTGGTGATGTAACTTTTGGTTTCCCACCATGGTCCAGGTGCTGGTGTCAGCAGCGGCACCGAGGACGATCCGGCGCCACGGGACAACGAGAAGCCACCCCTGGAAGACGCCACTCCAAATCAAGACGAGGAACCTGCTGCTGACTCCCCCAGTGCCGGCAAAGCCCTGGGAGGTCGGAATGTGTCCAAGGGCAGTTGCGCCAAGTGCGGGAGCCCGGCCAAGCCCCGGCGCTGCTCCGAGTGCCACCGGCGCTGCCGGCAGCCTGAGAAGCCGCACCGGTGCGGGGACTGCGGGAAGGGGTTCAGCCGAGGGTCCAACCTGGCCCAGCACCGGCGCATCCACACCGGGGAGCGCCCGCACCGCTGCGGCGACTGCGGCAAGGGCTTCATCCAGCGCTCCGACCTGGAGCGGCACCGGCGCGTCCACACTGGGGAGCGGCCCTACCCCTGCGGGGACTGCGGCAAGCGCTTCAGCGTCAGCTCCCACCTGGACCGGCACCGCCGGACTCACACCGGGGGGCCCGGCCCGCCCTCCTCCCAGCCGCGCCCGCGGCCGCGTCCGGTGCCGCCAGAAGTACCGGTGGTGGCTCCTCATCACTGCGGGGAGTGTGGGAAGAGCTTCGCCCAGCGCTCGGCACTGGCCAAGCACCGCAAGACACACAGCGGGGAGAGGCCCCACCGGTGCGGGGACTGCGGCAAGAGCTTCAGCCGCGGCTCCAACCTCACCCAGCACCGGCGCATCCACACCGGCGAGCGGCCCTTCGCCTGCGGGGACTGCGGCAAGGGCTTCATCCAGCGCTCTGACCTGGAGCGTCACCAGCGTGTGCACACCGGCGAGCGGCCCTACACGTGCAGCGAGTGCGGCAAGAGCTTCAGCGTCAGCTCCCACCTGGACCGGCACCAGAAGATCCACACGGCGCAGCGGGCGTCCTACCGCTGCCCCGAGCACCTCGCCGGCTTCCTGGCAGCCCACCGGCACGGCCGCCTCTTCCAGTGCGCCCAGTGCGGCCGCTGCTTCAGCCAAGGCGCCGCCTTGCTCAAGCACCAACGCGCCCACGGAGCCCACGGCGCTGCCGCGGCAGCGCAGCCCTCGAAGTGCCTGGACTGCGGGAAGAGCCGGGGCTGCCGGGGGCAGCAGTGCCTGGACTGCGGGAGGGAGGCGGATCCCGGCACAGCACCGGCAGAGGCGCCGGAGAAGCCCTACAAGTGCGGGGAGTGCGGGAAGGGCTTCGGGCAGCGCTCGGCGCTGGTGAAGCACCGGCGCATCCACACGGGCGAGAAGCCCTACCAGTGCGGGGAGTGCGGCAAGGGCTTCATCCAGAAGTCCGACCTCACCATCCACCGGCGGATGCACACCGGGGAGAAGCCCTACAAGTGCGGGGAGTGCGGGAAGTGCTTCAGCGTCTCCTCCAACCTCATCACCCACCAGCGGACCCACCTGGGCGAGAAGCCCTACCAGTGCTCCGAGTGCGGCAAGAGCTTCATCCAGCGCTCCGAGCTCACCATCCACCAGCGCGTGCACACCGGCGAGAAGCCCTACAAGTGCTCCGAGTGCGGCAAGTGCTTCAGCCGCAGCTCCCACCTCAACCGGCACCAGCGAACCCACGGCGGGGACAAGCCCAAGGCGGCGGCCGCCGGCTCCGCCGCCGTGGCTGCCGAGATGCTGCCGCCTCCGCCGGGCTCCGGGGGCTTCCCCGGCACCACCTTCCCGGCCCCGGTGGCCTCTCTGGGGTCGTTCCCGGCGTCGCCAACGGCTCTGCCCGTGCCGGCGCTCTCGGGCCCGGCCCTGGAGCTGCCCTGGGCGCTCTCGTTCCCCGGCCGCGCCTTCGCCCACCCGTCGTTCGCCCCGGCCCCGCCCGCCGGGGCCCAGACCCCCTCGCTCATCAACTGAGGCTCCTCCAGTGATCCCAGTGCTCCTGGTGCTCCTCCCAGTGCTCCCAGTGCCTGACTGGGGCGGGTTGGGCGCAGAGACCCAGCGTTGGGCCCCGTTGACTCACTGTTGGAGCTTCTTCCAACCTGCAGCTCTTCGACCTTCGAGGATAATTAATGATGTAATTAATTAGGGGATGGGGATCTCCCCCTTGTCCTGTGGCTCCGCCCACCTGCCCAGTGCTCCCAGTGCCCAACTTGGACAGACTCATCACTGGGGCTCCTCCCCCACCCCTCAAATTTCAGGACAAATTCAATTAATTGCCTGCTAATTAAGACGATTTTTAACGACCTTTTCAAGCCCCTTCCACTGCCTCAAAGGGCCGCCTAAAATTCCACAAATTCAGCTAAGGTCGGAGCATTAAAAATGAGGCCAAAAAGGTAAAACTTGAGGCAAAAAAGGGGTTTGGGGGCTTTTTCCCCCATTTTCTGCTGGATTTGGGGCTTTTTTGGGCAAATTATTTTGGGCGTGGGTGGGAATGAGGAGCAAAAATTCCCTTTTTCTTCCTTATTTTTACTGTCTGTGTCTTGGTGGTGGTTTATTGGCACAACCGGGTGGTAATGATGATGCCTAATATGGGGTAAAACCACCCAAATTTGGTAAAAACCCAAAAGTTGGTAAAAAATACCTTATTTGGGGAGAAAAACACCCAAAGTTGAGGAAAAAAAAACAAATTTGGGGGGAAAAAATCCAAAACAAGACCAAATTGAGGGGGGACATGCAAAATTTAAGAAAAAAAAAACAAATTTGGGGGGAACCCCCCAAATTTGTGAAGAAAGAGAGAAAACATAAGTTTGGGCAAAACGCCACCATATTTTGTCAAAAAAATACCCAAATTTGGGCTAAACCCCCCAAATTTGGGTCATTAGAGCCCAGTGTGTGTTCTGGAGGAATGATTTTCTTATCCTTGAGGTTTTCCTGGTTCTCCCAAACCCTCGTTCCAAAACCGGGAGGAAAATCGAGCGTTTTCAGCCTTTTTTTAAGAAAAATATTGAATTTTTTGTTTTTTTGTTACTTTTGTGACTTTGTATTTTCCACGTTGGGTCAATAAAAATCCAACTCGGGATAAAGAAATGGTCAGAAATGGGTTTATTTTTCATTTATCCCCTTAAAACACCCCAAAAATTAAGGGAGAAAAAAGGTCAAAAATGGGTTTATTTATTTTTTTCCCCAAAAAATTAAAGTATAAAAAAAAGCCACCAAAATGAGGTTTTTTAATGCTTTCTCCAGAAAACTTAAGGGATAAAAATTCCCTCCCTTTCCCCAGCCTGAAAACTAGAGTAAAACATGGTCATTTTTGATATTTTTGGGGACGGATGGGAGGGAATCAATAAAGACACATTAAATTATTATTATTTTTATTATTATTATTATTAAATTATTATAAATACTCCCCAAAATCACAATAAATAACCTCAAACCAAAACACAATTAAATAGAATAAATAAATAATAATTAAATAATAAATAATAATAAATAAATACTGGAGGGGGCGGGGCTCAAGCCGAGGTAGGGGCACCCATTGGGTGCCAAAATCAGCCCCTCCACCCCAATGGGCTCGATAATTATGCAAATGAGGTAGAGGTGATCTTGTTAAATATGCCCAGTTCCCGCCCTCCCCAGTGCCCAACTAGGACGAACTGGTCAAGCTGGGGTGGCATCAAAGACCCCAACCTGGAGCTCTTTGACCTTAATGACTCATTAACGGTCTCATTAATTAGGGGATAGGGAACTCCCCTTCCTTCCGTGGCTCCGCCCACCTCCCCAGTGCTCCCAGTGCCCAGCTGGGGTGGGTTGGCCCCAAAACCCAGCGTTGGGTCCCGATGACTCATCGTGGGGGAGTCTCCCAACTTGGAGCCCTTTGGCCTTCTGGGCTAATTAATGATTTTGTTAATTCCCATTGGCCCGAAGGGGCATCCCAGCAGGAACTGTGGGTTCCACCAGTGTCCCCATAGGTGTCACCACAAGTGTCCCCACAGATGTCCACACCCACTGGGTGTCCCAGTTGTCCCGTTGGTCCAGAGGGACGTCCCAGCAGGAATTGTGGGTTCCACAGGTGTCCCAGGTGTCCCCAGAGCTGTCCCAGGGGCCACCTCAGGTGTCCCCACCGCTGTCCCATTGGGTGTCCAGGTTGCCCCAGGAGCTCCAGCCCCAGGTAGGGACATCTCCGCAGGAATTGTGGGTTCCACAGGTGTCCCCAGAGGTGTCCCAGATGTCCCCAAAGGCGTCCCCAGAGGTGTCCCCTCGGATGTGACATCCCCCGGCGCGTTGTAGACCTGGGCTCCCACCACGGCCAAGAGCAGCACCAGGAGCCTCTTGGCCACGCTTGGTTCCTCTCCTGGGGGGCTCCTTCGCACCTGGGGGGGCAACGGAACGGGGTTAAAAGTGGCCTTTTTGGGAAAAATCATCCCCCCCGGTTGGGCAAAGATTCCACCCCGGGGGGGGGGGGTGCAAATGATTGAACCCCCCCAGGTCAAAGGCTGCCCAACCCTGCTGAGCTTCCCGAGGGTGAGGGGGGAATTAACCCCCCCTGGGGGCAAAAAAAATCCCTTTTTGGGTAAATAAATCACTTCTGGGGTAAATAAATCACGTTTGAGGGCAAAATAAACCCCAAGGGCTCCCAAAAATGCCCACCCCCGGGATTTTGGGACCCCCCCCAGCGAGGGCACCAGGTCAGGCTGAGTCAGAGGGTGGGGTGGAAGTGAGTCACCCCCCCACACTTCCGGGAAATAAGGTTAATTAAGGATTCCGTGGTTAATTAAGGAATCCAGGGGGTAATTAAGGGGTTTTGGAAGGCGGGGAGAGACCCCGTAAATCCATCCCGAGTGAGGGGGAGCCCCCAAAAACTCTCCCACAGAGTGAGGGGAGGATAAATCACTCAAACCACTTTTTGGGGGGTGCGGGGGTTTGGGGGCTATTTTAGGGGGTTTGGGGGAGTTTTGGGAGGCATGGGGAGGCTATAGGAGGATTTGGGGGGGTGGGGCGATTTTAGGGGCGTTTAAGGGCAATTTTGGGGGATTTAGGGGGAGTTTAAAGGGATTTAGGGGGTACAGGGGGATTTGGGGGGGTCTAGGGGGGCACAGGGGGCTAGGCAAAGGGAAGACTCCCCCAAAAATCACCCCAAAACCCCCCCAAAATTACTCACGGCGGGCGGGTAAAGGACTCGTCGGTGCCTCCGGCGGGGTCTCGGGGGGCTCCGCGACCCCCCCGCGAGGGGCTCGAAGGTGAAATAGCGGGGGGGGGAAGGGGCGATCCCCCCGGGGAGCCCCTCGGGGGGTCCCCAGAAACGCCGGGGACACGTGGCTGCCACCATCGCACTCATGGCCGACGATTTTGGGGGCGAGACTGGAGGTTTTGGGGGCGTTAGGGGGGGTTTTATAGAGGAGAGGGGAGGGGAAGGGGGGACGCGCCCGGGTGACGTCATCGGGGAGGGAGGGGCGTGGCGGTAAAGAGGATGTCACGCCCCTGAGAAAAGGGGGGAATTTGGGGGAATTTAGGGGACTTTGGGGGGGGTTAGAGGGGCTTGGGGGGGGGGTTCGGGTGTACAGGGCTGTTTTTGGGGGATAAGGGGGGATTTGGGGTGGATTTGAAGGGGTTTAGGATGTCGTAGGGGGTCCTAGACATGGGGGAGTTTCCTCAAAATCTGGGCTGGGGGGGCGGATTTCCCGCTTTAAAGGAGTGGGAAATCCCCAGCCTTGGAATCCCTGGAATTCTTCCGATCCGGTGCCTCCCCTCCTCCAGCCCCCTCCCCCCCGTGGTGTCCCCCCAATCCTTTAGGGGGGGGTCGCGTATTTTTGGGGAGGGTCCCACCCCTCAAACCCTCCCATAACCCCCCCCCAAATGCCTTCCAAGCCCATCCCACTTTTTTTGGGGGGGTGAGGGGGCGTGGAAATCCGGGAATGACGCAAATCCCGCCCCCGCCCCCCCCATGACTCAGATTTTGGGAACGCGGTGCTTTCCCAACCCCCCCGCTTTGCTCCAACCCCTCGGCCCCGGAGCTTTTGGGGGAGACCTGGACCTTCGGGAACCTCCAAATTTTGGGAGTAGCACCCTATAATCTCCCCCGAAGCCTCGCGGGGGTTTTCCCCCCTGCCCCACCAGAGACCCCCCCAAAAAGGGGTGCCCGGGGGGGCTCCCTCCGCTCCCGGTTGTGCAGTGGAGGAAAAATCCCCATGACGAGTGTGGAAAGTGTGTGTAGGGGGGTGTTATGGGACCCTCTCCCCGGTTTTTGGGACCCCTCTCCCCTCCAGCGTTTGGAACCCACCAAGGGGGTCTAGAGGGTCCAACCCCCCGCCAAAGACGACATGGACACGAGAGACCCCAACAACTTTGGATATATTAAATGTAAAAATCTCCCTTTTCAGCCCCAAATATTTACAGCCACTGCCCCCAACAAAAAGCCACGCCCCCAATGGGGATATTTCCACAATGAGGACACGCCCACTGCTAATTAGCACCTAATTAATGAGGAATGAGGGGGTCCCACATCAGGACTTAGAGGGGTTTGGGCTCTTCTGGGGGAGGAGGAGGAGGAGGAAGGGGGTGAAGAAAGAAGGAGGAGGAAGATGAAGGTGGAGGAGGAAGATGAAGGTGAAGGAGAAAGATGAAGGTGGAAGATGAGGAGGAGGAGGATGAAATGAAGGTGGAGGATGAAGGTGGTGGGTGATGAAGAGGAGGAGGCTGAAGAAGGGTTGAAGGACTCTAGTGATGATGATGACGAGGAGGAGGAGGAGGAGAAGGATGAAGGCTCATCCCAGCGCTGAGGGGTCCCGCAGCAGGCGGGTCAGGAGGCCGAAGGTCGGACGCTCTGATGCCTCCCGGGCCCAGCAGCGAAGCATCACCTTGTGCAGGGCCGGGGGGCACCCGGGGGGGCACGGCAGGTACTCCTGGGGGAATGCTGGCCTTACTGGGAGGGGACTGGGAGGGACTCTCCGTGTCTCCCAGTGCCTCCCAGTGCCCCCCAGAGCCCCCCAGTTCCCTGCCATGCCCACCTGCTGGCCCTGGCCCCTGAAGTGGTGGCCAGCGTTGGCGATGACCTGCTCGTCGCTGAGGCTCCCGTAGGGCTGCTCCCGGCATCGCGTCAGCACCTCCCACAGCGTCACCCCGAAGGCCCAGGCGTCGCTGGCCGGGCTGAACGTGCCCTGCCAGCCGGGGTTGGGGGGAATTACTGGGGTAACAGACCCCATCCTACCCCAAACCCCCCTCTTCCCACCCCAAATACCCTTTTAGACCACCCCAAATCCCTTTTAACCTCCCCCCAAATCCCTACTCCCTCACCATGAGGATGCACTCCCAGGCCATCCAGCGGATGGGCAGCAAGGCCCTGCCCCGCACCCGGTAGTAGTCGCCAGCGTAGAGGTTGCGGCTCATCCCGAAATCAGCCACTTTGACGGTGATGCCATCGCCCACCAGGCAGTTCCGGGTGGCCAAATCCCGGTGCACGAAGTTCAGCCCCGCCAGGAACCTCATCCCGGAGGCGATTTGGGCCCCCACATGGAGCAGGGTGGGAAGGCTGGGGAGGGAAGGGGCTTAAGAGGGTGTAGTGGGAAGGGAGGTGGCTTAAAGGGGTGGGGTGTGAAGAGGAGGGGCTTAAGGGGACACAGCACCAAGAGGAGGGGCTTAAAAGGAAGGGATGGGACAAAAGGGGGTGGAGCTAAAAGAAAGAAGTGTGGCTATAAAGATGGGAGGGAGGGGCTTTAATGGGTGTGGCCATCTGTGATCTACCCGAGTGATGGGCAGAGCTTTTGGGACAATGGGCAGGGCTTAAAGCTGGTCTTAAAGGGACAGGACCCCTTGGAGGGGGTGTGGCTTGAAGGGGCATGGTTCATCTGTGTGTGGCCGGTCGGGGGTGTGTCCCACCTGAGGGCGGGGCCTCGGGGCCCGCCCAGGAACTGGTGGAGGTCTCCGTGCTCCATGTACTCGGTGATGATGCACAGGGGGCCGGGCCCCCCGCACACCCCCAGCAGCCGCACGATGTTGGGGTCCCGCAACCGCCCCAGCGTCCGGGCCTCCTGCAGGAAGTCCCTTCTGGGCCCCCCATCCCAGAAAAAGGTGAGAAGGGGGTCTCATACGACCCCCCCTGTGAACGCCTGACCCCTCCCCAGACCTGCTGGACCCCCCATTGCGCATCTGGGACCGCCCCAAACCCTCCCACACAGCCCCCCTCAAAATCCCCCCAGACCCTCCCCTGTCCCCTCGTGTCCCCCCACCCTCTCGCCTCCCCCAAATACCCCATGGACTCCCCAAACCCCCTCCCCGTTACCGGGCGTTCTTGGAGGCGTCGGGTCTCAGCACCTTCACCGCCACCAGCAGGGGGCACCTTTGGGCTGGGGAGGTGGGGCCAGAGAGAGGGGGCGGGGCCTCGGGGTCGGTGACCTCACACAGCAACACCTGGGGGCGTGGCCAAGGGAAAAGGGCACTGCTAAACCCCCGGGGGCGTGGTCTCAGCAAGGGGCAGGGCTAAACAGCTAAGGGGAGGGGCTGAACCATCAGGGGTGGGACTAAACACTTGGGGGCGTGTCTTCACATTGGAGGGGTGTCTTACCTCTCCAAACTGCCCCTCCCCCAACTTCTCACGGAACCGGAGGCGTCCTCGTGGGAAGGAGGGAAGGAAGGTGGGGCCAGGGGCGGGGCAAGGAGCAGGACCAGCCACAGCATAGGCGGAGCCTCCGGTGACATCAGCCTCAGCATAAGCCCCACCCCCAGCCACGCCCTCAGATTCAGAGATATCTGGAGGGGAGAAGGTGGGCTCAGAGGGGGCGTGGCTAGTTTGGGTGTGGCTACAAAGGGGGAATGGCTACAACAGGAGGGGCCATGGCTTCCCGCCTGACCCGTCCTTACCGTCGGTGTTGATTGGTTTTGCCATGGTGGGTGTGGCCCGGACGAGGCCCCCCATTGGCTGGGCATAGGTGGCCAACAGGAGCCGGTAGGCCGGGTTGGCCAATGGGGCTGTGGGAAAAGGTGGATGGGGCGTGGTCAATGAGGGGGCATGGCCGAGAGGCTCTGCCCCCTCAAAATCCAGGTACGAGGTTGGAGTTGGCAGGACCCTGGGGAGGTTTGGGGTCTCCGTCCCTCCCTCCTTCTCTCCTTCCCTCTATTCCTCCATCTCTCTCTTTCCTCCCATTCAGTTGTCCCTCCATCCCTTCCTCCCTCCCTCCCTCCCTCCCCTGCCTGTCCCTCACCATTGCCGGCTGTTCCAGGCCGTTCCTGGGGGGTTGTCCGGGTGGGTTCTTGGTACTCCCCCGTTCCGGGGGGGATCCTCTCGTAGCGGGGGAGCCCCCGGGGCCCCCCCCCCGTGTTGTTGTTGATGACCACGGTGTCCCCCGGCCCCGAGAGCTGCACCCGGAGCTCTGCCTCCGACTGCTGTGCCTGGGCACCAGTTCACACCAGTCCACACCACTTCAGACCAGTAACTCATGTCTGGGTTACCAGCTCATCCCAGTTAGCCCCGAAAGTCAGCTATCTGGGTTCCCAGTTCATCCCAGTTCATCCCAGTTGACCCAGTTCCCTCCCAGTCCCTCCCAGTCCCTCCCAATCCCTTTCAGTTTCTCCTCCCACCCTTCCAGTCCCTTCCCGTGCCTCCTGGTGCCCCACTCACCTTGCCCAGAGCCCTACCCCAGCGGTGCCGGCCGAGGATGAGGGCGATGACGGCCAATAGGAGCAGGATGATGGCCACCAGGCAGCCAATCAGGGTCGAGCTGTGGCCGGGCTCGGCCTCGGCCATTGGTTGGCCTGGTCTGAGGGCTTCTGGAAGGGGGCGGGGCTTAGTCTCGTCCCATTAAGCCTCGCCCAGCTAAGCCCCGCCCAGCCAAGCCACACCCAGTTAAGCCCCGCCTTACCCAGGGTGGTGCTGTTGGTAGTGTTGTTCCCGCTCCAGGGGTTTTCCGGGAAGGCCACACCCCCTCCGGAGGGATTGGGGGTTGGGGCCGGGGGGGGCCACCCACTGGCACCCACCCCCTCCTCCACCACGTCTGCAGAGGAGGGACCCGCCTGGTGATGTCATCACTCATCGATGACATCAGTCAAACAGTGACATCATCGAACAACCAGTGATGTCATCGCCAGTAAATGTCATCACCCAACCAATGACGTCATCCCCAAACCAGCCACCCCAGCACCCACCCAGTGACCCCAGCAGCCAACCAGTGACGCCATCACCCACCCCATGACCCCAGCACCCACCCAAGCCCCCCACGAGCCACCCCTCAGTCCCAGGAGCCCCCACGGGGCCGCACCCGACAGGAAGGTGACCTCGCTGAAGAGCAGCCACTCGGCAGCAAAGGAGAAGCGGCAGCGCACAAAGCGAGCGCGGCGCCCGCCCAGGGGAACGGTGACGGAGCGGGCGCTGGGGTCCTGGATGGCCCCCAGGCTGTGGGTGGCCACCGTGGCCTCCCAGGCGGTGGCCAAGCTCCTCTTGAAGCGACACTCGGCGGCGCCGAAGATCCGCACCCCCCTGGTGTGCATGTTGTTGCAGTGGACCTGGGGGGGGGGGAGAGGGACACTGCGGATAGGGGTGACCACCCTTCTCGTGGTGTTTTGGAGCATTTGGGACCAAGCCAAAGGGGCTTCAGTGGGAAACTCCAACCCTCAGTCAAGTTTGGAGGTGGTGGATCTTCATCCATCTGCAGATGACCCTTCCCACAACTTCCCTTTCCCCCTGTAATTCCCAGAGGGACAATCCCAGCGTTCCCTGGGCTCACCTGCATGGCCCGGAAGGTTCGGAGCCCCTGGAACTCAAATTCCAGCTCGAGGTGGGGCTGGGGGCCGGCGGGCCGGGGCCACCCCACGTAGTCGTAGCCTGGCCAAAGCCGGCGCTCACGGGGCCTCATGAAGTCGTCCAGGCCCAGCACCCCGTCCGTCAGCTGGCCCAGCCCCCCAAAATGCAGCCTGGGAGGGACAAGCTGGCATCACCAGCTGGCATCATCTCACCATTGAGACCCTGCAAATATAATGGCCCCAAACCCACCTGGGACCCACCTGTGGGACACCTGGGGATGGTCTGGGGACACTTGGAGATGGTTTGGGGACATTTGGGGCCATTATATTTGCAGGGTCTCAGGTGTGCCTGGGGCAGGTGGCCCTTGAGGACCCTTAGGGGCAGCTGGGGACAACTGGGGACAGTTGGGGACTCACGGGCCGGTGCTGGAGCCGTCATAGGTGGAGTCGTTGAGGACGACAGGGGCGGGGTCGAGGGGCATCACATGGCCCTGCGGCGCTGTGTAGGACACGAGCCCAGCTGGGGACATTTAGGGACATTTGAAGACACGTCACCGCAGGGGATGGCAGCACAGAATTGGTGATGTCATTGCCCAGCCAATGACATCTCACCCAATGAATGATGTCATCACCCAACCAATGATGTCATTGTCCAACCAATTACATCATCATCAAACCAGTGACCCCATGACCCAACCAATGACATCATCACCCACTCAACCACCCCACCCTCCACCTAGGACCCCAAGGCACCAAGCAGGGCAGGACTCTGTCCCCGTGGGGCTACTCCCAAGGATGATGTGGCCATGGGAGTTCCACCTTCACCCCCCATGGCCACCCGTGGGATTTGACACCATCTGACACCGGGGGGTGACTTTGGACGACTTTGGGGTGACTCTGGGGGGTCCCACTCACCGTCCCAGGGGCAGCCGTAGAGCTCAAGGCGCAGGCAGACGCTCATGGCCCGCGGCGCCCGTGGGTACACGCGCAGCGCCCGCGCCACGGCCGGCGGCGACAGGTCCTTCAGCACCACCCCTTCGGGGTCCTCGTTGCCCCCGATCACCTGCGGGGGTGGCAAGGGGACGTTGGGAACCCTCCCCAGGGGGTAGGGAACCCACGACAAGGGGCAGGGGCATGGGGGGGTCTTCAGGGGGCCCACTGGCATTCCAGGGTCTCCCAAGGATCCCACTGACTCCCAGGACCTCCCAGTGATCCCACTGATCTTTGGTATCTCCCACAAACCCCAAGGATCTCCCAGTGATCCCATTGACTCTTGGGATCTCCCAATGATCTCGTTGACCTTTGAGATCTCCCTGTGGTCCCATTGATCCCCGGGATGCCCAAGGTCCCCAGGCTGTCCCCAGGATCCCAGTTCCCCTCATCCCTCCAACGTCCCCTTGATGTCCCCAACATCCCCAGACTGTCCCCGGTTGTCACCTCGTCCCCCCAGCGGTCCCTCCAGCGCAGCCACCGGCGGCGGTCGCGGCTGTAGCGCAGCCGGTACTGGTGGGCGAACTCCCGGCCGTGTCCCCCCGCGTGGCGTCCTTGCGTCCCCACCAGCGTCACCACGTGCAGCGCCCCCAGATCCACCTCCAGGAACTCCTCCTCGGCCGGGAACACCGGCCCCGCCGGGCACCACGCGCCGTCCCCGTCGCTGCGGCCCAGCCTGGGGACAGCGGGGACAGCAGGGGACACTGGGGACACCTGGGGACACCCAGGGGGACATGGGGATGTCCTGGGGACAGCAGGGACACTTTAGGGATGAGGGGATGTCCTGCGGGCACTTGGGGACTCTTTGGGACACTGGGGATGTGGGGACACCCAGGGGACAGGGGGATGTCCTAGGGATACTTGGGGACACCCAGGGGACAGGGGGATGTTGTGAGGACCCCAGAGGCCGAGAGGCAACTGTGGGTTCTACTGGTTTATATTGGGATGTACTGGTTTATCTTGGTCTATACGGGTTCACACTGTTCTATACTGGTCCATACTGGTCCGTACTGGTCTCACCGGCCGTGGCGAGCGGCAGTGGAGTCGGACCAGGCGCTGGAGGCCGAGAGGCGACTGTCGGGGATCGACCCGTCCTCCATCCCCAGGGCGAAGCGACACCTGCCTGGGGATATTGGGGACATTTGGGGACGTTGGGGACACTGGCGGGAAATTGGGGACATCGAGGACATTGGGGGACATTGGGGACATCAGGGACATTGGGGGACGTTGGGGGACATTGGGAGACATTGGGAGGACACTGAGGACATTGGGGGAAATTGGGACAACAAAGGGACATTGGGGGGACATTGGGGGGACATTGGGGACCCCCCCAGGGTCTCACCCAGGTCCAGGTGTGTCCCCAAGGTCACCTTTGTCACCTGTGTCACCTGGGCCAGCAGCAGGAGGGGGAGGGGCAACCCAGGGACCCCCATGGTGGCACCTGAGGGGACACTGGGAGTCACTGGGAGGTAACTGGGGGTCACTGGGGGGTAACTGGGAGCAATGGGGCCCCTCCCAGCAGCTGCTCCCAGAATCCTTTGCTGGAATTCCCCCCCCCCCCCCCCCCGGACCTGGCAGCTGTGGGGGTGGGACCTCTCCACGACCACGCCCCCTATTTACATATGTAAATATGTAAATAACGCACATTAAGGCACCCCAATCTCCCCAAATTCACCTGAAAATGTCCCCAAACCTGCCTCAAGTGACACCAAATCCACCCAGATCCGCCCTGAGGTCCCAAAGTCTCCCAAAATCTCCACAAATCTGCTCCAAATGTCCCAAATCTGCCCAAAATATCCCAAAATTCCCCCAAATGATCCCAAAATGTCCCCAAATCTGCCCCAAATCCCTGTAAATTTGCCCAAATCCCTCGAAATCTGCCCCAAGACCCAAAAATGTCCCAAAATCCCCAAAAATCTGCCCCAAATACCCCAAAGTCTGTCCCTGTGACACCCAAATTCACCCCAAAATATTCCTAAATCTACCCAAAATGTCCCCAAATCCCCCTGAGACCCCAAATCTGCCCAAAATGCCTCCAAATCTGCCCCTGACACCCCAAATCTGCCCTCAATTGTCCCCAAACGCCCCCAAATCCCCACAAATCTGCTCAAAATGTCCCCCAAATGCCCCCAAACCCAGCTCAAAATCCTGCCCGAGGACTGCTGATACCCCCAAATCTGCCCCAAATACCCCCTAATCCTCCCCCCAGACACCTCCAGGTGCCCCCTGACGGCCCCGAAATCCCCCCCAAACCCCTCCAAAACTCCCCAGCCCCCCAAATTCCCCAACCCCTCTGAAAACCCCCAAATTCCCCCTTCCCGGGTGCCCACCGGGCTCCTCGCCGCCTTCTCCTCCCGATCCTCCCGAATTCCCGGGATCTCCCCCCTCCCCTCCCTCCCCCTCCTCCCCCTCCCCCCTGGGGGGGTTCCAGGGGGGCTCCGGAGCCCCCACGCCTCATTCCCTCGGGAATTCCCGGAGGTTCCCAAAAACAACCCCCTAAACCCACTCAAACCACACCCCAAAAAAAAGGGGGTTCGGGGACCCCCAACAAGGAGTTTCTGGGGGGGTCAAAAAAAGGGGATTTTGATGGGGAGCCCCAAAAAAGGGGATTCGAGGACCCCCAAAAAGGGGGTCGAGGGGTCCCAAAAGGGGCTTTTGGGGGGAAACTCTCATTTGGGGGTCCCTGAACCCCCTTTTTTTAGGGTTTCTTCGCCAAAACCCCCTTTGGAAACCCTCCAAAACCCCCTTATTGGGGGGCGGTCCCAAACCCCCTGTTTTAGGTTTCCCCCAAACCCCCTTCAGGCCCCCCCCCAAATTTGCCCCGGGGGGGGTTTTTTGGATGCAGAAGCCCCACCCAAGTGTGGGGTGGGTGGGAGACACCCCCTCCTCTTCCCTCTCCCCAAATTTGGGGGTTCCCCTCCCACCCCATGTTTTTGGGATGACCGAACGTCTCGGGGGCTAAAAATATTTGGGGGGGGGGGGGGGAGGGGTCCGGAAGCAGCTGTTGCGGGGGGAGGGGCAGCAGCTGCTGGGGGGGAACAGCTGGAAAAGGGGAGGGGGGGAGGGGACGAATTCCAGCGGGAAGAGACTGGTTTTTTCTGCCAGGAAAAGCTGTTACCCAATTATTCATCTTTATTTGGGGTTATTAGCTGTTATTTTTCCCATTATTATTCATTATTTGCCGTTATTAGCTGTTATTTCCTCATTATTAGTCATTATTTTGGTTATTCCCCATTATTAGCATTAATTCACCCCTTATCAGTACTTGCTTCCCGATTATTAATCATTATTTCCCCATTATTGGCATTTATTTCCCATTTTTATCTGCTAATTAATATTAATGCCTAACTTAGCCATCATTACCTCGTTATTCGCCATTATTAACCATTATTAGCCTTTATTTCCAAACTATTAGCGAATACTCCCCATTATTATCGATTATTAAGCATTATTAGCGATTATTAATACCCCAAGAACATTTAGCCACGCCCCCTCCTCACCATAGCCTCAAACCACGCCCCTTTTAACCCCGCCCCCAAAGTACCCACCAACCTTTTTAACCCCGCCCCATATTGACCACGCCCCTCCCTTTAAATCCCGCCTCCCCCTCTCTCCACCAATCTCCGCGCTCGCCAATGGCCCCTCAGCCAATCAGCGACCGCTCCGCCGAGGGGGCGTGTCCGGGCGGCCGTGAGGGAGCGGCGGCGGCCGCCATGTTAGAGGCGGGTGAAGGGGAAGGTGTGGGGGACATGGCGGGTGTTTAGGGAGCGATTTGGGGGGGTCCCGAGGGGGGAAAAGGGGCTTGGGTGAGTCTATAAGGGGTTTAGAGGGGGTATGGCGGGGTTTGGAGGGGGAGAAAGGGGAGTGGCAGGGTGTGGGCGGGGGCGGGGGCATAGGGGACATATGGGGGACATGTGGGGGGGCGTATGAGGGGTATAGGGGATGTCCGGAGGGATATAAGGGGGTTTATGGGATATTTAAAGGGTGTCTGGAGGGGTTTAAGGGGGAATATGTGGGGGCGTATATTGGGCCTGCATGGGGCCTATGGGAGGTGTAGGGGGGTTCATGTGACGTATTGGGGGGTGTTTGGGGGAAGTATAAGAGGGGTTATGGGGTATTTAAGGGGTTTAAGAAGTGTTGGGAGGGATTTAAGGGAGAATATAAGGGGATATATGGAACATATGGGTGGTTATAGGGGGTGTATTGGACCTATATGGGACCTATGGGACGGTCTAGGGGGGATATTGGACCCAGATGGGCCCTATAGATGGTGGTGGGGGGGGGGGGTATATTGGCCCTATATGGGACCTATGGGGGGTGTCCGGGGGAATCTCGAGGGGGTCTCGGGGGAGGTATTGGTCCTATAAGAGACACGTGGGAGCGTATAGGGGAAAATATTGGTCCTATAGGGGCCTGTGGGGGGTGTAAGGGGGGGTATAAGGGGGGTGTTGGCCCTATATGGGATCAGTGGGGGGTTGTCAGAGGGGTAGATGGGACATATGGAGTGGGATCTGGGGATATATGGCACATATGCGGGTTATAGGGGGAGTCGGGGGGGGGTCTCTTGGTCTTATATGGGACCTCTGGGGGGTCTGGGTGGGTATGTGGGGGTGGATGGGACCTATATGGGACATATGGGGGGTCTGGAGGGTTGAGGGGGGTATTGGCTCTATCTGAGGCCGGTGGGGGGTGTCTGGAGGGGTACACAGGACATATGGAGTGGTCTCTGGGGATATATGGGTGGTACAGGGGGTGTCTGGGGGGGTATTAAACCTTTATGGGACATATGGAGGGGCCATAAGGGGGGACGTGGGACCCCTGTGGGACATATGGGGGGTATAGGGGGAGTCTGGAGGGGTCTAGGGAGGGATTTGGGACCCATATGGGACCTGTGGGGGGTGATATGGGATCTGGGGGGGTACCTGGGACATATGGAGTGGTCTCTGGGGATATATGAGGTGTCTGGGGGAGGGGGTTATGGGGCACTTGGGGGTCTGTGGGCGCCCTATAAGTGTTTGGTGCCCACTGTGGGCTGTGGGGAGGCCTATAGGTCAATATTTGGGGAGGTTCTATAGGGGGCGGGTCAATAGAGGGGTCCATATGGAGAATTTGGGGGTCTCTAGAGGGGTCTGAGGGGGTGGGTCAATATGGGGGGGTCTGTATCTCTACATAAGGAGTCTGGGGGCTCGGTAGGGGCCCAGGGTGGGTGGGTGGCTATGAGGGGTCCTTAGGTGGGCCTACAGGTGCTCTATAGGGTTCTCTTGGGCCCGCTCCCACCCCAGGGGGGACGGTGAGGACTTGGGTCCCTATGGGAGGGGTATCTCTATATAGGAGAGTTTTGGGGGGGACCCTAGAGGGGTCTGCAGGGATTCTATAGGTGCTCTATAGGCACCATAGGGCCCCCTCCCCCCCCGGGGGGCAGCACTGCCCTGTGTGCTGCCCTGGGGCCGAGGGCACAGCAACGGGGTCACCTACGGCCGGGGGACCCCCGGGACCACCCGGCATACGCCGACCCCTACACACCCTACATAGGTTCAGCCCCTATGGAGGGGGTTCCACCCCATGGGGGGGCTTCCACCCCTTATAGAGGGGCCTAATCCCCTGTAGAGGGGTCAAACCCCTTTAGAGGGCCCTAAATCCCCTATGGAGGGTCCCATAGACACCCCCTCACCTGGAGTAAGCACCTGGATCCCACAACAGGTAATTTGGGGGAAACACCTCGATTTAGGATTTTGAGGGGGAAACTGGGTTTGGGATTTTGGGGGGGTGCCACCCCTCCCACAAAGGCGTGGGGGGTCCCCCCATGACCCCCCACGTAAGAACTGGAGGCAAAACAAACGTTCCCAGGAGCCCCTTCCCGAAAATTCCCACTTTGGGGACGCCCAGGTGGGATCGTCCCTAAAAGGCGGGGGGGCCCACACACCTTTTTGGGGTGAAAAATGGGGGTATGGGGGTCAAAATGGGGGGATTTGCAGTGGAAATGGGGAATTTTGGGGTCACTGAATCCCCTTTTGGACCCTCCCACAGGTTTGGGGACGACGAGGGACAATAAAAGGTGACAAAAGTGGTGACAAAAGTGGCTCTTGTGTGATTTTTTTGGAGGGGGATTCAGACGTTTTGGGGGTTTCAGGTTTTTTAGAGCTTTTTTTATTAGGTCCTTTTTTGGAGATTTTTTAGAGAGTTTTGAGGCTCTTTTGGAGAATTTTGGGGCCTTTTCATTCTCTTTTTGGGGTCAGTTTTCTGTATTTAAACAGATTTAGGACATTTTTCCCACCTTCCCCTGGGGCCAGGGAGGGGACAGGGATGTCCCTGTGGGGCCCTCGTGGGGAAGCCCCTGGGGGGACACCATGGAGGTGAGGGGGGTGGGGACATGGGGGGACACCGCGAGGGTCCTTGGGGTCACAACAAGCGCCATGACCGTTTATTGTCGCTCTGTCGTGATACAAGCGCAGCCGAGCAGCACCAGAGTGAGCTGTTGCCACGGCAACAGGAGCAGGCCTCAGGCTTCATCCCCATGGCAACAGGAACAGACCTCAGTCCCTGGGAGTTCACGGGCCAAAGGTTTTGTTGCCATGGTGACAGGAGCAGGCCTCAAGGCTTTGGGAGTACACAGGCCTCAGGCCTCATTGCCATGGCAACAAGAGCAGGCCGTAGGCTCTGGGAGTACACAGGCTGTAGGCTTTGTTGCTGTGGTGACAGGAGCAGGCCACAGGCATTGTTGGTGTGGCGACAGGAGCAGGCCACAGGCTTTGGGACTGGACAGGCTGCAGGCCTTGTTTCCATGGCGACAGGAGCAGGCTGCAGGCTTGGTTTCCATGGTGACAAGAACAGGCCAGAGGCTTTGGGAGTACATGGGCTGCAGGCATCATTGCCACGGTGACAGGAGCAGGCCACAGGCTTCATTGTCATGGCGGAAGGAGTAGGCCGCAGGCTTCATTGCCACGACGACGAGAACTGGCCGCACATTTCAATATTCCACAGGTTTTGTTGCCATGGCGACAGGAGCAGGCCTCAAGGCTTTGGCAGTGCGCAGGCCTCGGGCTTCGATGCCATGGCAACAAGAACAGGTCTCGGCCCTCGTTACCATGGCAACGGGAACAGGCCGCAGGCTTCGGCCTAGTCCATCGTGTGCCATTTTGGGTCCCCTCGATGCCCCGGCCCTATCTCCCCCCACCCCCGGCCACTGTTCATCCTCCCCCAGCCATTTGTGCTCCTTCAGCCATTTTGGGCCTTCCTCCCCCTCCCCCCCTCCCCCCAAATGACCCCCCAAGCCCCACCAAAAGCAGCTTTGCCCCCTCCCCCCCCCCCATAAAATACTGCCATGGCTTTGGCCCCCCCAGTTCAAACCGACATGGCCCAGTTCAAACTGGGCTCAAACTGGGCCAGCTCTGGGTGACCCAAAATACTGACAAAAGGCGCGTTCCCCCCCACCCCCTGGCTAAAAAAAGCCCTTAATTAGGCTAAAAAACCTCGTTATGGATAATTACCCCCCTCTTCCTAAAAAAGCTACAAAACTGGGGGGGGCAGAAGAGCTGAGAGCCCCCAAAAAACCCCCCAGGGTGGGAGTGGTGTCCTGGGCCCCCCCTAGGGCAGTTTTGGGGGGCTCAGAGGGGTCCTTGTCCGTGGGTCTGGCCCCGTCCTGCCCCTCCGGGGGGTCCCAAAGGTCCACGTGTGTCCCCCCTTCCCCATCGCCGGCGGTGGGTTTGGGAGGTCCCAGAGGGGTCCCGGGGGGGCCGAGCCGGGGTTACCGACGGCAGGACTCATCTGGGGGGGGGGGAAAGGGGAGGGCACAGGGTCAGGGACCACCATGAGCCCCTCAAATTCCCCCCCAGATCCCCATTACCCCCCAAAACCCTCCCCAACTCCACCCTAGACTCCCGTTACCCCCTTAAACCCCTTTCAAACCCCTCAGGACTCCAATTACCCCCCCAAAGGCCCCCCCGGACCCCATTACACTCCAGGACCCCTGTTACCCCCCCAAATCCCTCCCGACCCCCATTACCCCCCTCAAACCCTCCCCAAAGCCCCCTCTGGACCCCCATTAGCCCCCCAAAGCCCCCCCCAAACATCCCAGGACCCCCATTATCCCCCCAAACCCTCCCCAAAGCCCCCTCTGGACCCCCATTAGCCCCCCAAAGCCCCCCCCAAACATCCCAGGACCCTCATTATCCCCCCCAAACCCTCCCCAAAGCCCACCCAGGTCCCCCAGGACCCCCCCCCAGAGCCCCCCCGGGCCCACCCACCCACGATGAGGGCTCGGCCCCGCAGCCCCCCCGGCAGTCCCCGCAGCGGGGGGGGCTCCTCCTCGTCCTCCTCGTCGTCAGGGGGCCCTGGGGGGGTCCCGGGGGGTTCCTCGGGGGGTCCCCAGGCCGCCAGCACCGCCCCCTCGGACGGGTACGAGAAGGTTCGTTCCAGGTCCCGCTCGCTGAACCAGATCTTCAGCTGGGGGGGGGGACACGGGGACAGTGGGGACACCCCCGGGGACAGTGGGGACACCCCCAGGGATAATGGGGATATTTGGGACACTGGAGGGAATGGGCACACTGGGGATACAGGGGACAGGGAGGGGGCACTGGGCACACTGGGGGTATTTGGGATGTTTGGGATGTTTGGGATACTGGGGACACTGGGGACATTGGAGATACTGGGGACACCGAGGGGACATTGGGGGAACATCGGACACAGTGGGGACACCCCTGGGTGACATTAGGGGGACACTGGGAACATCAGGGACACCCTGTGGGGGGCACATTGGGGTGACACTGGGGGGGTGGGGACACCCTAGGGACACCCTTTCTCCCCTCCCTGGGGGGGTTCCCATGGTGATTAATCCTCCTCGTGTTAATCGTAATTAATGGGGGGGGAATCACATGACCTTGGTGGGGGAGAGGGGTGTGGGGGAGGGGCCACGCGTGGCCACCGTGGAAACCACTTCCTTCCTCTCCCCCCCTTCCGTCCCCCCCCAGTTCCTGTTTTCTGGGGGGGCCCCGAAGGATTTTGGGTAACACGGGGGGGGGGAGGGCTGACCTCCCCTACCCCCCCCTTTAACCACAGACCCCAAAAATTGGTGGGTCCCGGGAGGGAGGGGAGGGAGGGAAGGACACCCCAAAAAAGGGGGACTTTGGGTGTTTGGGACCCCCCAAAAATCTCCACTTTGGGGTCTGTTGGACACCTCAAAATGGGGACGGGAAAGGGGGGAACAGAGACCTGGGACACAGAGGGACAAGAGGGGACATGAGGGGACCCAAAGGGACTCAGGGGGATGGGGGTACATGGGAGGACTTGGGAGAACAGGGGGGACACAGGGGGTCGTGGGGGGACATGAGGGGACTCAAAGGGACCTGGGGGGCCTCAAAGGGACAGGGGGGACAAGAGGGGACACAGGAGGACATGAGAGGACCTTAGGGGACACAAAGGGACCCAAGGGGACAGGGGGGGACATAAGAGGACTCAAAGGGGCAGGGGGTGAAACAAGGGGACCTGAGGAGCCCCAAAGGGACGAGAGGGACAAGAAGAGACCCAAAGGGACTCAAAGGGACACAAGGTGCCCCAAAGGGACAGGGAGGGACCCAAAGGTCCCCAGAGGGGAGGGTGGGTACCTTCTTGCGGTGGGGGTCGTTCTTGGCCAGGCAGGAGCGGGGCAGGGCCAGGTACCCCCCGATGACCTGGATCTGCTCGGCGGTGGGGTAGCGCTTCTTGGGGGGCGCGGGGGGGGCCCCTTCGGGACCGGGGGAGGGGGTGGGGGGGCTGGGGGCAGGGGTCGCGCCCCCCCCACGCCGGGGCCGCACCGTGATGGTGTTCCCGCTGCGGCGCTGAAGGGCCGGGTGGGCCTGCGGGGGGTCTGGGGGGGGCCCCGGGGGGTCCCGGCGGGTCCCTCGCATTGTCACAGCCCCGGGGACACCTCCCTCCCCCGTCCCCCCCGGCGGTGACACCCCGGCACCGCCCCTGGCACCGCCCCCGCCAGGGGGGGGCACTGAGGGTGGTGGGGCGGGCACAGGGGACACGGGGGGTGGGGGGGACACAGGAGTCCCACAGCCGTTGGTTGGCCCCGTGACCTCGTGGCCATCAACTGTCCCTTGTCCCCTTGGTGACCCCTGATGACCCCCTGGTGTCCCCTGACCCCCCGGTGACCCCCGTCCCTCCACCACCTTCCAGCTCTTGACCATGCCCTTGACCGTACCCTGTCCCTCTGCTGTCCCCTGTCCCCTGGCTGTCCCCAGCCCCTCAGGTGACCCCCCGTTGGTGACCACCCCGTGGCCCTTGGGGGTCTCGGCCACGCGCTGTCCCTCGGCCGTCCCCTGTCCTTCGGGGGCCTTGGTTGACCCCTCCCCGTCCTCGGGCCCCTCACTGGTGGTTGACCCATGACCCTTGCCTGTTCCTTGTCCCCCTACTGTCCCCTTGGCCACCCCCCAGCCCCTGACCATCCCCTGTCCCTTGGTCGTCCCCAGAGCCTCCTTTGTTGTCCCCATGCTGGTGACCAACCCATGTCCTTTGACTGTCCCTTGTCCCTCCGCTGTCCCCATGCCCTCGGCTGTCCCCAGACCCTCCATTGTCCCCAACGTGTGTCCCTTGAACGTCCAGGGGGCCTTGGTCACCTGCTGACCCTCAGCTGTCCCCGTGGCCTTGGTTGACCCCAGACCATCCACTGTCCCCATCCTGGGGGCCTTGGCCGCTTGATGTCCCTCAGCTGTCCCCAACCCGTGGCCCTTGACCGTCTCCTGTCCCTCCACTGTCTCCTGTCCCTTGGCTGTCCCCAAACCATCAACTGTCCCCATGTTGGTGACCAACCCGTGGCCCTTGACTGTCCTAGGGGTCTTGGTCATCTGCTGTCCCTCAGCTGTCCCCAAACCATCAACTGTCCCCATGCTGATGACCAATCCGTGTCCCTCCACTGTCCCCTGTCCTTTGGTTGGCCCCAGACCACCTCCTGTCCCCCCCCTGCTGGTGACCGTCCCCTGTCCCCCGTCTGCCCTGGGGGTCTCGGCCGTCCCCCCAGGGGTGTCTGACCCCCGTCCCTGTTCCCGCTGGTCCCTCTGATGTCCCTGATGTCCCTGGTCCCCTTGGTGTTGCTGTTGTCCCTGTTCACCCTGGTGTCCCTGGTGTCCCCTAACCCCCTGATGTCCCTGGTCCCCTTGGTGTTGCTGTTGTCCCTGTTGTCCCCGATGTCCCTGTTCCCCCCAGTCCCCCTGGTCCCCCCGTTCCCCGGGGGGGCTGTCTGGGATCCCCTCGGAGCTGCGGGACCTTCCGGGGGGTCCCTGCGGGGCGAAGCGGCTGCGCAGGCGGCTGACCCGGCCCCGCGGCCCCTCGGGGGTCCCGCACAGCTCCAACCCCTCCGAGCTGCGGCTCAGCCCCCCCGGGGACTCCCCCAGGGACCCCCCTCCATCTCCCGGGAGGGGCGCCGGGACCGCTCCCCCGCCCCTCGCCCGGCGCCGCTCCAGCAGCTCCCGCTTCCAGGGCGGCACTTGGGCCGCGCGGTCCCGGCGCTCCCGTTCCCGCTGCCGAGCGGCCTCCTCCTCCCGCCGGCGCCGCTCCAGCAGCTGCAGCTTCCAGGGGGGAACCGCCATCCTGGGAATGGGAACACAGGGAATGGGATCAGTGGGATCAGTGGGAATGGGAACAGCCGTCCTGGGATGGAAGCAACGGGAATGGGAGCGATGGGAGCAATGGGAACGGGAATGAGATCAATGGGAATGGGATCAGTGGGAACAAGAACAGCCATGCTGGGATGGGAGCAATAGGAATGGGATCAGTGGGAATGAGAATGGGATCAATGGGAATGGGAACTGCTATCCTGGAAAGGGAGCAACAGGAAAGGGATCAATGGGAAAGGGAGCAATGGGAATGGGATCAGTGGGAATGGGATGAATGGGAATGGGATCATTGCAAAAGGGATCAATGGGAATGGAATCCATGGGAACAGGATCAATGGGAATGGGATCCATGGGAACAGGATCAGTGGGAATGGGATCCATGGGAATGGGATCAGTGGGAGTGGGCATCCAGGAGTGGGATGGGAATGGAGTCAGTGAGAATGGGAATGGGAACAGCCATCCTGGGGGACAGGGGACACCAGGGAGGGGACAGCTGGGGACATCAGCTGCTGTCAGCCTGTCACCCTTCCGGTGCCTGGTGGCCTTTTGGGGGAGGGGGGAGGGGACACAATCTGGAGGTCCCACAAATCGGGGGGGGGGGGACGGGACACAAGTATTTGGGGGTCCCAGGACATCCAGGAGGTCCCAGGAGTCTGGAGGGGGGGTTGGTGGTCCTAGGACATCCAGGGTGGGGTCCAAGTGTCCCGGGAGGGAGGTCCCGGCACATCCAGGTGGTCCAAAAATCCCGCGAGGGGGGTCCCGAAACTCCCGGAAAAGCGCCGGGAAAGCGCCTTCAAAGAGGGGGCTGAAAGGGGGACCCCGGGGGTCCGGGGGGGGGGCTCTGAGACACCCGAGGGGCACCCAAAGGTTGGGGAGGGAGCGGAGACATCCGGAACCCCCCAAAACCCCCCAAAATCAGGGCGGGGTGTGGCCGGGGAGGGGGAGTGGGATCGGGACGTTCCAGGCTCGACCGGAGCCTTTTGTGGGGGACGGGGAGAAAAAGAGGGGAATCCCGCCCCTCCCCCATTCCGGAGACCCCCACCCACCCCTCTCCCATCCCCCGGGGGGGGTCCCAAAATACTCACCCCGGGCCGGAGGCGGGAGGCGGCGGGCGGAGGGGGGGGAGGAGGAAGGAGGGGGGAGAGGAAGAGGGAGGGGAAGGGGGGGGATGAAAAGCGGCTTTTCCCGCGCGGGGGGGGTGGGGGAGGGGCGTGGGGGGTGGAGGAGGGGTGGGACAAAGAGAAGGAACTGGGCGGGCCCCCCCCCTTGTGAGGGTTTGGGGAGGTGGGGGAGAGGGGTGCGGTTTCACTCCCCAAAAATGCACGGGGGGAGCGGGGGGTTATGCCGGGGAAGGGGAGGGAATTCCAGGGATTTGGGGGGGCTGGAATCCCGCGGGGACCCACCCCCGGGGATGGGGGATGGGGTGGGAAGGACCTTCCTGGAGCCCCCCCCAAGGAAGGGGGGGGGGCTGGGGGTCTCCTCTTTGTGTGAGAAAAAGGGGAGGGGGCGGGGCTTGCACGGAGGGGGCGTGGTCACCGCCCTGTTATTGTAGGGTCGCCGCCGGCAGCGCCACCGCGAGGGAGGCGGGGAAGGAAGAGCGTCCCCGGATGGTTTTTTTTGGGGGGGAACCCCCCGAGATCGTCCCAAATTGGGGGGGGGAATCTAATCCCTCCTAATCTCCCAAATCCCTCCAGACTCCCCCAAATCCCCCGGAATTTCCCCCCCTCTGAGACCCCCCAGACTCCCCTGGATCCCAAATCCCCCCCAAACCCCTCAAATCCCCCCACTCCCTCAAATACCCCAAACACCTCCTCACACCACCCCCAAACCCCCCCAAATCCCCCCTAAATTCCCACTTCTGGGGGGTGGGGGAGGAGCACACCCCACCGCTCCCCCCCGCACCCCTTTAATCGGCGATTTCCGGGGGGGCCCCGCCCACCCAAAAACCCGCCCCAAACCCACGGGGGGGCCTCGCCCCCTCACCTGGGGGGGTCCCACCCACCCCAAAACCGCGAGGTGGTGGGAGGGGGGGAGGGAGGGGGAGGGGTCGGCGTCAGCCGCACCCACCACACCCAAACTTGACCCCGATCCCGACCCTGACCCCAAACCTGACCCCAAACCTGACCCCAGAGGCATCCAGGTACCTCTGACCCCCCAAAAATGGCCCTGACCCCAAACACATCCAGCTGACCTCTGACCCCCCAAAAATGGCCCTGACCCCAAACCTGGCCCCCTAAAGGGATCCGGGTGAGCCCTGGCCCCTCATTTTGGGGGACAGGTGAGTTCTGACCCCCCAAAAAAAGGGATGCAGGTGTGTTCAGGTGCCCCCCCAGGTGTGCCAGGGATGTGTCCCAAATGCCCCTCCAGGTGTCCCAGGTGTGTCCAGGTGTGTCCCCAGCTATCCCAGGTGTGTCCCAGATGTCTCACGTGCCCCCCCAGCTATCCCAGGTGCATCCCAGGTGTCCCCAGGTGTGTCCCCAGGTGTGTCCCAGCTGCCCCCTCCCCCCCAAGCGGGTCAATCCTGGGTGACTCAGGACGTGTTTTTGGGGCGGGCGGGGCCCGGCCCCTCCCCCCCCGGTCGCTATTTAAGGTGTCCCCCGTGCCCAGGTGTCCCCAAGGTGTCCCCAAGGTGTTCCCCGGGGTGTCCCTGGCCATGGCCCCTCCCCCATCCAGGACCCTCCTGCTGCTGCTGCTGCTGCTGGGAGGCCCCCCAGGTGGGACTGGGGGCACTGGGATGGACTGGGAGGGGGACTGGGGGCACTGGGAGGGGGATTGGGGGGAGTGGGAGGGACTGGGATGAGGAACGGGGAGACTGGGAGGCACTGGGAGGGAGACTGGAACAGAATGGAGGCACTGGGAGAGACTGGGAAATGGAATGGGGGCACTAGAAGGGAGACTGGGGGGACTGGGATGGACTGGGATGGAGAATGGGGGGACTGGGATAGACTGGGAGGGAGACTGGGGGGACTGAGGGGCACTGGGAGAGACTGGGACAGGGAATGGGGGAGCGGAAGGGACTGGGACGGGGACTGGGGGGACATTGCGGGGACTGGAATAGACTGGGAGGGACTGGGATGGGGAATGGGATAGACTGGGAGGGACCGTGATTAGGACTGGGATAAACTGGGAGGGACTGGGATTAGGACAGGAGGGACGCTATGGGGACGTGAACTGGGATTAGGACTGGGAGGGACTGGGAGGGACCGGGGTGACTGGGATGGACTGGAATGGGGACTGGGATGGACTGGGATGGATGGGACAGAGATGGTGGTTACTGGTTCATACTGGTCCGTACTGGTCCCCCCCCCCAGCCACCTCCACCCGCTGTGCCTCCAACTCGGGGTCCCGGCTGGAGCCGCTGCCGGCGGGGGTCGATCCCTGCAAGGATCCCCCAGGAATGCTCAGCCCCCAGCAGGGAGGGGACACGGACACGGACACGGACATGGACACGGACACGGGCGGAGCCGGTTCCTCGGGGAGCTCCGGGTCCTATGGGGGAAACTCTGGATCCTATGGAGGCAACTCGGGATCCTACGGGGGATCGGGATCCTCTGGGGGTAGACCGGGATCCTCTGGAGGTGGATCAGGATCCTACGGAGGATCGGGATCCTCTGGAAGCTCCGGATCCTACGGGGGCAACTCAGGATCCTACGGGGGCAACTCGGGATCCTCTGGAAGCTCTGGGTCCTATGGAGGTGGATCTGGATCCTATGGGAGTGGATCGGGATCCTCTGGAGGTGGATCTGGATCCTATGGGGGGTCGGGGTCCTACGGGAGCGGATCAGGATCCTCCAGTGATTCGGGATCCTATGGACTCGGGTCCTATGGGGGCGGATCAGGATCAGGCAGACCTGGATCGGGCAGACCTGGATCCCAAGGGGGAGTTGGATCTGGATCGGGCAGACCTGGATCCCAAGGGGGAATTGGATCTGGATCAGGCAGACCTGGATCCCAAGGGGGCATTGGATCAGGGAGACCTGGATCGGGCAGACCCGGATCCCAAGGAGGGAGTGGATCTGGATCGGGCAGACCTGGATCCCAGGGGGGAATTGGGTCAGGATCAGGCAGACCTGGATCCCAGGGGGGAATTGGGTCAGGATCAGGCAGACCTGGATCCCAGGGGGGAATTGGATCGGGATCAGGCAGACCCAGCTCAGGCAGACCTGGCTCAGGATCAGGCAGCGGATCCCAAGCCGGGGGTGGATCCGGATCCTCCGGGGGCCTGGATTCCTACGGGGACAACTCAGGATCCTACGGACTGCCCGAGTCCTATGGGGATGACTCGGGATCCTACGGGGGTGGATCGGGATCCTATGGGGGCTCAGGATCCTATGGGGGCAGACCAGGATCTTATGGAAGACCGGGATCTTACGGGGGTGGACAGGGATCCCAGGGGGGCAGACCAGGATCCTCTGGAAGACCGGGATCCTATGGGGGTGGACAGGGATCCTATGGAGGGTCAGGATCCTCTGGAAGACCAGGATCCTATGGGGGATCCTATGGGGGTGGACAGGGATCCTATGGAGGGTCAGGATCCTCTGGAAGACCAGGATCCTATGGGGGATCCTATGGGGGTGGACAGGGATCCTATGGAGGGTCAGGATCCTCTGGAAGACCAGGATCCTATGGGGGATCCTATGGGGGTGGACAGGGATCCTATGGAGGACCGGGATCCTATGGAGGGTCCTACGGGGGTGGATCGGGATCCTATGGAGGAGGACCAGGATCCTATGGAGGGTCAGGGTCCTATGGAGGAGGGTCTGGATCCTATGGAGGGTCTGGATCCTATGGAGGGTCAGGATCCTATGGAGGACGACCGGGATCCTACGGAGGAGGTTCGGGATCCTCCGGGGGTGTCCAGCGCCCCGGGTACAAGAATCCTGGGATCCCATTCGTGCCGGGGCTGCGGGACCCGGCCCGGATCGGGGGGTACATCCCGGTCCGACGGGGCCCCGAGGGGGGATCCAACCTGGGATCCGGCTCCAGGGCTGGGGCTGGATCCGGCTCCGGGATGGGATCTTACGGATCCAGGGAGGGCTCCGGGAGCAGCTTTGGGGTGGGATCCAGGGAGGGATCCCAGGAGGGATCCAGGGTGGGATCCCAGGAAGGATCCGACCCCTCTGGCTGTGGGGAGTGCAGGAAATAGGAGGGTCCCCGATCCCTTGGGATCCCCCCAGAATCTGTGGCCCAATAAAGTCGTTTTATCTGACGCCGGCCTCATCCCTGACCCCAAATGTGACCCCAGAATGCCCCCAGATGTGACCCCAGCTGTGTCCCAGTACTGGCTGAACCGGTGGGACTGGTCCCTGCCCATGTGGGGACACTGGGGACACTGGGAATGGATTGGGGACACTAGGACAGAATTGGGACACTGGGAATGAGGACACTGGGGCAGGATGGGGACACTGGGGACAACTGGGAATGGAATGGGGACACTGGGATGGGGACACTGGGGACACTGGGGACAACTGGGAAGGGGTGGGAACATCAACCAGTCTGAGGCCGCAGGGACCAGTGCGAGCCCAGTCCAGCCCATTCCGATCCCAGAGGAGCCCAGTCCGGCCCCACCCGCGGCCCCACCCGAGTCCCAGGTGGCCCCTCCCCCACCCCTGGAGGGGCCGGAAGCGCGGGGGGAGGGGCCCCCACCCCCCCACCCACCACCAAACCAGTGCTCCCAGTGCTCCCAGTATGGCCGGTGCCGCCCCACCCGGGCCCTCGGGGACCCCCCAAACCGGCCCGGGGGGAACACGCCCAACACCCCTACCCCCCTCAAACCCTTCCCCCACCCCTACAACCCACCCCCCACCCTCCCTTTAAGAGCCGGGGGGGCCCTCCCAGTGCTCCCAGTGCCCTCCCAGTGCGTGCCGGAGCCAGCGGGACAGTGACAGGTAGGACCCCCCCCCACTCCAAAACACGGGGGGGCACTGGGAGGGTCTGGGAGCACTGGGGGGCACTGGGAGGGTCTGGAGGAGCACTGGGGGCACTGGGAGCACTGGGGGGCACTGGGAGGGTCTAGGGGAGCACTGGGGGGCACTGGGAGCACTGGGGGGCACTGGGAGGGTCTGGGGGAGCACTGGGGGCCTGACCCCTCACCCGTGTCCCCCCTCCCTTCCCCCCAGAATGTCCGGACGTCGCCCCCCGACCCCCCCCAAATCCCCCCCGGAGCCCCCCCCGGACCCCTCGAGGCCCCCCGGACCCGACCCCTCCCCCCTGCCGGGGTTCCCGCTGGCCCCGTGGCCCCCCCTGCCCGACTGGGAGGGGGGAGGGGACGGCGACAAGGACGGAGGGACCCCGGCGGGGACATCGGGGACGTCGTCGGGGACATCGGGGACGGGAGGCAACCAGTGACCCCAAACGGGCGCCAACGACCTCAGGGGTCCCCAGGAAGAGCCACCAGTGCCCTGGACCCCCCCGGACCTCGAGATGTCCCCAGGAAGTGCCACCACCATCCTGGAGCCCGAAATGTCCCGAAATGTCCCCAGGAAGTGCCACCACCATCCTGGACCCCACAACTATCCCCAATTAAAGCCTCTCTGTCCCCTCTCTCGGCTCTGTCACCGCGGGGAGACACGGGGGGAAGGACCCCTTGGGGACACCCCGGGGTGTCACCTCCCTGTCCCCAAAGGGACGAGGACGGTGCTGCTTCCACCTTTATTGGGGACAGGAGGGAGACATCGGGATGGGGACACCGGGACAGGGGAGGGGACATCGGGATGGGGACACGGGGGCAGGAGGGGACCGTCTGGGGACACGGTGACACAGGGTGACAGTGCCCCGGAGCTAGGACGTCCCGCGCTGTCACTGCCACTCTCGCAGCTCCTCCGAGTGTCCCCAGCCTGGAGAGGGGACACGGTGAGGGATGACGGGGCTGGACACTCGTCCCCTCCGTGTCCCCGCTGTCCCCAAGGTCCCCTCACCGTGGCTGTCGCTGCCCCTGGTGGCCGTGGACGTGTCGTGGCTCCCGGTGTGCCCGATGTCCCCAAGGCTCCTCAGCCGCTCCTGGCCCTGGGGACGTCCCCAGGGACGTGTCCCCTGTCCTTGGGGACGCGGGAATCGTCCTTGGGGACGTGTCTCTGATGTCCCTTGTCCCTGGGGACCTGTCCCCTCTCCTTGGGGACGTGTCCCCTGTCTCTGGTGGGGTGGGAATCGTCCTTGGGGACCCGTCCCCTCCTCTTGGGGACCTGTCTCCTGTCCCTGGGGACCTGTCCGCTCCTCTAGGGGACGTCTCTCCTCTTCTTGGGGACCTGTCCCCTCTTGGGGATGTGTCTCCTCATCCTGGGGACGTCTGTCCTCCTCGTGGGGACCTGTCCCCTCCTCGTGGGGACCTGTCCCCTCCTCGTGGGGCCGTGTCTCGGGTGTCCCTTGTCCTTGGGGACACGTCCCCCCCCCTCGGGGACGTCCCTCGGCTCCCCGGGGAGGCTCCCCCGGTCCTTGGGGACATCGCCGGGGTCCTTGGGGCCACCTCCCCGGCCCTTGGGGACGCGCCCAGGGCACTTGGGGACGTCCCGGGGGTCCTTGGGGACGTCCCGGGGGTCCTTGGGGACATCCCTCGGGGCCCGAGAGCCACGTCTCCAAGTCCTGGAGCCACGTCCAGAGTCCCTGGGGACGTGTCCCCTCTCGTGGCCCCTCCTGTCCCCGGGCTGTCCCCTCGCGTGTCCCCTCCTGTCCCCGCTCTGTCCCCAAGGCGGGGAGGGGCAGGGGGAGGCTCCGCAGCAGCGATGTCACCGCTTGTCCCCAAGGCTCGGGGACAGGGACGGGCTCAGCGGGTCCTGGGGGGGACGTTGAGGGAGGGTGACACGGCTGGGGACGGGGACAGAGGGGGTGGTCTCGTGTGTCCCCTCCCACCGTGTCCCTTTGTGTCCCTTTCTTGTGCCCCATGTCCCCCCCTTGTCCCCCATCCCTCAGTGTCCCCCCACGTCCCTCCCTGTCCCCCCCTGTCCACCTTGTCCTCAGTATCCCCCCCAATGTCCACCCAATGTCCCCAGTGTCCCCCAACGTCCCCCCAATGTCCCCAAATGTCCCCTCACCCCCCAGCAGCAGCAGCAGCAGCGTCCCCAGGGCCATGGCGAGTGTCCCCATTGTCACCTCCCCGGCACTGGCCGAGCACCCCCCAGCTCTGGTGTCCCCAATTTATGGGTGTGGGGACAGGGACGTCCCGTGGGTGGGGAAAGGGGGGGTGGCCTGTCCCCGTGACAACCCCCCCCCCCAGGGGACAATTGCAGGCCCTGTGTCCCCAACCCCCCCTGTCCCCCAGGGTCCCCATTGTCCCCAAACCGTCCCTGGGGTCCCCAAACTCTCCCTGATGTCCCCAGTGTCCCCACCCCACCCTGTCGTCCGGGGTCCCCCAGTGGCCCCAAATCCTTCCAGTGTCCCCAAACCCTCCATAATGTCCCCAACGCCCCTCTGCCCCAGTGTCCCCAACGTCCCCAGGTGTGTGTGTCCTTCCCCCCTGCGGTGTCCCCGAGGTGACAATGTCCCCTTTGTCCCCGAGCCCGGTGGGGACAAGCCCGGACCCGCCCGTGGCCACCGGCCGTGACCGCACGGTCGCCAAAACACCCGGGGGGGCTGAGGGGGTTTATTGGGGACGGAGGGAGGGGACAGGGGGGTGATGGGAGGTGATGGGGGTGACAGGGGGGTGACAGGAGGTGACGGAGGGGTGCCGGGGGGTGATGGGAGGTGATGGGGGTGACAGGGGGTGACAGGGAGTGACAGGGGGGTGATGGGACGTGATGAGGGTGACGGGAGGTGACAGAGGGGTGACGGGGGGTGATGGGAGGTGATGGGGGTGACAGGGGGTGACAGGAGGTGACGGAGGGGTGACGGGGGGTGATGGGAGGTGATGGGGGTGACAGGGGGGTGACAGGGGGTGACAGGGAGTGACGAGGGGGTGATGGGAGGTGACGGGGGGGGACAGGAGGTAACGGGGGGGGACAGGAGGTAACGGGGGGGGTGACAGGGGGGTGACAGCCCCCCCATCCCAGAGGGTCACGGGAAGGACTCGGCCACGGGCGCGGAGAGGGAGGAGCTGATGATGAAAACCTTCACGTAATGCACGGCCTGGGGGGGGACAGGAGGGGGGTCAGGACCCCCCGGGACACCCCATGACACCCAGGAGCCTGGGACCCCCTGGAGCCCCCCCAGAGGGGACCCGAGTGTCCCAACCTCCCCCCCATGACCACCCTCCTTAAAGGACACCCCCCCCTCCCGATGAGACCCCCACCTCGGGAACCCCCAAAGAGGACCCAGCTGTGCAGGACCCTCTCCCCCACCCAGTGACCCTCCTCCCTCTTCCCCCCCAGTGCTCCCAGAGATTTGGGGACCCCCCTTTCCCTGGGATTTGGGGTCCCCTCTGGGATTTTCGGCCCCACCTTGCCCCTTCGGGATTTGGGCTCCCTCCCAGGATTTTGGGGCCCCCCTTTGCACCCCCTGGGATTTGGGGCCCCCTGCGGGATTTTGGGCCCCCCTTTGCCCCCCCTGGGATTTGAGGCCCCCCCATGGGATTTGGGCCCCCCCCCGGGATTTTGGCCCCCCTTTGCCCCGTGGTTACCGCGAAGACGCCGGCGAGGAGGAGGAGGGCGAGCAGGAGACAAACGAGGGCGAGGAAGACAAGGGGGCAGCCGGGGGAGGGCGCCCGGGGGGCGTCTGGGGGCGCGGGGCAAACACAGAGGGGGCGTGGTCAGTGCCCCCCCTGCATCCCACGGACCACACCCCCTCGGGTTGGCTCCACCCGCTCTCACCTGCCCCACCCTCTGGGGCCGCGTCGTCCATGATGTCATCGGCGACGTCACCGCGGCGGCTGAGGGGGGGGGCGCCAAGCAGTGGCTGCTCCGCCCCCTCGCTGACATCACCCGTGACATCATCATTGGAGCTGGGGGCATGGCCTGGGGGGGTGATGTCACCCCCCCGGGGAAGGAAGGGCGTGATGTCATCACCATCGTCGCCATCGGCCGCTACGTCATCGGCGAGGTCATCCCAGGTGGTGACGTCATCGCCGAGCAGGGAGGATGTGATGTCATCGGTGGTGATGATGTCATCGGTGGGGAGGGGCCCCAGCCCTGGGAACATGACATCATCGTCGTCTCCCGTGATATCATCGAGGAGGTCGTCTCCAGCCGTGATGTCGTCAACGAGGTCACCATGGTGGATGATGTCATCAACGAGGTGCCCCCCGGGGATGACATCATCAGCGATGTCATCGTCAGGAAGAGAGGGAAGGCGGTGGCGAGTGAAGACGTCAGCAGGGCAGGTGTCACTCGTGATGATGTCATCAGTGATGTCATGTCTGGATGTGACATCATCCCCAGGCTCCTCCAGGACTGGGGGCGTGACATCACGCCAGGCGATGACGTCATCAGCAAAGCTGTCCCCACCGATGATGTCATCAGGGAAGCCGTGGTCAGTGACGTCATCCGTGGTGTCGCTCTCGGAGGTGGTGATGTCGTAAGTGATGTCGTGTCCTGTGGTGACGTCATCGTCAGCATCCTGTCCTATGGTGACATCATCGGTGGTGTCGCTCTCGGCGGTGACATCATCACCCAGTGCCTGTCCTGCAATGACGTCATCATCATCCATGTCATGGCCAGTCATGACATCATCGCTGAGGTCATCCACATGGAGGCCCATCCCAGCCATGACGTCATCACTGATGTCATGTCTGTTGGCGATGATGTCACCAGTGAAATCGTCCCATGTGATGACATCATCAGTGCCATCACCCCCGTGGCTGATGATGTCATCAGCAGTGTCGTCCCCAGGGGTGGGGATGATGATGTCACTCCCAGCGATGATGTCATTCCCCGTGATGACGTCACCAGTGGGGGGTTCTTCTGGGCTAAAGGAAGTGACGTCATCGCCTTCAACTAGCCCGGCGGTGATGTCATCAGCCGGTGCGTGGGAAGTGACGTCATCACCAGCCTTATCCATGACATCACCAGGTAGGGGGGACCCAATGACGTCACTGGTGGGGACACCTGCGGGGGAAGGGGCAGGGCTGTCCCCACCCTCGGTGATGTCACTGGTGATGTCACCGCCCTGTCCAGCAATGTTGTCAGCAGTGACATCATCATCGGTGATGTCATCGTCGGTGACATTGTCCTCCGGGGGTGGGGCCACCACAGTGATGGTGATGCCACCGGCCCGGAGGGTGGCACTGGTGGCACCCAGGGTGGTGACGTCACTGTCAATGTCCCCAATGTCCTCGACATCCCTTGGGGTGGGGACATCCCTGTCCCCAGTGTCCCTGTCTTTGTCCCCAGTGTCCCTGGAGTTGGGGACATCCCTGTCCCCAGTGTCCCCAAGGTCCTCTGAGACCGGGACATCCCTGTCCCCAATGTCCCCAACATCCTTGTCTTTGTCCCCAGTGTCCTTGGAGTTGGGGACATCCCTGTCCCCAGTGTCCCCAATATCCTTGTCTTTGTCCCCAGTGTCTTTGGAGTTGGGGACATCCCTGTCCCCAATGTCTTTTTCTTTGTCCTCAGTGTCCCTGGAGTTGGGGACATCCCTGTCCTCGATGTCCCCGATGTCTTTTTCTTTGTCCCCAGTGTCCCTGGAGTTGGGGACATCCCTGTCCCCAATGTCCCCCACATTCCTTTCCTTGTCACCAACATCCCCTGGGACTGTCACATCCCTGTCCCAGATGTCCCTTGGGGTGGGGACATCCTTGTCCCCAGGGGCTGGGCTGTCCCTGTCCCCAATGTCCCTCAGGGGCGTGTCCCCAAAATCCTGGACAGAGGTGTCCCCTGAGACTGGGACATCCCTGTCCCCAATGTCCCTGGCGTCCCTCAGGACCGAGGCTTGTGTGTCCCCAACATCCGTGTCCCCCGGGGTGGTGACATCCTTGTCCCCAGTGTCCCTTGGGGTGGTGACATCCCTGTCCCCAGTGTCCTTGTCCCTAGGAACTGGGACGTCCTTGTTCGTAACATCCCCTGGGGTGGTGACACCCTTGTCCCCAATGTCCCTGTCCCTGTCCCCAATGTCCCCATCCTTGTCCCCAATGTCCCTGTCCTTGTCCCCATTGTCCCCTGGGACGGTGACATCCCTGTCCCCGATGTCCTTGCTGGGATGAACTGGGACACCCCTGTCCCCAGTGTCCCCGATGTCCCTCGGGGTGGTGACACCCCTGTCCCCAGTGTCCCTGATGTCCCTCGGGGTGGTGACACCCCTGTCCCCAGTGTCCCTGATGTCCCTTGGGGTGGTGACACCCCTGTCCCCAAGGTTTGGGACATCCCTGTCCCCGATGTTCCTTTCCCAGATGTCCCTCAGAGCGGTGACCCCCCTGTACCCAAGGTCCCTGTCCCCCATGTCCCCCCTGTCCCCGGTGTCCTTGTCCCCAGTGTCCCCTGGGGCGGTGACACCCCTGTCCCTGAGGTTTGGGACTTCCCTGTCCCCATTGTCCCTCAGGGTGGGGACATTCTTGTCCCCAATGTCCCCGATGTTCCTTTCCCAGATGTCCCTCAGGGCGGTGACCCCCCTGTACCCAACGTCCCTGTCCCCGCTGTCCTTGTCCCCAAGGTCTGGGATATCCCTGTCCCCGGTGTCCTTGTCCCCAAGGTTTGGGACATCCTTGTCCCCAGAGTCCCTGTTGGCAAGGTTGGGGACATCCCTGTCCCCAGTGCCCCCTGGGGTGGGGACATCTCTGTCCCAGATGTTCCTCAGGGCGGTGACACCCCTGTACCCAACGTCCCTGTCCCCGATGTCCCCTGAAGCTGGGACATCCCTGTCCCCAAGGTTTGGGACACCCCTTTCCCCGACGTCCCTTGGGGTGGTGACATCCCTGTCACCGCCATCCCTGTCCCAAAAGTCCCTCAGGGCTGTGACATCCCTGTCCCCAAGGTCGGGGACATCTCTGCCCACAATGTCCTCGTCCCCAAGGTTGGGGACATCCTTGTCCCCAATGTCCCTGTCTCCAAGGTCGGGGACATCTCTGCCCACAATGTCCTCGTCCCCAAGGTCGGGGACATCCCTGTCCCCAATGTCCCTGAAGCCCCCAAAGTCCCTGATGTCTTTTAGAACTGTGACATCCTTGTCACCGTCCTCCCTGTCCCCAATGTCCCTCAGGGCGGGGACATCCCTGTCCCCAAGGTTTGGGACATTCTTGTCCTTGATGTCCCTCAGGGCTGGGACATCTCTGTCTCCAATGTCCCCAATGTCCCAAACATCCCCAACGTTCCTCAAGTCCCCAAGGTCCCCGAAGTCCTTGGTGTCCCCAAGGTTTTTGATGTTGCTGATGTCCCCCATGTCCCCAACCTCCTTGATGTCCCCAATATCCTTGACATTTATGACGTCCTTGATATCCCCAGTGTCCCCAAGGTCCCCGAGGTCCTTGATGTCCCTGTTGTCCCCAAGGTCCTTGATGTCCTTGATGCCTCCAATGTCCTCAAGGTCCTTGATGTCTCCAACGTCCCCAGTGTCCTTGATGTCCCTGCTGTCTCCGGCGTCCCCGCTGTCCCCGAGCTCCTCGGTGTCCCCAAGGTCCTGGATGTCCCCAGGCTCCTCCCTGTCCTCGCTGTCCTCGCTGTCCCCACGCTCCGGAGCGGGCGCCGCCGTCACGGTGATGGTGATGCCGCTGGCCCAGGGGGTGACGGTGACCGTGGGGACCCCCCCGTGGTCACCCCCACCGTGTCCCCAGCACGGGGGGTCCCCGGAAGGGTCCCCTGTCACCTCCCCGGGGAGGGGACACGGTGGGACAGCAGGGGAGGGGCCCCCCTGGGCCATGGGAGGGACCTGTGGGGGACAGAGAGGGGTCAGTGGGGGGGGAACATGGGGGGGACACGAGGGGACAGGGGTGACCCCAGGAAGAACAAGGGAGACGCAGGGGACAAGGGGGACACTCAGGGACGTTGGAGGGACGTGGAGGGGACAAGGGGGACACTCAGGGACGTTGGAGGGACATGGGGGGGACAAGGGGGACACTCAGGGACAGGAGGACATGGAGGGGACACGGAGGGGACACAGGGGACCCCAGGAGGGACAAGGGGACACTGAGAGGACACCAGGGAGACAAGGAGAGGACACGGGGGGGGACGAGGAGGGGACAAGGGGGACACAGTGGGGGGTCCCAGTACCTGAGGTGGCCGCAGGAGACAGCAGGTGACACCCAGGGGGTCCTGGTGCCGCTCCGGGAGTGTCTTGGCACCGGGGGTCCCAATTCCAGTCACCGCATGGTGGGGACAGGGAGGTCACCAGGGGGGCCACCAAGGCTGGGGGGCCTCCAAGGCTGGGGGGCCCCCAGCCCGATTTTGGGGTCTCTGACCCGGTTTTGGGGTGTCAGAGCCTGATTTTGGGGTCCCTGAGCCCTGTTTGGGGTCCCAGCCCCCAATTCCGGGGTGTCTCAGACTGACTCTGGGGGGTTTTGGGGTCCCAGCAGCTCCCGCTGCTTTCTGGCGACCCAGTTGGAAAGGGGGCGGAGCCTGAAAAATAAACCCCTCCCCAAGCTCCGCCCCCTCCCAAGCCCCACCCCCATTAAAGAACACCTCCTTAATTAGCGCTATTAAAATTTACGGGGTAATTAGCAGGTTTTTTTGGGGGGGTTCTTGCCCTGAGGTCCCCAAGCCCCGCCCCCTCTCCACAATCCCCACCCCTGCTCCCCTAAGCCACGCCCCTCCTCCCAGAGCCCCGCCCCCTGCCAGCCCTTAGAGAGCGCTAATGAGGCGGGGCTTAATTAAGGGGGGTTTTATTGACTCGGGGGGTCCCCTGGGGGGACTCTCGGGGGTTCCCCGAGGGGCTCCAGCGCCATCAGGGCTTGTTCGAGGCGGGACAGCTCGGCCTCCAGGATGGACACCTGCAACAGAACAATTAACCCTAATTAGTGCTAATTAACAGCAATTAGAAGTTAATATAACAGTGACAACTAATTAAAAATTAATTAAGAATTCATGAGTTAATTAAGAGTTAATTGGAAGTTAATAAGGAGTTAATTAGAACTAGAATTAATATGAATTTTATTAAGGATTAATAAGGAGTTAATTAGGAGCTAGTTAAGAATTAATAATGAGCCAATTAAGAGTTAATTGAAAGTTACTAAGGTGTTAATTAAGAGTTAAGAAGCTAAAAAGGAGCTGAAAAGGACTTAATTAGGAGTTAACAAGGCGTTAACTCAGATTTAACTAAGAGTTAGTTAGGATTAATTAAGAATGATTTAAGAATAAAGACGTTAGTTAATTAGGAGTTAATAAGGTATTAAGAGTTAAATGCAAATTAATTAGGACTTAGAAGGAACCCAATTAAGAGTTAATAACAATTAACCACGGCATTAATTAGGGCAGCGCTAATTAGGCCACCTCTCCCCCCTCCCTCATTAAGGAGGTCAAGGACCCCCCCCTACCCCAGAGGAGCTCCTCATCAGCCCCTAATCAGCCTCTAATTAACCCCTAATTAGCCTAACGAAGGGGCGGTACCTGGTGCTGGGTGGAGGAGCCGGGGGTGGGGTCGGACCCCCCCGGAAACCCCCCCAGGGTCTGGAGGCGCCGCCGGACCCTCACGGTGCGGGCGCGGAGCTGCTCGCGGGTGCTGTCGGGATCTGCCAGGCCCTGTGGGGACAGGGGTGTCTCCGAGTGTCCCGGGGGGTCCCAGCAACCCTGCAGACCCCCCAGCAGCCCTGGAGACCCCAACACACAACACCCCTGGGGACCCCCCAGCCCCCTCCCCACAGTCTCACCTGGCCCGGCCCCCCGGCCCCGCCCTCACCTGCAGGCCCAGGTAGGCCCAGGTTTGTTCCCCCGCGGGAGCCGCTGCCCAGCCCGGGCCTGGCTCCGCCCCCGGGGGGAGGAACCGCACAGACCCCGCCCCCGACAGCGCCTGGAAGGCGGGGCCGAGCTCCTGCAGCCAATCACGGGTCTGCTCCGGGCACCGCACCAGCACTGGGGGAGGGAAAAAAGGTTGGACACACCCACCAAGATGGCCAACAGCACCACGCCCAATATGGCTGCCCTGTTGGGCGAGCGCCATCTTGGCGGGTGAGCAGGTGCATGATGGGATTTGTCGTCCTGGTTGGTCGCCATCTTGGGTTTGCCCAAAGCACCCTGGGCCTTGTAGTTATGGCCTGGCAGCCATTTTGAAAGCACCAGGGCACGCTGGGACTTGTAGTTCTCTCGCAGTGGCCACGCTGAATGCCCCCAGAGCATCTGTGATTTGCAGTCCCCCCACACTCTGGTGGCCGTATTTGCTGCCCCCAGGGCACGCTGGGACTCGTGGTCCCCTCCCGGGCCCCCCACTCACCCTGGGGCCGGGTCCCCCTGAGCCGGAAGGTCTCGCGGAGCCCCCTCAGCGCCCGAACCACCTCCAGCATGGCCGACACCTGGGCCTCGGCCTCGGGGCAGCGCCAGTGGGCCTGAGGGGGCACAAAGGGGGGGTCAGGGGGGTGGAACAGTCTGAGGGAAACCCCTAAAGACCCCCTGCGGGGGACACCAGAACTCCTGCAGGGGTCAAAGAGGGAGATTTGGGATGAGGCCCCCCCAGATCCACCAGGGACCCTCCCCAAGGATCCATCCCCAAATGGACATCCCCCCCAGACACCCCCTCAGACCCATCCCCAATGTCAAGCCCCCTCAGAACCCCCCAGGGACCTCCCAGACCCACAAGGGACCCCTCCCCAAACCCATTCCTGAACTGAAACCCCCCAGAACCCCCCAGGGACCTCCCCTCAACCCATCTCTGAGATCAAATCCCCCCAGACCCTCCCCTAGATGCCCCCCCAGACCCACCAGTGTCCGTGGGTCGGGGAAGGGGGCCCTGCAGAGGGTGGGGGGCGCGGTGGGGGGGCGGGGCAGGCGCTGCCAGAGCTCCTCGGCCACGAAGGGGGCGAAGGGGCCCAGGAGCCGCAGCCCCAGCTCGGCACAGACCACCAGCACCCCCGGGGACCCCCCCGGGCCCCGCACGGACACCTTGGAGGCCTCCTGGGAAAACAGGGAGAGAGCTGTGAGAAAGAAGGGCACAGGGACCCCCGGAATGGGGGAACAGGAACATCTGGGGACAGGGGGACACCCGAAAATGGAACGGGGACCATATGGGAACGTGACACGTGGAAAAGGAGGATCAGGGGATACCCGCGGCCACCAAGGAGCCCCAAAAGGGGCTGGAGACCCCCCCAGGGAGACCCCGAAGCCCCCAGAAAAGGGGGATTTTGGGACCCAAAGGGGGTCTCGCCCACCAGAAAGACGTCGCAGAAGCTGCGGAGCCAGAAGTGCTGCACGGCCGCCAGGGCCCCATGGAATTCCAGGGATTCCAAGCGGCGGCCGCACTCGGAGACGGCCCCGGCCAGGCGGGACAGCACCCAGCGCTCCATGGGACCCCCCGGGACCACCTGGAATGGGATTGGGATGGGATTGGGATGGGATTGAATGGATCAGACAGCACCCAGCGCTCCATGGGACCCCCCGGGACCACCTGGAATGGGATTGGGATGGGATTGGGATGGGATTGGGGGGATCAGACAGCACCCAGAGCTCCATGGGACCACCTGAGACCACCTGGAATGGAAACAGGGGATTCTGGGGGGTCCCTGTGGGTTCTGAGGGGTCCCCGGTGGTCCCAGCGAGCTCCAGGTGGTCCCCGAGGGTCCCCTTCCCCCCCCCCCATATTTTTACCTGCTCAGGGTGGGGGGGCCGGAAGTCCCCCCCCAGGTCCCCCAGGACCCCCAGGACGAAGCGCAGCCCATTCCACACCTTGTTGCAGAAGCGGCGCTGACTCAGCACCTCCCCCACGTCCACCCGGATTTCGGCTCCTGGGGGGGGCCCCAAACACATCCAGGGGGTGTCTTCAGAGCCCTGAGTGTGGGGGGGGCTCAGGGACCCCCTTTTTTACCCCCAGGGGTCTTACCGTGGCAGTTCTGGGACAGCAGGGCCAAGCGAAGGGCGTCGGCACCGCAGGCGGGAATGCCCTGAGGGAACTGCAGCCTCTGGGGGGGCACCAGGGGGTCAGGGGGGCTTGGGGGGGAGTCCCAGAGGGCTTTGGGGGGATATCAGGAGGTTTTGAGGGGAATTTGGAGGCCTGGGGGGAAAATGGGGGGATTTGGGGCAGTTTAGGAGGTCTCAGATGCAGATTTTGGGGGTACCAGGAACAGATTTTGACGGTCCCAGAATCAGGTGCAGTGGGAGGGTTTAGGGGAGTCTCAGGCGTGAATTTTGAGGGGTCTCAGGGTCAGGTTTTGGGGGTCTCAGAGGCAGGTTCTGGGGGGCCCCAGGGTTGGATTTTTGGGGGTTCCCAGGGTGTGGGGGTCCCACCTGCCCCTCGGTGGCCGCCCGGAGCTCGGGGGGGTCGAGGACGCGGCTCCGCAGCTTCTCCTGCAGCTCCTGCCGAGGGGAAAACCCCCCCAATAAACAATCAAATAAACAAATAAACAACCCTGGGGGGGGGTCGTTGAGGTGTTTTTGGGGGGGTTACCTGCAGCGTGGCCCCCCCGATGATGTCCCGGGGGTCGATGACGTTCCCGAGGGATTTGCTCATTTTCCGGCCCCGGGAATCGCGGACCAGCGAGTGCAGCAACACCTGGGGGGGGGTGAATGAGGGGGGTGGGACCCCAAAACTGGGGGGTGGGACCCCCAACTCCCCCCCACTCTGTCACCCGGGGGGGGGGGACCCTAAAACAGGACGTGGGAGCCCCAAGAAAAGAGCAGGACACCTGAAAAGGGGGGAAAGGGACACCCAGGGAGGGACAAGGGACCCCCCCCCCAAAAGGGTCAAGGGGATCCCAAAAATGGACGAAGGACCCCCCAGGAAGGGACAAGGGACTCCGAAAAGCAATAAAGGATCCCCCAAGAAAGAACCAGAACACCCAAGACAGGGAAAAGGGGACATTCGGGGCCCCCCAAAAAGGGGGACAAGGGACCCCCAGGGAGGGAGAGGGGACCCCAAGAGTCTCAAGACAAGACATGGGCACTTGGGGACCCCCAGGGGACATCAAGAATCCCCCCCGGACACTTGGGCACCCCCAAGAGATAACCAGGAACAACCAAAGAACCCCCGGAACCAACAAACTGTAGGAATGGGGGGGATTTGGGGACTCTCAGAGACACTTGGGGACATCAGGGGACACTCGGGGACCCCGGGGGAGACCTGTTGGAAGGGCAGGTGGCCGGTGAGCTGCTGGCCCAGCATGGCCATCCGGGCCACCCAGAAGAAGAGGAGGTCACTGCCCGTCACCAGCACCGAGGAGGGGAAGAAGCGCCGCAGGTCGGGGGTCTGCGGGGACAGTGGGGGGACACAGGGGGGGACACGGGGTGGGACACCCGCAATGGGGACACCCCGAGCCCCCCAGAGACCACCCTGAACCCCCCCGAGTCACCTGGAGGTGTCAGGGACACGAGGGGACATCGGGGGGACATTTGGGGTCTCACCTGTTGGGGCCAGCCCAGGGCAGCGAAGGGGAAGAGGGCGGAGGAGAACCAGGTGTCCAGGACATCGGGGTCTGCACACCCCAGAAACGGGTCAGGGCACCCCAAAATGAGTCTGGGGACCCCAAAACACGTCAGGAGACCTCAGAAACGGGTCATGCGATGTTTTGGGGAGTCTCACCCCGCCCCAGGACGATGCTCTCTGGGGGGTGTTTTAGGGGTGTTTTTGGGGGTTATTTTAGGTTTATTTTTGGGGGTTATTTTAGAGTAGTTTTGGGGTTATTTCAGAAGTGTTTTGGGAATTATTTCGGGGTGTTTTAGGGCTGATTCTGGGCTCTCACCCCTCCTGAGGACGATGCTCTCGGGGGGTCTCTGCAGCGCCTCGGCCGCCGCCGCTCGAGCCTCGTCCTCGCTGCGCCCCACGAACCAGGGACCCTCCTGGGGGTGCTCCCCAGGGGACCCCTCCTTGCCTTCAGGGGGGTCCCCAAACCCCCCAGGACCCCCGGGGGGCTCCCCCAGCACTTGGTAGGCCGGGATTTGGTGGCCCCACCAGAGCTGCCGGGACAGGCACCAGTCCCTGGGGGGGACACAAGGGGGGGTCAGGGAGGGTTGGGGAGACACCCAGATATGGGGAGACACCCCCCTATTACACCTGGGGAATCCCAGATGTGCGGGAACCCCCCCAGACATCTGGGAGCCTCCTCCCTGGGAATCCCCTTGGATACCTGGGAACCCTCCCAGGTACCTGGAAACCCCCCCAGACATGTGGGACCCCCCCTCTGGGACCCCCTGGATACCTGGAGACCCCCCCAGATATGTGAGACCCCCTTCTCTGGACAAAATACCTGAACCCTCCTCATCTGGGACCCCCCCCAAATCTTTGAGACCCCCCCCTTCCCTCACCCCACGTTCTCCATCCAGGTCTTCCAGTTCTTCTCGTGGAATTTGGGGACCAACTGGAGCCTCCCTGACGTCACTGCCTGGGGGGGGAGGGGACACAGGGCACAGGTGACACCTCCAGGGGTGTCCCCACCCCCCCAGGGACCCCCCAGGGACCCCCCTCTCACCTGCAGGGCCTTCTGGGCCATCCCCCCACAGCTCAGGAACCACTGAGGCTTCAGCAGCTGCTCCACCACATCCCCTGAGCGGCTGGGAGGGGACAGGGGGGGTGTTCGGGTCATTGGGGACACTCTGGGGACACTTTGGGGATGGTCTGGGGGCGTTTGGAGCATTTCTAGGGATGTTTGGGGTTTTTTAGGTGGGTTTGCTCCAATTCGGCGACACTTTGAGGACACTTAGTGACACCTGGGGACATCTAGGAACACTTTGGGGACACCTGGGGACACTTGGGGCCGCGGGGGGGCAGGGGACAGCGGGTACCTGCAGAGGGGGAGGGTCATGGCGTGGTCCTGGACCCCCCGGAACAGCCCCTGCTGGGCCAGAGCTGCCACCACCTGAGAGCGAGCCTCGAACCGGGGGACACCCTGGGGACAAAGGGACATCAGGGGACAGCAGGGGACACCCTGGGGACAAAGGGACATCAGGGGACACCCTGGGGACAAAGGCACATCAGGGGACAGCAGGGGGACAGGGGGACATCAGGGGACACCCTGGGGACAAAGGGACATCAGGGGACAGCAGGGGGACAAAGGGACATCAGGGGACAGCAGGGGCACAAAGGGACATCAGGGGACAGCAGGGGGACAGGGGGACAGCAGGGGGACAGCGGGGACATGGGGGACATTGGAGGGACATTGGGGGTGTTGGGGAGACTGGGGGGGCAGGGGGGATGTAGAGACAGTGGGGATGCCCTGGGGAGAATTTGAGGGCATTGGAGACATATTTAGGACCAGGCTGGGGACACTTTGGGGACAGTTTGGGGCCGTACCTGCAGCCACCCTCCCCCTGGGGGGCAGAGGGTGCCGTCGTCGGCGATGACGGAGAGCACGGGCAGCCCGTGGGCCCGGGCCAGGGCCAGGTCCTGGGCACTGTGCCCTGGGGTCACCTTCACTGCCCCTGGGGACATCCCCTTCTGTCACCTCCTGTCACCTCCTGTCACCCACAGCCACCTCACTGACAATCAGTGTCACCCAGAGCCACCCCCAGGTCCTGGGCACTGTGCCCTGGGGTCACCTTCACTGTCCCTTGGGGACAGGGACATCCCCGGGGTCACCCCCTGCCACCGTCACCTCCTGTCATGCCCTGTCATTCAGAGCTACCCCAGTGTCACCCACACAGACACTCCCACCCCACCCCACCCCAGTCCCACACCAGTCTCCTCTCATTCCCAGTCCCCCCTCCCAGTCCCTTTCTCAGCCTCTCCCAGTGCCCCCCAGCCTCCCTCAGCCCCTCTCCCAGTCCCTCCCAGTGCCCCCCAGTCTCCCTCAGCCCCTCTCCCAGTCCCTCCCAGTGCCCCCCAGTCTCCCTCAGCCCCTCTCCCAGTCCCTCCCAGTCTCTCCCAGTCTCCCTCAGCCCCTCTCCCAGTCCCTCCCAGTCCCTCCCAGTCTCTCCCAGTGCCCCCCGGTACCGGTGCCCATGTTGGGGTCCACGCTGGGGTCAGTGATGAGGGGCAGGACCCTCCCAGTAAAGGGGTGGCAGAGGCGGCGCCCATGGAGGTGCTGGGAGAGGGCGGAGCCTGCTCGGACCACGCCCCCACTCCAGAAACTCTGTCCATCCCGGCCCCGGCCCCGCCCACCGTGCGCCAGCCCTTTAAAAGTGGCTCTGGGGAAGCCCCACCCCCTCGGAGGGGCGGAGCCAACACCGAATAATCAGTGCAAGTTCTCGAGGCCAGAAAGGGGCCACCCCTTCCACCGGCCACACCCCAAAAAGCCACACCCCTTTCCCTTCCTCCAGTCCTTCCCCTCCCAGACCACACCCACTCAAACCCCACCCCTTGAGACCACACCCTGCCAAGCCCCACCCACTTGGAGCCACACCCTGCAGACCACACCCACACAGGCCACACCCTGCATGCCACACCCCCACAGGCCCCGCCCCCTCACCGCGTATCGGGGGTCCCGCGGGTGAACGGCCACGGCCACGTCCCCAAACAGGGTCTCGGGGCGGGTGGTGGCCACCGGCACCTCCAGCCCTGGGGGGACACAGGGAGGGGACATTTGGGGACACTTGGGGACATTGGGGACGTGGGGGTCAGCCAGGGACATGGAGGGACCTGAGGTGACCCAAGGCCACCTCGAGGCAACACAGCGGGCCTGATGCCACCACCCACGGTGTCCCCGGGGCCACCCACCATCCCCCCCCTCAGAGAAGTGACCCAGAACCACCTGAGGTGCCACAGGGGGCCCAAAGTGACACAGGGCCACCCCCGGGGTGTCCCCAAGGCCACCCACCGTCATCCCCCTCCACGGGGTAGGCGAAGGTGACGAGGAGGCCGAAGGTGACGGGCTGGGGACAGCCGGGGACATTCAGGGCGGTGGGTCCCGTCAGCACCCGCGGCTCCACCTGCAGGGACACGGCTCAGGGACAGCCTGGGGACACCCTGGGGGCAGCTGGGAACAGTCAGGGGACAGTTGGGGGCGGTTTGGGGCACCTGGGGGCAGTTTGGGGACATTTGGGGGCAACCTGGGGACAGCTTGGGGCACCTGGGGAGAGTTTGGGGGGACTGTGGGGCATTTTTAGGGGGGTTTGGGACGCTCTGGGGACACTCGTGGAGCAGTTTGGGGGCGGTTGGGGGGGGTTGGGCCGTTTCTGGGACAATTTGAGGTGCTCTTAGGGGTTTCTGCTCCACTTTGGGGACGCTTTGGGGCCAGCTAGGGACACTGGGGACATTGGGGACCCTTGGTGACCTCGATGTCGGCCACGGCCGAGCGCAGGGCGCAGCTCCAGCTGACGAGTCTCCGCTCCCTCCGGATCAGCCCCGAGCGGAACAGGCGCACGAAGGCCTCGGACACGGCCCGGGAGAAGCCCTGGGGACACATGGGGGGACATTTGGGGACACTGCAGGGATGGGAGGTGCCACCTTGGGGACACTCTGGGGACAGCTGGTGGCACTCACGGGGTCCATGGTGAAGGCACAGCGGCTCCAGTCCAGGGAGGCCCCCAGAGCCCGGAGCTGCTCCAGGATCTCGTCCCCATGGCTGGGGGTGGGGACAGGGGACACTCCTGTCACCCTGGGTCACCCCCCTGTCACCCTCTGTAACCCCCCTGTGTCACCCCCCTGTCACCCTGTGTCACCCCCCCTGTGTCACCCCACGTCACCGAAGTGTCTCCCAAAATCCCCCCACATCCCCTCATGTCACCACCCCCAATGTCCCCCAGTGTCCCCCGGTGTCCCCAGTGTACCCCAGTGTCCCCTCACCGGCGTTTCCAGGCCCAAACCTCGTCCAGGAACTGCTCCCGGCTCAGGTCCTGCCGGCGCAGCCCCCGCTGGAGCCACAGCCAGCGCTCCACAACCGCCTGGGGACACCAAAGGGACATTAAGGGGACACTGGGGACATTGGGGACACAGCCAGCGCTCCACCACCGCCTGGGGACACCAAAGGGACATTGGGGACACCAAAGGGACATCATTGGGGACATCACTGGGGACACTGGGGACACAGCCAGTGCTTCACAACTGCCTGGGGACACCAAAGGGACATTGAGGGGTGTCTGGGGACACTGAGGGGACATTGGGGGGGATGTTTGTGGACACTGGGGGGTGTTTGGGGACACTGGGGGGTGTTTGGGGACACTGAGGGGACACTGGGGGGGTGTTTGGGGACACTGGGGGGTGTTTGGGGACACTGAGGCCGTACCTGGGTGGCGATGCCGGCGTGGTCGGTGCCAGGGACCCACAGGACACTCCAGCCCTGCATCCTCCTCCTGGGGGGCCGGGGGGGACACTCAGACCCCCCTGAGACCCCCTAAAAACCCTCCCAGAACCCCCCCTGGAACCCCCAACCCCCTCCAGACCCCCCAAATCCCCCCAGGACTCCCCCAAGTCCCCCCAACCTCCCCCCAGGACCCCCCCCAGTACCATCTGATGAGCACGTCCTGCAGGGAGACCCCCAAACCCCCCCAAATCCCCTCCAGACCCCCCAAAATCCCCTCCAGGACCCCCCAGGACCCCCCCCCCATTACCATCTGATGAGCACATCCTGCAGGGAGACCCCCAAACCCCCCCAAATCTCCTCCAGACCCCTCAAATCCCTTCCAGGACCCCCCAAGACCCCCCCAGGAACCCCCCGGTACCATCTGACGAGCACGTCCTGCAGGGAGACCCCCAGGGCGTGGCCCAGGTGGAGGGTCCCGGTGACGTTGGGGGGGGGCAGCACCAGGCTCAGCACGGGGGGACCCCCTGGCTCCTCCTGGGGGGGGGGAGGGAGCAGATTTGACTCCCCCAGATCAATTTGAACCCCCCCAAAGTATTATTTTCGGGGGTCCCCCCTCTTTTTGATACCCCCAGGGTACATTTGATCCCCCCCCAAAACCCATTTGACCCCCCCAAATATATTTGACCCCCCCAAAGTTGATTTTTTTGGGCCCCATCCCAACAATTTTAATCCCCTCATCATGCTTTTTCACCCCCCAAAATGAGTTTTAACCCCCCCAAAACTACATTTCTATCCGCCAACATTTTTAAACCCTCCAATACACTTTTAACACCCCCCCAAGCACACATTTTTCCACCCCCAAATATTTTCAACTGCCTCCAAGTCCATTTTAATCCCCCTCTTAAATACATTTTACGCCTCAAAAAAACCACTTTTACCCCCCCAAACACGTGCTTTTTTATCTCCCAAAGTGTCTTTAACACCCCAGGTCCGTTTTTAATCCCCTTGCAAATATATCTTTACACCCCCAAAAAATACATTTTATCCCCTCCAAAAAAAAGTTTTTATCTCTCCTAAGAAATATTTTAGACCCTTCCCCCCCCTTCTCACCTGCTCGGGGGGCCTGAAGACCCCCCCCCTTTCCCACCACTGGTACCAGGCGGCCTCCACGTACCGGGGGCTGTAGGTGGGGGGCAATGGGACCCCCGTGGCTGGGACCCCCCCCAAAAATTAACTTGGAGGGGGTGCTGGGACCCCCAAAATCCCCCCAAACCCTCAGAGCCCCCCCTCGGACCCCCCAAAACCAGGGGCTGTGGGTGGGGGGAAAAGGGCCCCTCCCTCATGGCTGGGACCCCCCAAATGTCACCTGGAGGGAAGGGAATGGGACCCCCAAAATCCCCCCCCCAAGGACCCCTCAGTTTCCCCCAGGGACCCCCCAACACCCGTCAGGACCCCCCCAAAGCCCCCTCCCCGTTACCTTTCTTGCCGTCGGGGTGCAGGGGGTGCAGATATTCCACCTCAGCCTGGGGGGCCCAGCCCTTGGGGGGGGCTCTGGGGGGCACCTGAGGGGGCTGGAACACCAGTACGGACCAGTATGGACCAGTACATACCAGTGATTCCCCCCCCCCCCAATCCCACCTGCCTTCCTCTCCCTGTCCATCCCAGTCCGTACCAGTCACTTCAGTGCCCGCAGTGCCTCCCAGCCCATCCCAGTACCCCCAGTCCATCCCAGTGCCCCCCAGTGCTCCTCTCCTAGTCTTTCCCAGTGCCCACAGTTCCTCCCAGTGTCCCCAGTCCCATCTGCCCCCCAGTCTCTCCCAGTGCCCCCAGTCCCTCCCAGTGCCCCCCAGTCCCACCTGCCCCTCCCGCTCCATCCTCTTCCTCCTCCTCTTGTCCCGCTCCTCCTTCCCCCGCAGCCTCGCGCGCTCGGGGGGGTCCCACTCGGGGGGCCCGGGAGGGGTCTCTGGGGGGGTCCCTGGGGGGGTCCCGGCACTCCGTACCCGGATCGGGACCCCCCCGGACCCCCAAAAAACTCGGGGGAGACGGCGGGACAGGGCGGGGGTCGCCATTGGGGGGGGTTTGAGGGGGGTTTCGGGGGGGGTTGGTGGGTTTAGGGAGCCAGGAGTGGTTTGGGAGGGACTGGGGGGTTTGGGGGGGTTCGGGGGGGGTTGGGGGGTCCCTCCGAGTACCGGGAGGGCACCGGACAGACACGTGACCGGAAAGGGGCGGGACAGGAAGCACGTGACCGGAAGAGGAAGATGCCAACAGCGACACGTGAGCGGATTCGGGGCCATCGCGGGCGTGGCCTCAGTCGGGGGGGCGGGGTCTTGTGGGAGGGGGTGCGGTCTGACAGCGAGTTTAATTAAAGATACAATCTAATTAGCCTTCATTTGGAGCCGTGGTCCGGTGGGTGGGCGTGGCCGAAGGAATAGGCATGGTCTGTTTTGGGTCCCTCCCCCCGCGGGTCCCCGAGTGGAGCACGACGGGAAAAACGGGGAGGGGGCGTGGCCTCCGCTGGGCGTGAATTTTGAGGAGGGGGGAAAGGTTTTGGGGACGGAAGGACTTTTGGTGGGGGGCGATTTTTGGGGGGGCGTTGGGGAATGGAGGAGACTTTTAGGGGGTAATTTGGAGGGGGGGAGGAAGATTTTTGGGGGGTGATTTTGGGAGGGGAGGGAGTATTTTTGGAGGGTGATTTGGGGGCTCCCCCACTCCCCCCAGAATGGAAGCCGGGCCCCCCCCCCCGCGGCTGCAGCGGGGGCAGCTCCAGTGCAAGAACCTGCACGAGTTCCTGCGGGGGCTGAGCCCCCCCGTGCTGGACCGGCTGTACGGGCACCCTGCCACCTGCCTGGCCGTCTTCAGGTGAGACCCCCAAAATCTGACCCCCCCAAAGGGTACCCCGCCACCTGCCTGGCTGTTTTCAGGTGAGACCCCCCAAATCTGACCCCATAATGTTACCCTGACCCCCCCATGGGCACCCCCTGCCACCTGCCTGGCCGTCTTCAGGTGAGACCCCCCAAATCTGACCCCATAATGTCACCCTGACCCCCCAAAGAACCCCCTGCCACCTGCCTGGCCGTCTTCAGGTGAGACCCCCAAAATCTGACCCCCCCTATGTCACCCTGCCCCCCCCATGGGCACCCCGTCACCTGCCTGGCCGTCTTCAGGTGAGACCCCCAAAATCTGACCCCCCCAGTGTCACCCTGACCCCCCCATGGGCACCCCCTGCCACCTGCCTGGCCGTCTTCAGGTGAGACCCCCATGATCTGACCCCCCCTGGGGGGTCTGACCCCCGCCATGGGCACCCTGACCCCCCCAAAGGGTACCCCGCCACCTGCCTGGCTGTCTTCAGGTGAGACCCCCCAAATCTGTCCCCCCCGGGGGAGTCCTGGCCCCCCCCAAGGACACCCCAATATCTCCCTGTCTGACTTCAGGTGACACCTCCAAAATCTGAGCCCCCCCCGGGGGTCCCAGACCCCCCCAGTGTCACCCACGGAGGGTGTTTGGGGGGGGGTCCCAGGTGGGCTTAGGTGGATTTGGGGGTTTTTTGGGGTCAGGGATGGGGGGGGGGGGTTTGGGGTCGGGGATCTCCGTGAGGGGGTGTTTTTTGGGGTGCTGACCCCCCTGTGACCCCCCTCAGGGAGCTGCCAGGCCTGGCCCAGGCAGGGGTGATGCGGATGCTGTTCCTGGAGCAGCCCCTGCCCCAGGCGGCCGTCGCGCTCTGGGTCAAGAAGGAGCACAGCAGGTCTGGGGGGGGCCTGGGGGGGCCCTGAGGAGGCTTGAGCTGTCCTGGGGAGGGGCTGGGGGGTCCTGGGGGGTGTTGGGTGGGATCTAGGGGGTCCCTGAGGGGCCTGGGGGAGGTTTCAGGGGTGTCTAAGGGGCTCCTGGGGGTCCCTGAGGGTCCTGGGGGTTCTCAGGGAGCCGAAAGCTGCAGCTTTGGGGGGCTCTGGGGGGAGTCCCTGGTGGGTGGGGGGGTCCCTGAGGGTTCTGGGGGGTTCCCTGGGGGTCCCTGAGGGTTCTGGGGGTTTCCCTGGGGGTCCCTGAGGGTTCTGGGGGGTTCCCTGGGGGTCTCAGCCCCCCGTGGGGGTCTCAGGGAGCAGGAGCAGAGCCGGGAGCTGCTGCTGGAGCTGCGCCTGTGGGTCCCCCACACCCTCCCGGGGGGGCTCCCGGGGGTCGCCCTGCACCCCAACTTCAGGCAGAACCTCAGGGTCGCCCTCCTGGGGGGGTGAGTCACGAGGGGGGGGTCCTGGTGGGGTACAGGGGGGTTAGGGGGGAATTTGGGGGGGGTAACGGGGGGAATTTGTGGGATTACGGGGGTAATGGGGGGAATTGGGGGGGTACAGGAGGGCTGGGGGGAGCTTGGGGGGGTAATTGGTGGAATTTAAGGGGGTAATTGGGGGCTGGGGAGGGTAGTTCAGGGGGTGTTGGGGGGGCTTGGGGGGTGTTGGGAGGCCAGGGGGGTTTTAGGGTGTCCACGGGGGCTTTGGGGGGCTCTGATTTGGGGGGGGTCCCACAGGGGCAAGGCCTAGAGGAACAACACGGCCCTGGGGTTTTCTGAGGGGGTTCAGGGGGGTTTGGGGATTCAAGGGGGTTCAGGGGGGGTTTTGGGGGTTCAGGGGAGGTTCTGGGGGGCTCTGATTTGAGGGAGGTCCTACAGGGGCAAGGCCTGGAGCAACGACACGGCCCCAGGGGGATTCAGGGGGGGTTTTGGGGGCTCTGGGAGTTTCATGGGGTTTTTGGGGGGCTCTGATTTGGGGGGTCCCCACAGGGGCAAGGCCTGGAGTGACGACACGGCCCCGCTGGGCCCCGACCGGCACGCGCGGGACGTGCAGGCCCTGGACAAATACGCCGAGGAACGCTGGGAGGTGGGAGATTTTTGGGGTTCCTGGGGTGTCCCCGGGCTGGGGGCATTGTCCAGGACCCTCCCCCCGAGGGGCTGAACTCCCCCCATTTTCAGGTGGTTCTTCACTTCATGGTGGGCTCCCCCAGCGCGGCCGTGAGCCAGGACCTGGCCCAGCTGCTCGTGCAGGCCGGGCTCATGAAGAGGTTTGGGGGCATTTGGGGGGTCCAGGGGAGGGGTTGGGTGGGATTTGGGGGGTCCTGAGGGGGTTTGGAGGGATTTGGGGGGGGGGGGGGCTTGGGAGGGATTTGGGTGGTGGTTTGGGGGTATTTGGGGAGGCCTGGAGGGGATTTAGGGAGGCCTGGAGGGGATTTTTGGGGAGATTTGGGAGGGGTTGGGGGGTCTTCGGGAGTTCCCCTTTCTTGGGGGCGCTCCCCGGGTTTGGGGGTGCCCTGACAGACCCTCTCAATGTTTTTGGGGCCCCCCATCAGCGAGGGGGGGGAGCCCCCCTGCATCACCTCGGCCGGGTTCCAGTTCCTGCTGCTCGACACCCCCGCCCAGCTCTGGTACTTCATCCTGCAGTACCTGCGGGGGGCTGAGGTGAGGGGGGGCCCCAAAACTATTGGGAGGGGTCCCCAGAATTATGGGGGGTCCCCAAAACCCGGGGGAGATCCCCAAAATCCAAGGGATTCCCTCAGAATCCTCCCCAGAGCCACCCCTGGTACCCCCATTCATCCTGCAGTACCTGCAGGGAGGGGATGAGGGGAGGGGGTCCCCAAAAGCCAGGACCTCCCCCACCCTCTAAAACGAGCTCCAAGACCCCCCCTCAACGTCCCTTTCTCCCTGGCAGGCCCGGGGGATGGACCTGGTGGAGATCCTGTCCTTCCTCTTCCAGCTCAGCTTCTCCACCCTGGGAAAGGTGGGAACTGGGGGGCACTGAGGGGCACTGGGAGGGACTGGGGGTAACTGGGGCGTAACTGGGACTGACTGGGAGGGTTTTGCAGGACTATTCCGTGGAGGGGATGAGCGAGTCCCTGCTCACCTTCCTGCAGCACCTGCGCGAGTTCGGGCTCGTCTTCCAGAGGAAGGTGGCACTGGGGACACTGGGAGGGACTGGGGGGCACTGGGAAGAACTGGGGGGGACTGGGGGTCGCTGGGAGGGACTGGAGACACTGGCACTGCACTGGAGGACACTGGGAGGGCACTGGGGGGTGCTGGGGAACACTGGGGCCATTGGGGGACACCCTGGGGACCTGGGGGGGCACTGGCGACATCAAGGAGCCCCTGACCACTGTCTGGTCACTGAGGTGGTCTTGGGCACATCGGGGACCCCCTGACTCTGTCCCCAAATGTCCCCCCCAGCGGAAATCACGCCGGTTCTACCCCACCCGCCTGGCCATCGCGCTGGCCTCAGGGACGTCGGGGACGGTGCCCGAGCCGGACGGGCACGGCTTCGTCCTGGTGGAGACCAACTACAGGATCTACGCCTACACGGGTGACAGCGCTGTCACCTCTCCCCCTGCCACCTCCCAGTCCTTCCCTGTCACCCCCTGTCCTTCCCTGACACCCCCTGTCCTCTCATTGTCCCCTCACTGTGCCCTCTTGTTCCCTTGTCCCAACATCCCCCCCTTGTCCCTGATGTCGCCCTGGTGTCCCCAATGTCCCCAGTGTCCCCTGACTGTCCCCCCTGTCCCCTCCCTGTCCCCAGACTCGGAGCTGCAGGTGGCCCTCATCGCGCTGTTCTCGGAGCTGCTCTATCGCTTCCCCAACCTGGTGGTGGCCCAGGTGACAAGGGACAGTGTCCAGGCGGCCATTGCCAACGGCATCACTGCTGACCAGGTGTGGGGACACCCTGGGGACATTGGGGACACTGGGGGGGACACTAGGGGTGACAAGGGACAGCGTCCAGGCGGCCATTGCCAATGGCATCACTGCTGACCAGGTGTGGGGACACCCTGGGGACACCCTGGGGACACTGGGGACACTGTGGGGGACAGCAGGGGTGACAAGGGACAGTGTCCAGGCAGCCATCACCAACGGCATCACTGCTGACCAGGTTTGGGGGACATTGGGGACATTGGGGGGGACATTGGGACCATCAGGGACATTTGGGGACACTGGCGGACATTGTGGGGGACACGAGAGAGGGGGTGTTGACCCCCCTTGGTGACCCCCCTCCCTCGGTGTCCCCCCCCAGATCATTCACTTCCTGCGCACCCGCGCCCACCCCGTCATGGCCAAGCAGGTGGGGGCACCTGGAGGGGGCATTTTGGGGGGTCTTGGGACCCTTGGGGGGGGTCCTGGGACCCTGGGGGGGTCTCAGGGCCATGGGTGGGGGGGTCTCATCCTCGGGGGGGATCCTGGGTGTGTTGAGGGGTCTCAGGGCCATGGGGGAATGTCCTTGTATTTTGGGGGGTCCCCAGTCTGTGTGGGGGGGGGGGGGTGGGGGGGTATCCCTGTGTTTTTGGGGTCTCTGGTTGTTGGGAGGGGTCCCTGGGGGTCCTTGGTTGTTTGGGGGTGTCCCTGGAGGTCCCTGTTTGTTGGGGGGTGTCCTTGGGAGTCCCTGGTTGTTTGGGGGTATCCCTGGGGGTCCCTGATAGTTGTGGGAGGTGTCCCTGTGTTTTTGGGGGTCCGTGGGGTGTCCCCCGGGGATCCCTCTGTTTTTGGGGGTCCCTGTTTGTTGGGGGGTGTCCTTGGGGGTCCCTGAAGTGCCCCCGGGGGTCCCACCCCCCCTGCCATGGCGGTGCCCCCCCAGACCCCGGTGCTGCCCCCGACCATCACGGACCAGATCCGGCTGTGGGAGCTGGAGCGGGACCGGCTGCGCTTCAGCGACGGTGAGGGGGGACGGGGACCCCAAAACCTGGCCCCAAGGGGGGGTGGCACCTCGGGGTGGGGGGATTTGGGATCCCCGAGGTGTCCCCAAAGAGGGGGGTGACAACCCTTGGGGGGGAGGGGGGTCCCAAAGGTGAGGGGTGATGGCCCTGGGGGTGTCCCCAAAGAGGGAGGTGACACTGGGGGTGTCCCCAGGGAGGAGGTGACACAGGGGGTGTCCCCAAAAGGGAGGTGACACTGGGGGTGTCCTCAAAGGGGGAGATGACACTGGGGGTGTCCCCAAAGAGGAGGTGACACTGGGGGTGTCCCCAGGGGGGGAGGTGACACTTGGGGTGCCCCCAGGAGCGGGTGACAGCCCAGGGGGGGAGGTGACACTGGGGGCGCCCCCGGGAGCGGGTGACACCCCCGTGGTGTCCCCCCTGACCCCGCTGTCCCCCCAGGGGTGCTGTACAACCAGTTCCTGTCCCAGGTGGATTTCGAGGTGCTGCGGGACCACGCCCGCGCCCTGGGCGTGCTCGTCTTCGAGAACCCCCCCCGGCGCCTCATGGTCGTCACCCCCCAGGGCCACCCCGACGTCAAGAGGTTCTGGAAGAGGCAGAAGCAGAGCTCCTGACCCCAAAAAAACCCCAAAACACCCACAAAAATACCTCAGAAAACCCTAAAAGGGGGATTTTTGAGGGTAAAAACCAAGTTTGCTTAAAATCTGGGGGTCCTGGGGTGGAAAAACTGTGGGGTTTGAGGAGGATTGGGATTTTTTTGAAGGGGAAATGCAATTTTTTTGTGGCCCAAGGGGCATTTCCAGGGCAGGGTTTTGTAGTAAAAGCGACTTTTTGATAGAAAAATAAAAATGTGAAGTTTTGGGAACAAAGAGGAAAATTCGGGAGGGGGGGGGGACACCTGGAGGGGGGTCTGGGTGTTTTGAGGGGGGCCCTGGGGAGGGGTCGAGTGGGTTTTGGATGTTTGGAGGGAGCTTCTGGGGGGGGTTGGGGAAGGTTTGGGTGTTTTGGGTGCCCTGGGGAGGGGTCTGGGAGAGGTTCGGTTGTTTTGGGGTGCCCTGGGAGGGCTCTGGGAGGTGTTTGGGGTGCCCTGGGAGGGGTCTGGGAGGTGTTTGGGGTGCCCTGGGAGAGCTCTGGGAGGTGTTTGGGTGTTTTGGGGGGGTCTGGGAATGCTCTGGGAGGTGTTTGGGTGTTTGGGGTGCCCTGGGAATGCTCTGGGAGGTGTTTGGGTGTTTTGGGGGGGGTCTGGGAGGGGTTTGGGTGTTTTGGGGGGGTCTGGGAGGGGTTTTGGTTGTGTGGTCAGAGCGAGTGGGCGTGGCCGCAGAGTGAAGGGGCGTGGTAAACGCTAATCAGTTTATGTGGGCGTGGCTTATTTTGTTGGGGGCGCGGCTTTGCGAGGGACCGGAAGACACTCTCGGCTCCGTGAGGGGGTAAAGCAGAAACTGCGCATGCGAGGCGGCGGACCGCGCTCTGATTGGCGAGGAGGAGCGGAGCGCACCGGGCGCTAATTGGCCGAGGCGTGAAGGGGCGGGATGGCGAGGCGCGCACCACGCTCGGATTGGCCGAGCCGTGAGGGGCGGGAAAGGAAGAGGAGGGAGGAGGGAGGTGTCATGGCGGCTGGGGCCATGGCCGGTCTGGAGCGCTGGGTGTCCGGGCAGCTGCAGGAGCTGCTGGGGCTCAGCGCCCGCCACGTCCCCGCCTTTCTGGTGGCACTGGCGCGGCGGAGCCGCAGCACCGAGGAGCTGCTGGAGCGGCTGCGGGAGACGGAAGCGCTGCGGGTGGAGGAGCCGCGAGTGCGGGAGTTCGCCAGGGAGCTGTGGGAGAAGGTGAGCGGGGCCGCCCTGAGGGAGGGGGGGGGCGGTATTTGGGGGCTTCGGTGTGAGAGGAGAGGGGAGATGTGAGGAGAGAGGGCGTGGCTTGAGACCTGAGGGGTGTGATCTGTGCCATGAAGGGGCGTGGTTTGTCGCGATAGAGAGGCGTGGCCGCGAAAAGCGGGCGCGGCTTCCGCACCGCCACCCCCACCCCATTTTCGCAGGTGCCCCGCGAAGCCCCCCGGGAGCCCCCCGGGCGGGCGGCCGAGCGGGCGGCGCTGGAGCTGCAGCGGCGATCCCAGAGGTACCGCCTGGTGGACAGCGATGACGAGGAGGGGGCGGGGCCGGCCTCTGGACACGCCCCCCGCGAGGAGCCACGCCCCTCCCGCAGGAGGGGCCACCTGAGGAGGCGCCGCTCGGAGTCCCCCGAGAGCCCCCCCGGGACCCCCGCGGGAGATGGGGGGGAGTCACCCACGTGAGTGACAACAGGGGATGGGGGGGGCTCATGGGTTTGGGGGCCTTGGGGATCCCTCGTGGCTCTAGGAGGAGGTCTTACAGCTGCTCAGGGACCCCCTGGATCTCGGGGTCCCCCCATTTCATGGGTCCCTCCTACCCCCAGGTGGTTTCTGAGGTCCCCAGGTGGGTTTCAGGGTCCTTGAGTGGGGTCTGGGGGTCTTTCTGAGCTCTCTGGGCGTTTGGTTTGGGTCCCTGAGTTGGTTTTCTGGGGCCCCCATTGCACGTTCGGCGTTCCCCACGTGCTTCCCCCTCCCCCAGGACCCCCAGGCCGGCCGTGGACCCCGAGGAGGAGGAGTGGGAGGCATCGGAGCGGGAGCGGCTGCGGGACCTGGAGGAACGAGACGCCTTCGCCGAGCGGCTCCGGCGCCGCGACCGCGCCCGCCACGCCCGCCCCGAGGCCAAGGTGGGGGCTCTGGGGGGCCTGGGTGGGATTTGGGGATCCCAGAGTGGGATTTGGGATTCCCTTCTCCCTCATTTTCTCCCTTTTCCCTCCCCTTTCCAGGCCTACGAAGAAGCCCAAAAACGCCTCAAAATCGCCGAGGAGGACCAAAAAACCATGGTGGGCTCCCCACACCTCCCCGAAATTCCCACCCTTGGCCCTCCTGCCCTTCCCAATCCTCCATTTTCCTGTGGTTTTCCCCCATTTCTCCCAATATTCCCTTGTTTTTCCTCTTCCTTTCCTGCACTTCCACCATTTTCCCTCCATTTTCTGCCCTTTTTCCATGTGTTTGCCTTTTTTATCCTTATTTCCCCCCATGTTCCCTCACATATCCCTGTTCTTTTCTCTTTTATCTTTACTTCCTCCCCATTTCCCACATCTCTCCACGTGATCCCTGTTTTTCCCTATTTCACTCTCACTCTTTTTGTGTTTTCCACCATTTTTCCTTGTTTTTCCCTGGTTTTCATCCCTTTTTCCTCATTTTCCCCCTTTTCCTCCTCACGCTGTACCTCCTCCTCTCTTTTTTTACCCTTTTCCATCCCTTTTTCCCCTCATTTTCCCTTTTTTTTTCCCCACATTTCCCCCCTCCCCCCAGATCCCGGAGCTCCGCAAGCGCTCCCGCCGGGAATACCTGGCCAAGCGGGAGCGGGACAAGCTGGAGGAGCTGGAGCTGGAGATCCAGGACGAGGAGTTCCTGTTCGGGGAGGAGTCCCTGACGGCCCCGGAGCGCCGGGACCTGGAGTACAAACGGCAGCTGCGGGACCTGGCACGGGAATACAAACGGGCCGGGGACAGGGAGCGCCTGGAGAAGAGCAGCCGCTACCACATTCCCGAGGAAACACGGGGAAAGGTGGGAATGATGGGATCTGAGGGACAGGAAGGGTGGGAATGCCGGGATTGGGGGGACAGGGAGCGCCTGGAGAAGAGCAGCCGCTACCACATTCCCGAGGAAACACGGGAAAAGGTGGGAATCCCAAAGTTTGGGGGCTTGGGAGGGTGGGAATCCCAAAGTTTGGGGGACAGGGAGCGCCTGGAGTGGAGAAGAGCAGCTGCCACCACATTCCCAAGGAAACACGGGGAAAAGGGTCCCTCTCCCCTCCTGGGCGCTGGAGCAGGAGCAGGGCAGGGGGGACGAGCAGCAGGGACCCCATTTCCCCACCCCACAAGGGGTTTGGGGGTCACAGCTCCCCTTTCCCCCCCTCCCAGGTGCTGGAGCAGGAGCAGGGCAGGGGGGACGAGCAGCAGGGACCCCATTTCCCCACCCCACAAGGGGTTTGGGGGTCTCAGCTCCCCTTTCCCCCCCTCCCAGGTGCTGGAGCAGGAGCAGGGCAGGGGGGACGAGCAGCAGGGACCCCATTTCCCCACCCCACAAGGGGTTTGGGGGTCTCAGCTCCCCTTTCCCCCCCTCCCAGGTGCTGGAGCAGGAGCAGGGCCCGGGGGACGAGGCCCTGGCCCCCCGGGACGAGCAGCAGCGCTGGGAGGAGCAGCGTTTGGGGGCGGCCTCGCTGCGTTTCGGGGCGCGGGACGCGGCCCTGCAGCGACCCCCCCGCGACTACGAACTGGTGCTGGAGGAGGACGAGATGGTGCAGTTCGTCAGTGCCGCCCACCTGGAGGGCACAAACCCCGACAAGGTGGGCACGGGGGAGGTTTGGGGGGGGTTGGGAGGGGATTTGTGGTGATGGGAGGGATTTTGGGGGGGTTTAAAGGGGCATTTGGGGTGAGGGGGAGGGTCCTGGGGGTGATGGGAGGGACACTGGGGTGGCACTGGTGACACTGGGCTGGCACTGGCAGTGCTATGGGGGTGACACAGGGACCCCTGAGGTGACCCAGGGGTTGTGGGGGTCCCCAGGAGGCTCCCCCCGAGGTGAGCGAGGCGGAGCGGCGCCGGCAGTCGGCCCAGGAGAGCCGCCGGAGCCTCCCCATCTTCCCATTCCGGGACGAGCTGGTGGCGGCCGTGGCCCAGCACCAGATCCTGGTCATCGAGGGCGAGACGGGCTCGGGGAAGACCACCCAGATCCCCCAGTACCTGCACGAGGAGGTGGGCGAGGGGTTGGGGGGCGTTTGGGTCTGATTTTGGGGGGCTTGGGGGTGATTTGGGGGGTATTTGGGGCAGATAAAGGGTTGGGGGTGATTTTGGCAGGGGGGGTTGGGGGTGTGATTGTGGGTCTGGGGGGTCAGTTGGGGTTTCTGCCTCCCCTTTTTCCCCCCCAAGGGTACATGAGGCAAGGGCTGGGTCTGTTTTGGGGGGTGGGTTCTGTTTTTGGGGGTCTGTTCTGGTTTTTGGGGTTAGTTCCATGTTTTGGGGTTTGATTTGTTTTCTGGGGTAGGCTCCATTTTGGGGAGGGGGCCAAGTTTGGGTCTGTGGGGTCTGTTTTGGGTCTGGGGGGTCAGTTGGGAGCCCTGACCCCCCTCTTTCCCCCCAGGGGTACACGAGGCATGGGCTGAAGATTGGGGTGACCCAACCTCGACGCGTGGCCGCCATGAGCGTGGCCGCCAGGGTGGCCGTGGAGATGGGGACAAAGCTGGGCAATGAGGTGACAGCAGGGACACTGCGGGCCTTGGGGGGACATGGGGACACATCCCCACCCTGAGGGACCCCAAAGCACCTCTGGGGACTCATCCTTGTCCCCAGGGACCTTGGGGGACACTGGGGACCCTGGTGGGGGGCTGAGTGGCCCCAGGGGGGTGTTGAGTGTCCCTGGGGGGGGGTGACAGTGGCGCTGTCCCCTGTCCCCAGGTCGGGTACAGCATCAGGTTCGAGGACTGCACGTCGGAGAGGACGGTGCTCAAGTACATGACGGATGGGATGCTGCTGAGGGAGTTCCTCACAGAGCCTGACCTGGCCTCCTACAGGTGACACTTGGGGACACCTGGGGAGCATGGGGACAGTGCTGTGAATTCTGTCAGTGGGTTTAGTGGGGTCACTGTGATGTCCCTGACCCCATGGCCCCCCCTCGTCCCTTTGGTGACCCCGTGTCCCCGCGCCGTGCGGCAGCGTGATCATGGTGGACGAGGCGCACGAGCGGACGCTGCACACGGACGTGCTGTTCGGGCTCATCAAGGACATCGCCCGCTTCCGGCCCCAGCTCAAGGTGCTCGTGGCCTCGGCCACGCTGGACACCCAGCGCTTCTCGGCCTTCTTTGACCACGCGCCCGTCTTCCGCATCCCCGGCAGGCGCTTCCCCGTCGACATCTACTACACCAAGGTGGGGACAAGGTGACCCTGGGGGCCAGTGGGGTCACAGCAACTCCCCCCGGGGAGCCTTGGGGGTGCTGATTGGTGTCCCCTGGTGTCCCCAAACGTGTCCCCGCAGGCCCCCGAGGCCGATTACCTGGAGGCCTGCGTGGTGTCGGTGCTGCAGATCCACGTCACCCAACCCCCCGGGGACATCCTCGTCTTTCTCACAGGACAGGTGGGTGTCCCCTGTGTCCCCAACGTCCCCCGGGATGTCCGTGTCCCCCCATATCCCACAGTCCTCAAGTCCCTCCTGGTGTCCCCATGTCCCCCCAGATGTCCCCAAGTCCCCCCAGGCTGTCCCTGTCCCGCCATGTTCCCCCCCCACTTAACCCCCCTTTTCTCCGCCACATCCCCCAACACCCGCCATGTCCCCAAACGCCCCCAAACGCCCCCAACGCCACCCCCTGTCCCGCAGGAGGAGATCGAGGCGTGCGTGGAGCTGCTGCAGGAGCGCTGCCGCCGCCTGGGCTCGCGCCTGGCCGAGCTGCTGGTGCTGCCCATCTACGCCAACCTGCCCTCGGACATGCAGGCCCGCATCTTCCAGCCCACCCCCCCGGGAGCCAGGAAGGTGCGCTGGCCCTTTAAACTGGGAGGGGCGGGGCCTCGGAGAGGGGGCGGGGATGGATGGCTGGATGGGCGGGGTTTAGGGGATGTGTGGGGCCTACAGGGGTGGGGCTTATTAGGGTGTGGTCACAAGGTGTGTCATGGAGGGGTGGGGCATGAGAAGCCCCTCCCCTGGGGTGGGGCCTAGATTGGTGGGGCTTTATAGGGTGGGGTCAGGGGTGGGGCTGAAGGGGTGTGGCTTTAAAGAGCAGATGTTAAGGCAGTAGGTGAGCGGCATGGTCTAAAGGGGTGGGGTTTAATAGGGTGTGGTCTGAGGGGTGGGGCTTATCAGGGTGGGGGTGTGGGGGTGTCCAGGGTGGGTGGAGCCTGAGAGGCCCCTCCCCCAGGTGGTGGTGGCCACGAACATCGCGGAGACGTCGGTGACGATCGACGGCATCGTGTACGTGCTCGACCCTGGCTTCTGCAAGCAGAAGAGCTACAGCGCCAGGACCGGCATGGAGTCCCTCGTGGTGACCCCCTGCTCCAGGGTGAGGCTGTCTGTGTCACCTACTGTCACCTTATTGTCACCTGTTGTCACCCACTGCCACCTTATTGCCACTTATCGTCACCTCCCGTGTCCCCAGGCCTCTGCCAACCAGCCTGGGGGGGGGTCACAGGTGACAATGCCGTGTCCCTGGTGGGTGACAGGTGACAATGCCACGTCCCTGCTGTCCCCAGAGGGTGACAGATGTCCCTGCCGTGTCCCCAGGCCTCTGCCAACCAGCGTGCAGGCCGTGCCGGCCGCGTGGCCCCCGGCAAATGTTTCCGCCTCTACACGGCCTGGGCCTTCCAGCACGAGCTGGAGGAGACGCCGGTGCCCGAAATCCAGCGCTCCGACCTGGGCTCCCTCGTGCTGCTGCTCAAGAGCCTCGGTGGGGCCGTGGAGGGGATTCTGGGCGCATCTAGGGGGGCATCAGAGGGGTCTGGGGGCATCCCGGGGGGGACAGGGGGGCATTACAGGGGTTGGGGGGGTGTCTCGGGGGGCTTTGGGGTGCTGGAACTCCCCTGGGCTCTCTCGTGCTGTTGCTCAAGAGCCTCGGTGGGACCACGGTGGGGTCTGGGGGACACCTCAGGGGGGCATTGGGGTCCCAGGGGTGGCCCCTGGGGTGGTCCCAAGGTGGTTCCAGGGATCTGGGGTGGTCCCAGAGGCTCAGGGTGGTCCCAAAAGTCAAGGGTGGTCTTGGGGTGGTCCCAAGATGGTCCTGGTGGTCCCGGGGTGGTCCTGGTGACGCCCCCGGTTTCTCCCCCCCAGGGATCAATGACCTGATTCACTTCGACTTCCTGGACCCCCCTCCCCACGAGACCCTCGTGCTGGCCCTGGAGCAGCTCTACGCCCTGGGGGCCCTCAACCACCTGGGCGAGCTCACCACGGTACTGGGGGCACTGGGAGCACTGGGAGGGCTGCTGGGACAGACTGGGAGGGACTGGGATGGACTGGGGGGCTCTGGGAGGGGATTGGGGGACTCTGGGAGGGACTGGGGGGCACTGGGATGGGGGCTCTGAACCACCTGGGCGAGCTCACCACGGTACTGGGAGTACTGGGAGCACTGGGAGGGGCCACTGGGAGCACTGAGGGGGTTACTGGGAGGTCACTGGTGGCACTGGGAGGTCACTGGTGGCACTGGGAGGTCACTGGTGTCCCCTGTCCCAGCTGGGACGCCGTATGGCCGAGCTGCCCGTGGAGCCCATGCTGGCCAAGATGATCCTAGCATCCGAGCAGTGAGTGACCCCTGACCCCAAATGTCCCTAAAGTGTCCCCAAGTGTCCTCAGGATGTCCCTGGGTTGTCCCTGGGTCTCCCTGTGGTGTCCCCAGGGTGTCCCTGTGTCCCCAGGTACGGCTGCACCGAGGAGGTGCTGATGGTGTCCCCAGGGTGTCCCCAGGGTGTCCCTGATGTCCCCAGTGTGTCCCCAATGTCCCCAGTGTCCCCCCTGTCCCCAGGTACGGCTGCACCGAGGAGGTGCTGACAGTGTCCCCAGGGTGTCCCCAGTGTGTCCCTGATGTCCCCAGTGTCCCCAGTGTCCCCCCTGTCCCCAGGTACGGCTGCACCGAGGAGGTGCTGACGGTGGCGGCGATGCTGTCGGTGAACAACGCCGTGTTCTACCGGCCCAAGGACAAGGTGCTGCACGCCGACAGCGCCCGGGTGGGCTTCCACCTGCCCGGGGGGGACCACCTGGTGCTGCTCAACGTCTACAACCAGGTACGGGGACATTGGGGACATGGGGGACACTGGGGACATGGGGGGGCTTCCACCTGCCCGGGGGGGACCACCTGGTGCTGCTCAACGTCTACAACCAGGTACGGGGACACTGGGGACATGGGGGACACTGGGGACATGGGGGGCTTCCATCTGCCCGGGGGGGACCACCTGGTGCTGCTCAATGTCTACAACCAGGTATGGGGACATTGGGGACACTGGGGACATGGGGGGGCTTCCACCTGCCTGGGGGGGACCAGCTGGTGCTGCTCAATGTCTACAACCAGGTATGGGGACACTGGGGACATGGGGATGAACAGGGATACGGGGGGTTTGGGGACATGGTCGTGTCCAGGAGCAGCACTGACCGTGCGTCTCTTTGTTCTCCCTGTCTGTGTGTGTCCCTGTGTCTCCCTGTGTCCCTGTGTCCCCCTGTGTCCCCCGTGTCCCCGTGGGCAGTGGGTGGCCAGCGGTCACTCCCTGCAGTGGTGCTACGAGCACTTTGTGCAGGCGCGGTCGCTGCGCCGCGCGCGGGACGTGCGGGAGCAGCTCCAGGGGCTCATGGAGCGCGTGGAAATCGCCCCCTCCTCCTGCGGGGGCAACCTCGACCTCGTCAGGAAGGTACCTGGGACCCCCCCCAGACCCCCTGGGACCCCCCCCAAACCCCCTGGGACCCTCCCATATCCCTGGGACCCCCAAACACAGCCCTGAGACCCCTCCAGTGTTGCTTCCCCCCCTTTTTTGTGCTCACCCCCAGGCAGTCACAGCCGGTTCATCTACCACACAGTGCAGCTGAGACCCCTTCCAGTACCTCCCCATCCCTCCCAGTGCCTCCCAGTCCCTCCCAGTGACTGACCCCCTCTTTCCTGCCCCCCCAGGCGGTCACAGCCGGGTTCTTCTACCACACGGCGCGGCTGTCGCGGGGCGGGTACCGGACGGTGAAGCACCAGCAGCCCGTGTTCATCCACCCCAACAGCGCCCTGTTCGCCCTCCAGCCCCGCTGGGTGCTCTACCACGAGCTGGTCTGCACCTCCAAGGAGTTCATGAGACAGGTGGGGACACGGGGGGACACAACCCCGACCCCACACCCCCCTCCCTGTGCCCCCGGCAGTGCCACCCTGTCACCGTGTCCCCCCACAGGCTCAGTGCCACCCCTGCTGACCCCGTGTCCCCCCGCTGTCCCCTCGCTGTCCCCAGGTGATCGAGATCGACCCCGCCTGGCTGCTGGAGGTGGCCCCTCACTACTACCAGGCCAAGGAGCTGGAGGACGGCAGTGCCCGCAAGATGCCCAAGAAGGCCGGGAAGTGCCGGGAGGAGCTGGGCTGACCCCCCTGGGGACACTTGGGGACATCGGGGGGGGACGCTTGGGGACACCCCAATACAGCCCCAGCTCCAGGGACACGTTCGGTGGCCGCAGCCGCTCCGTCCGAGTTTATTCTGTACATTAAGTTAAGGGGGGCCGGGGGGGGACACACACAGGGGACACACACAGAGGGGGCACGGGGGACATTCCTGGGGGGCTCAGGTGTCCCCCGAGGTGGCCTCGGGCCGCAGCAGCAGGCGCAGGGCGGGCGCGGGGTCGGCCACGGCCACGGCCACGGCCGCGGCCACCAGCAGCTTCTTGGCCTCGGGGACGGCCGTGGGGGCCGGCATGAGCTGGGGGGACACGGGGACAGCTCAGGGCGCTGCCCTGGTGGCCCCTGAGGGTCCCCAGGGGGTCCCAGGGGTGAGCGGGACTCACCTTGTCCACGCGGTGGCAGCGGATGAGCCCCTGCGAGTTGAGGAAGAAGGTGGAGAAGGCGTCGTAGGACCTGGGGGGGACAGTGGGGGACGTTTGGGGACACTGGGGTGGGACATCCAGGGGGTGACACAGAGGTGACAGAGTGACACAGGGATGACAGGGCTGACACACGGGGGGTGACAGGGGTGACACAGGGAGGTGACAGGAGTGTCCCCAGCACTGACCTGAGCAGCTGGCGCTTGTCCCTGCGGTAGAAGCGCAGCAGCAGCAGGTGCAGGGGCACCCCCGTGAGCCTCCAGCGGGCGCGGACGCTCCAGTCCTCGGGGTGCCGGGTCAGCGCCAGCACCTCCAGCCTCAGGCTGGCAAAGTACCCCCAGGCCAGCGCCTTGCACAGCGCCACGGCCACCTGGTACATGGGACGGCCCCTAAGGACAGGGGACAACGGTGTCACCTCCCTGAGACACCCCCATGGCACTCCCGGGCTGGCAGAGCACCCCCTGTGTTACGGCCTGGCACCGCCCATGCACACGTGGGGGACACTGTGGGGACAGGGACAGTGATGGCACCTCCCTGTGTCCCCCCCAGTGTCCCCCCAGTGTCCCCAGATGTCCCCACACCTGGTGTGCAGGTGCAGCAGGTGGTTGATGAACTCCACGTCCTGGGAGTACAATCCGTAATCCGGGATTTTCAGGAAGAAATTTGGGAGCTGGGGGTTGGGGACAAAAGGGGATGTTCTTAAATTATTGTTACAACCCGCCCCTCAGCCAATTATTGTCACTCCCCCTTCCTGTCAAAGCTCCCCACGCCAGTTTTGTCACCCCCTTGCCTCCACCTCCATTTCCCCCCTTTTTCCCCTCATTGTTTTCCCATTTTCCCTCCCCTTCCCCCCCTTCACCCCCAAGCCCCCTCCTTTTTTCCCCATCTCCCCCATTTTCCCCCCCAATTCCCCCCCATTTTACCCCCCCCATTTTCCCCCTTCATTCTCCCCATTTTCCCCTTATTTTTCCCCCCTCATTTTCCCCCCACCTCGTGCCGCAGCTTCTCGTGCATCACAGCCAGGTGCTCCTCCATGGAGGGGGGGGCTTTGTGTGCCGGGGGGGGGCTCTGGGCCAGCAGGGCTCCTCCGGGCGGGGGTCTCAGCAGCAGCCGGGGGGGGTCCCTGACGGCGATGTCGTCCTCCCGCCGCCCGTCCACCGTGGTCACCGGGCCCCCCAGCCCCTCCAGCCCCCGCAGCTGGGGGGGCCGCGCCGGGAGGGGCAGCAGGGCCGGCAGGGGGGGACGGGGGGCTGACAGGTCCTGGGGGAGATAAAAAGGGGGGCTGTAGCGTTTTGAGGGGGGGGTATTTACCCCATGGCAAGGGCTGCAGCATTTGAAAGGGGGGCTGAACCATTTGGGGGTGTCGATCTCCCCTATAAGGGGGAATTACCTCAAAGGGGGGGGCTGCAGCACTTGGGAGGGGGTTGAACCGTTTAGGGGGGATCTGCTCCATTTATGGGGGATTTACCCCATTTCAGGTGTGTGGGGGGTCCCAGCAGGACCTCAGAGTCCCCCAACCACCCACAGCCCCGCCCCCAAAGGCTCGGGTCCCGCCCCCAAAGCGCATACCACGCCCTCAATTTTTTATTTAGCCTGCTCTATTTGCATAGCCACGCCTCTTCCGCACATGAAACCCCGCCCACCCAGCGACCTAACCGTTTCTATGTATTTAAATAACCCAGCCCACCCAACGGTGTTTTGCAGCATAGATTTGCATAACCCCGCCCACATAACGTAACCACCGCGGCACCTATTTGCATAAACTCTGCCCACTCCCCATCTCAATTTACATAACCCCGCCCCGAGTCGTTTTACCTAACAGGCTTTATTTGCATAGCCCCGCCTCTCCCCCGGTGCTATTTACATAACTCCTCTCCCTCCACCTGTCTATCCCCCTCCCCAACCAATCCCCTGCCTCCGATTACCATAACCCCGCCCCCTTCCGCCCCTCATTTGCATTCCCTCACGGAGGCCCCGCCCCCTGCCCGCGACCCTCACCTGCGGCCGCGCCCGGTACCGTCGGCGGGGCGGTTCCGCGCCGGTGCTGAGGGGTCCCCAGGCGCGGTGGGAGCCCGCGGGGTGCAGGCGGACGGCGGCGGCGGCGGCGGGGACGTGCCGGTACATGGCGGGAGCTTCGGAGCGGCCGCCCCGGGGCTTCTTTTCCCCTCACGCCGGTGACTCCCAGTGCGCCTGCGCGGGCCGTGAGGGGAGTGGGGGGGCAGAGGAGGCGGGAGCGCACCGCGCATGTGCGCGCGCGGGAAGGTGACCGGCCAGGCGGCCACGCCCATTGGTGCCCCGGGAGGGGGCGTGACCAAGCAGTTCCAACCAATAAAATTCTTGCTTCCTTCTGAGGGGCGGGACATGATCATATATGGGTGGAGCCCCGCCCCTCGAGATGATTGACAGGCCTGAGGAGCCGAAGCAGAGTCACCGTTTTTATTGAAACGTACCCAAAAAAGGGGGGGGGGGAGGGGAGGGAGAGAAGGAGGAGTGGGACAGGCACCCATGGGGGCTGGGAGGGGATGGGACCCCGCGGCGGGGCGGGAAATGGGTCCCAGTGGGAGTTGTGGGGCAGGAACTGGTTCCCAGTGGGACAAACTGGTTCCCAGTGGGTCTGTGGGGCACAAAGTGGTTCCCAGTAGGGCAGGAACTGGTTCCCAGTGGGACTAACTGGTTCCCAGTGGGACTAACTGGTTCCCAGTGGGTCTATGGGGCACAAAGTGGTTCCCAGTAGGGTCTGTGGGGCAGGAAGGAACTGGTTCCCAGTGAGGCAGGAACTGGATCCCAGTGGGTCTGTGGGGCACAAATTGGTTCCCAGTGAGGCAGGGATTGGTTCCCAGTGGGTGTGTGGGGCAGGACCAGTCCCCCCCAAACTCCCTCGGCCCCGCCGGGGGATCCTCAGGGGCGGGGGGGGCTCAACGTCCGACTCGGCCCAGGGAGCTGGGGGAGAGAAGAGGCAAAAATCACCCGAAAACGGCCAAAGTTGGGCGGAAAGCGGGAAAATGGGGCAAAAAATGGGCAGATTTGGGTGAGATCGGGGAAAATGAGGTGATAAATGAGGCTGAAACCAATGAAATTTGCAATGAAGTGAAGGAAAGTGAGGTAGAAAATGAGACCACGAATGGCCGGATTGGGGTGAAATGAAGGAAAATGAGACTAAAAGTGGCCAAATTTGGGTGAAAGGGGGCTGAGGAAGGGAAGGGGGGCTGTTTTGGGGGGGGGGTCCCACCTGGCACGGCGCTGGGGGGGCTCCGGGCGCGCCTCGGGGGGGTCCCGGCGCAGCAGGAAGGGCCGGAGGCTCCCCCGGACCGGGGACCCCCCCGAGACCCCCCCACGGGCCAGGGACAGGTTGAAGGGCCAGGGAGGCTCCGCCTCCTCACGCAGGACTGCGGGGGATTGGCTGAGAGTCAGCAGGGACACACCCATGGGGACACGCCCATGGGGACACACCCCTCCGTATCCCCCCAAAATCCCAGCCTGAAGGGGATTGGCTGAGACTCTGCTGGGACACGCCCACCTGGACCGCACCCATCATGACAACACCCCCTTTAGCCCCACCCCTTAAGTCCGCTCCATCACCACCCCTTTTAGCCCCTCCCACTCAGACACACCCATTTTAGCTCCTCCCCCTTTATCCCCCCCTCAGACCCCCCAAAACCCCCAATTCCCCCCCAGACCCCTCAACCTGCCCCAAACCCTCCCCTGGACCCCCCCAACCCCCCCTCAAATCCCCCTCCTGACCCCCAAATCCCTCCCAGAGCTCCTGAAAACTCCCCCCTCTGCCCCCCAGTCCCTCCCAGTGCCCCCCAGTCTATCCCAGTGCCCGCTCACATTCCCGGTCGGAGCTGGAGTAGGGTTTGATGGGCTCCTCCTGTGGCCGCCGGGGGAGGGGCCGCCGGCCGATGGGGGCTTTGGGGAGGTTTGGGGGGGTTAGAGGGTGGGGGAAACCCCACAGACACCCCCCTGGGACCCCCCAACCCGGGACCCCCCCAAAAATGCACCCCGGGACCCTCCAAACCTCCCCCAGGGACCCCCTAAATGCCCTTGGGGACTCCCCCAAATTGCCCCCCAGGATTCCCCCAAACCCTCCTGGGACCCCCCAAACTCCCCTTGGGACTCCCTAAAGCCCCACCCTGTGATCCCCAAACCTCCCCCCCCCAGGACCCCCCAAACCCACCCCAGGACCCCCCAGACCCCCCCGGCATCCCCCAACCCCCCGCAGGACCCCCCAAATGCCCCCAGACCCCCTCCTAGGCCCCCCAAACGCACCCGTTCGGTTGGAGAAAAACCCCTCAAAGATGACGAAATTGTTCGCCTGTGGGGGGAGGGGGAATTGAGCTGAGACCCCCCTTCCAGACCCCCCCAAATCCCCTCCAGACCCCCCCAAATCCCCACCAGACCCCCCAAAACTCCATCAGACTCCTCAAAACTCCCCCAGACCAACGCAAAAGCCTCCCCAGACCTGCGGCATGGGCTGGCAGAGCCCCCCCCAAACTGCCCCAAATCCCCCCTCAGACTCCTCAAATCCCTCCCAAAGCCCCCCCAGACCCTCCCAAAGCCCCCCCAAATCCCCCCCCGACCTGGGGGATGGGCTGGCAGAGCCCGTAGTGCTTCCGGAGGAATCCCAGGAGCTTCTCCGAGGGTCGATCCACGGCCAAGCGCTCGGGGGGCACCCGCTCGCTCTGGGTAGGGGGGGAGAAAGGGGGATCTGTGAGACCCCTCCCCAATTTAACACCCCCCCGAGACCCCTCCCCAATTTAACACCACCCCAGGAGACCCCCAAGCCCCCCCAAGAGACCCCAAACCCCTCCAGTGCCCCCAAATCCCCCCCCATTCCAGACACTCCAAGGGCTCCATGAGACCCCTCCCCAATTTAACACCCCCCTGGGACCCTTCCCCAATTTAACTGGCTAAATTTGGGTGAAAGAAAAGGAAATAAGGCCAGAGGTGGCTAAAATGAGGCTGAAGAAAGGCTGTGAGACCCACCCCCCAACCCCCCAAAACCCCTCCCAAACTGGACCCCCCCAGCCCCTGGTGGGGCAGGAAATGGTTCCCAGTGGGATCTGTGTCAGCAACTGTGCCCAGTGCCCAGTAAGCATCTCCCAGTGGTCCCAGTGGCACCTGCAGCATGTGCTGGAAGAGCTCCCTGCCGTGGCCGTGTCTCTGCAGGGACTCGTGCACGTAAAAATCCAGGACACAGAGAGGCTCCACCTCCACGTGGGTGCCGGCCCGGTCCTAGGGGGGCACGGGGGGGCCTGGGGAGGGGGCTGGACACCCCCTAGAGCTCCCCAGGGACCCCCAGAACTCACCAGAACTCACCAGGGATCCCCCCAGAACTTCCCAGAACTCCCCAGGGATCCCCCCAGAACTCACCAGAGACCCCCAGAACTCACCAGGGACCCCCAGAACTCCCCAGAACTCCCCAGGGACCCCCCAGAACTCATCAGAACTCCCCAGGGACCCCCAGAACTCACCAGGGACCCCCCCCAGAACTCACCAGGGACCCCCCAGAACTCACCACCAGGAAAAGTTTCTTGTAGCCCACCTTGAGGAACCCGATGACAGCGCCTTTGGGGGTCCTGGGAGGGGCAAAGGGGGGGGTTAGGGGGGCTCAGGGAGGGCTTGAGGGGAATTTGTGGGGGCTGAGGGGGTCTCGGGGGCAGTTGGGGGGTTTGAGGGGGAGTTTGGGGGAGTCTGGAGGGATCTGAGAGGGGTTTTGAGGGCAGTTCTGAGAGGTCTGGGGGTGGTTGAGGGGGGTTTTGGGGGATTTGAGGGGTCTCAGGGGGTATTTTGGGGAGGTTTGGGGGTCTCACCGGGGGTCTCTCAGGATGTACAGGACATGTCTGTTGGTTTGGGGGTATTTTGGGGTTATTTTGGGGGTCTCACCGGGGGTCTCTCAGGATGTACAGGACATGTCTGTTATTTTGGGGTTACTTTGGGGGTCTCACCGGGGGTCTCTCAGGATGTACAGGACATGTCTGTTGGTCTCCATTCGGGCCGCGCTGGTCACCGGGGTGGGGAGGCCCTGGGCCTGTGGGAGAGGGGACAGGGACCCCCCCAGTGACCCAGGGACCCCCCAATTGACCCCTGGGACCCCCCCAGACCCTCCATTGCCCCTCAAACCCCCCAATGACCCCCCTGTGATCCCCAAAACTGCCCCATGACCCCCCAATTACCTCCCCTAGGCCCCCAAAACCTTCCTCAGACCCCCCTGGGACCTTCAAAAACCCCTTTGGGACACCCCTCACTCCCCAGTTACCCCCCATTTACCCCAATTCTCTCCCCCAGACCCTCAATCCTCCCCCCTGGGACCCCCAAACCCCCCTGGGACCCCCCCTGTGCCCACCTTGGCCGAGGCCTTGCCCAGCTCATCGATCACCGTCCGCAGCTGCTGCTCCAGGTCCCCCCTGGGCCCGAGGGAGGGGGCATTGGCACCCCAAAGACCCCCCAAAAACCCCCAAACAACTGCCCCCAAACCCCCCTTGACGTCCCCCAAGAAACCGCCCCTAAAGCCCCTTAAAACCCAGCCCTGCCCCACCCTAAACCCAGCCCTGCCCCAGTTTAACTCCAACATAACCCCAGCCAGCCCAGCCTAAATCTAAGCCCAGTCTGACCCCAGTTTAACCCCAGGTCCATCCCCAGTTTAACCCCGGGTCCAGCCCCAGTTTAACCCCAGGTCCAGCCCCAGTTTAACCCCCGCCCCGCCCCATCCTCAGGCCCAGCCCAGCCCATCTCCAGCCCAGTCCCAGTCAATCCCAGGCACAGCCCCAGTTTAACCCCTGCCTGACCCGAGGCCCAGTCCAGCCCCAGCCTAACCCTGTCCCACCCCAGTGTCACCTCGTCCCAGCCCAGTTTAGTCCCAGTCTAACCCGCGTTTAACCCCAGTCCAACCCCAGTCTAACCCCAGTCCAACCAACCCTAGCCCAACCCCAGTCAAATCCCAGTCTGATCCCAGTCAAACCCAGTCTAACCCCAATCCAGCCCCCTGTACCTGTGTCCGCCCCCCCCGCGCCCGGCGGGCCGTAGGTTTTGATCCACGACACAGAATCGCTCCCCGAGCACTGGCCCGAGCTCGAAGGGGAACTCCATGGCCCCCCCCGGGCCCCGGGACCCCCCAAATCCCCAAAATCCCCCCAATTCCCCCCAAATCCCGATACTGGACCCGCCACGGCCGCGCCCGCGGCACCGAGACCGCGCCCACCGCCCCGACCGGCCAATCAGAGGCCGGCATGGTGCGGCCCAGCCAATCAGAGCCGCTCCTTTATACTCCCTTAGCAACCGAGTCCCGCCCTTAGCAACCGCCAGCCAATCGGGGGAGCTCATTTATGGCCCCTTCGAAACTGAATCCCGCCCTAAGCAACCAACAGCCAATCGTTCTCGCGCTTTCACCAGCCCATAGCAAACAAGCCCCGCCCCCGGCGACGCCCGACCAATCACTGCAGCGCTCAGGCCTCAAGCCTCGCCCCTGGCAACCGCCCATCATCCACTATCCAGCTTTCACCCACCCTTAGCAACCAAATCCCGCCCCTGGCAACGGCTCGGCCAATCTCTGTCGCTCTTTCCCCCCCTTAGCAACGAAGCCCCGCCCCTCCTTAGCAACCGTTTTCCCGCGCGGCAGCAAAGTGTGGCGGGAAGCGTCTCCCCCTCCCCGCAAGGCATTGTGGGATACTCTCCTCACACGCCCGAGCAGCCATTTTGAGCCCCCCCCCCGCCATTTTGCCCCCTCACACCACAAACACCCATTTGAGGGGTTTCTGTAACCGCTTTATTCTGCCTGTTTCTCCCCGGCGGGGCTCTGAGGGGTCTCCGGGGCTGTCCCTGCAGCAGCCGGTGGAGGCTGCTCCTCCTTGAGGAAGCCGCGGTAGAGGCGACGCATCCGCGCGATCTCGGCGGGGGGCGGCGACCACCGCTCGTACCAGCTGTACCAGAACCCGCCCGGGCCCCGCAGCGCCGGCGCCGGGGGCGTCTTTCCCACCGCCGGGTGCCGGTTGGAAAAGTCCTCGCGAGGGGTGGGCACGTAGGGGACCTGCAGCCACAGCAGCCCTGGGGGGTGGGAGATGGGGAGGGGCCGGTGAGGGGGCCTGGGGGGGCACCCAGGGGTGCTGAGCCCACCCCGACCCCCCGAGGGCTCTCACCGTGGTCCTGGGCCTGAGCGATGGCTTTGGACAGGAGCTTGTGCTGCCTCATGCAGACCCCTGGGGAAGGGGAAGACACGGTCAGGGACCCCCGAGGCGCCCCCAGGGTCCCCCAGCACACAGGGGGCCCTCCCCATATCCCCCAGTGCCCTCCCAGTGCTCCCAGTCCCCCCTCACCGGTGTGTGTGGGGTGGAAAACAACCCCCGAGTGGGGGCAAATAAACTGGTCCAGTAGCTTCACATTCTGGGGAGAAAAAAAAGGGGGAAAATTGAGGAAAAGGGGGGGAAAAAAAAGGGAAAAGAATGGGAGGAGAGGGAAAAGGGGGGCAGAAGAGGAAAACGGAGGAAAAATGGTGGCAAATACAGGAATATTGGAGTTAAAAGAGGGAAAGGGAGAAAAATGAGGGAAGTGGAAGGAGAAAGAGATAAAGGGAGGAGAAGAAGCGGGGAAAATACGTGAAGAGAAAAAAAACGGAAAGGGGAATAAAAAGGAGGGAAAAGAAGTGGGAGGAAGAGGCACTGACCCGGAAGTCGACGAGCAGGTTGCGGTCCCGGCAGATGGGACATGGGTTCCCCACCGGCTTCCCCCGGCGCTGGGAGTGACACACGGTCAGGGAGGGCCCAGGGCCCCCCAGTACATCCCAGTGCCCACCCAGTACCCCCAGATATGAGACTCTGCCTCCCTCACCCTCCAGTCCCTCCCAGTGCCTCCAGTCCCCTCCGAATCCCCTTCCAGTGCCCCCCCAGATCCCACCCCAGTCCATCCCAATCCTCTCCCAGTGCCCCCCACTCCCCCTCCAATGCCACCCAGTGCATCCCAGTTCCCCCTCATCCCCCCAATCCCCTCTGAGTCCCTCCCCATTCCCCTTCCATCCCCCAGTCCCTCCCAGTATCCCCCAGTCTGACCAGGCAGGCCTTGCGGGTGCGCTGGGGGGGGATGGCTCCCTTGTGGTTGCGCCGGTACCCGAACCAGACAGGCCTGTCCCCGTAGGTCAGCCGGTACTCTGAGATGGAGAGACAGTTTGGGGGGGTTGGGGACCCCCTGAGACCCCCAAACCCCTCTGAGATCCCCCAACCACCCCCCCAGGTACCTTCACTCTCCAGGTACTCCCAGGGCCGCTCCAGGTACTTCGACGGGGGCTCTTTGGGGGCTTTGGAGTCCTCGGGGGCTTTGGGGGCTTCCTGGGAGCTGCAGAGCCGGGGGTGGTTCTGGGAGAGGGGATTTATGACATCATATCCCAAAGCTCTGATGTCATGGGGTTATGACATCACCACCCAAAGAGTGATGATGTCACTAGACCTGTGACATCATAACCCACAAAGCAATGGTATTACATGAGTTATGATGTCATAACCTCCACAGGATTGATTCTATAGAAGTTACCATCTCATATTACTATTTTATGACATTAATGGTATGAGATTATCATTACAACACACTAATACCCACAGAAGTGATGATATAAAACCCCCAAAGTAGTGGTATCACAGAGCTTATGACATCATTACACTCATGATGATGATGTCATATGGGTATTAAAATCATAACAACATAGGCATAATATCACCAGGGCTGCCCTACCCCCCTGCCCCCCAAAACCCCATTAGTGGGCGGTGACCTCCCTCAGTGACATCACATTCCGCGTCTCCTCCAAACACCAACCGAACCGTATAAACTGACATGACGTCATCGCCCTAATGCGATGATGTAATGCCTCACTAAGCCCCGCCCCTTCCCGAGCGCTGCTGGCGCCCCCTAACGGAGCACCACCGCCGCCCAGTAACGTCACTAACCCCGCCCCCAGCCCACGTGCAGCGCTGCCCCATCCCCCCCGAGCCCCCATTCCCGGTGCCCCCACCCCGCGCCCCCCAATTGCCGGTGGCCCCCCCGCCTCACCCGCGTCCACAGTGGGGTCCCCGCCGCCCTCAGCGCCGTCCCCGCCGCCCTCAGCGCCACGGCCGCGCGGCCCAGCGCCATCTTCCCGCCTCACGTTTAAGCCCCGCCCGCTCCTCCCCTCACGCCACCGGCGCCATTTTGTTGTGCGGGCCCTTGCTGCGGCGGCCGCGCAGGCGCAGACCCCCCCCCCCCCCCCCGAATAAAAACTGCGCCACACGAGGCCCCCTCGGACAATGGCGGGCGGTGGCCGCGCGTGCGCGTTGCGGCCCCCGCGCAGGCGCCGTTCGGCGGCTCAACGGGCGAGTGGGCACGGCTGGCGCGTGACCGGGGGTGTGGTTCGGTTGGGGGCGTGGCTCGGTATAAAATGGCGTGCCCGGCGCCGCTGCTGCCATTCTGTGGGCTGGTGGAGGTGAGTAACGAGTTGCGCTGGGTCTGGCGGGGAGCGCGGGGGGATTGCGTCCATGGGGGTCTCACCCGCCTTTTCTAAGGGTTGGCTGGCTCTTTAAACTGCCTGCGACCCTTTAGAGGGTTAATGGCTCTTCTATCTGAGGAAAAACGGGGCCTCGCAGCCCCTCCGGGGCCGCCGCCGCCCTGAGCCCTCGTGTCCCCTCAGAGCTCAGCCCTCCCCCGCCAAGGGCGTTTCTTCGGTTTTTTTCCATTCCCCCCGCTTCAGAGCTTTAAATTCTCCCCCGGGGATAACAGATTTCTAATCGTTTCGTGTCTTTTTCTTCTTTGCTTCTAATTTCTATTTTTTTCAATTTTTTCTTTTTTTTTTTTTTATTTGTTGTGCCCCACCCCACCTTCCCCCCCCCCTTTTATTTTTCCTTTCCCCGCTCCAGGTTTGGTTGGTCTTGAGAGACGCCGTCGCCTTTACCACGAGAGAAAAACATACAAACAATACAAAACAATACAAAAGAGAACAAAACAACAAAAAATATATACAAAAAAGAGGGGAAGAAAAAAGCTTTCCTCCCCCCTTGCCGTGAAGAGCCGCCGCAGCCTCGTCCTTTGGACCGTCCTTGGAAGCCGTTCCAAACCCGAAGGAAACTGCCATTTAAAAACATATTTCCCCTCTTCTTCCTCCTCCTCCCCCTCAAAAAACAAAGGCAAAACTCTCATTTTTTTTTTAAAAACCCAAGCAACTTTTTTTTTATTTTTTCACCCCCTGTTCTAGGCTTGATAAATTTAGCTCAATCCACCTCTCTAGGGCTTAAAAAAAAATCCCAAAAGAAACATCAAAAAAAACCCAGAGAAAAAAAAAACCCTTAAAAAAAATAATCCCACCTGTCAAGCTGCAAAAAAAAAGTTGCTGCGTTTTTTTAAAGCCATGACCAAAAACAAACGAATTTTTTGGCTCTAACACCACCAAATGCCAAAATCCAAACCTTGAAGCGCTGTCGGCGAGAAAAAAAATTGGATAGTAAGTGTTGAATTTTCAACCAGCTCCCCCCTCACCCCTTCCCCCCTTTCAAAGAAAGAGCATAAACCCCCCCAAAAAATACCTTTATTTGTCCCCAAAGAGCAAAAATAATGGGAGGAAGAGCCCGATAATGTGCTTGAGGAGGACGTGGGGCTGTGCCAAAGGTGGTTAAAGCTGCAAAGCCGGGCCGGGGAGGGAATTGGGGAGAAAAAGCGCTGGGAGAAGGCGCGGAGGGTCCAGGAAAAAAAAAAACGCCCCAAAAAAAGAGCTGGAAATGCCCCCCCAAAAAAGTCGCTCGGTGGTCGCGGGGGAGCCGGAATTGGGGGGGTTTCGGGGGTGCCCGGCGAGCAATCTGTACATAAAGATTGCGGGGTCCGCGCGGAGCCTTGCGGGGTGGGGTGGGAAGGTTGGGGGGGGGGCGGATTCTGCTTTAAAAAAAAGCTGATTTATGTCCTATTTTTATTTTTTAGGTGCCATTTTAGGATTGTTTTTTGCGCGGAGATACGCGGGGTGGTGGGGGGGTGGGTGTAGGGGGTCTGGGCTCGGCGTGCGGGCCGGGGGGGTTGCAATCTAGCAATAAAGATTGCTAGGCAGGCTTAGATTCCCCCCGAAATCCGGCTTTTTTACCCCCAAAAATTCGGTTTAAACCCCCCCCTGCCCCCCGCGCCATGTCGTTAAAAACCCTTTCCAAGATGGCGCCGCTCGGCCGCTTCTTTGTCTTGTTGGTTTTTTTTTTTTTTCCCTACCTTCCCCTCTCACTTCCCCCCGCTACATTGGGGTTTTTCGAGGTTTTTTTGCAGGTCGAGCCCCCCCGTTTTGGCGCTGGGGGGGGCTCCGAACCCCCCGATTGAAGGAGGGTTCTGTCCCCCCCCTCCCCCCGAACCCACGCGGACTTAATTGATTTAATTGACTTTATCCGAGGTTTCTCTGGCGGTTCCGCGGGGGGGGGGGAAGTGTTTAACATCTTTCTCTTTGTCTCTTGTGTCTCTGTGTGTGTTTCCCCCCCTCTTAAAAACCTGTGGGAACCCCCCCGAGCCTCCCCCCCCCCACATTTGGGGGATTTTTCCAGCTCTAAAATGGCGCCTGGGCCTCGCTGCTGATGCAACACAAATCAAACCCCTCCCACCTCCCCCGCCCGGGCCCCCCCAAATTCCACCCTCCCCTCCTCTTTTATCCTCTTAACCCCCCCTTAAACCCCCCTCTAACCTTCCCTCCGCAGGACCCCCCAGCCCACCAGGACCCCCCCCATCACCTTGGGCCGCTGCTGCCTTGGCAGCTCCTGCACCCTCCCAAAACCCCAACCTTTTGATTTTTTTTTTATTCTTGTTTTAACCCTTTTCTCCTCTTTTTTCTCTCCCCCCTTTTTTTTTTTTTTAGTGGGATTTTGGGGAGCACTGTGGGGGGAAGGGAAAGGGAGCAGCGGCCTCGAGCGATTCGTAATTTAATTTACCGTTTAATTTATCGTGACAGGGAAATGCTACCACTGGGCTTCACAACCCCCCCCAGAAAATAGCTGGGTTGTTTTGGGGGGGGGGTTGCAAGGGGGGAAACACCCCCAAAACGCTCAATTTTGTCCCGGTTTTCAATGGTTTTGCCCCGTTTTGGCAGCGTGGAGGTGCAGGCTTAGGAACCTTTACCTCAGCAAAGGGAGGGAACAGCCACAACCCGGGTAAGCAACAAACCTTTTTGGTCTTAATTACATTTCACCAATCCTCGCTTTGAGCAGGTTTTTAACTCAAAAAAAAAAAAAAAAAAAACTAAAAAAGCCCAAATCCCCCTTTTTTTCTTCTCCCCCTTCCCCTCCTTTTTGTCTCCCGGGGTTTGGTTGTTGGTTGTTTGGTTTTTTTCACCCCTCCCTTTTCTAGGTTAAAAAAACTAAAACCAAATCCACCCCAATCTGGTCGATTTTGGTGCAAAACCAGAGAAATGTCTGAAAATAATTCATGGTTTTGGTAATAAAAGGATTAATTTGGGAGTCTGTGAGGCCTGGAAGAGCCCAGTGGTAGCATTTCTGTTTTTCGGACGGGGGGCACTGTAGGTCCCCCCTCAGTTCCCACAGGGTTTTGGGGTCAATCCTGGGAGTTTCTCCCCCTTCAAAAAGGTGTTTTTTTGGGGGGTAAAATGAGCTAAAACTGCAGTTGTGCGGTGGGGGGGGTGTCAGGCCTTGCTTGGCCTCGTGCTGGACCCACCCAGGGCCCCCCCTAAATTTAGGGGGGTGGGATTTGTCATTACCTCCCCCCCTTCCAGGAAGGTGATTTACTCCCTTTTTTGGGGGGGTCTTGGTGCTTTTGGGGTCTCCCCATCTCATTTAGTTCCCTCCAGGGGGGTTTCAGTGGTTTTGGGGGTGTAAGGTCAGTGTTTGCTGCAATGGGACCCCCCCAAAAAGCAGTGGGAGGGCCCTAAAACACCCCCAAATTCTGGGGAGGGGGTTGTGCCCCCCTTTCCCAGGGCTGTGCCCACCCCAGGGGGGCTTTGACTCCCCCCCCCCAGGACATTGAGGGGGGACACACATGACAGGACCCCCCCATGAGCCACCAGTGGCTCTTTTTGGAGGGGGTCAAAGGTTACAGTAGAATTTGCTGCTTAAACCCCCCAGTTTTAGATAAAAATAAGTCACCCCCCCCTCAAATTAGGGGCGTTTGTGCTGCTTTAACTTGTTGTGTCTTTGTAATTACCTCCACACGACTCGGGTCTTTAATTAATTGTGGGAGTGCTTAATGAAGCCCCAGCTCGTTAAGGCCCCACCAGGAGTAAAAAACAGCCGGTGGTTCCCCCTCCTTTCCCAAATATTGATATTTTTGGAGTGTTCTCACCCCCCCCACCCTAAAAACAACCTTCAGCCCCCCCTTCCTGCCCTCCTTAAAGAAACTGGGGCATAATTAAGCCATAATTAACAGTGATTAAGTGATGTCAGAGCCTGAAACCCCCGAGGGGGGGTCATTAAGGGGGGGCTTGGCCTTAATTAAGGGACTACTAACAAGTAGTTTGTTCCTTAGTCAGGAGGTTTAATTAAGGGGTGGGGGGGGTGACACCCCCAAACATGCACCTCATTAAGGGCCAGCTTGTTAATTAACCCCTGGTTAATTAAAGTGAGGGTGGCAAAGGGGGGCTGTGCCCCCCCCCCAGACCCTCCCCCTGATAATGGAGGGGAGTTTGGGGTCTGTCCCCCACCCCAGGGGCAGCAGCATTAATGTGTTAATGAATGTATTAATTAGTGACACAAACGAGGCCACATTTCATGGGAGGGGCTGTGACCCCTCCCATCCCCCCGTGTCCCTTGGGGGTCCCACATTGTGGCAGCTGCGTTTTGGGGCCATTTCCTGCATCTTCGGGGCCGTTTCCTCCTTTTTGGGGCTCAATTGCTTCCATGTTTTGGGGTCAGTTCCTTCCTCTTGGGTGTTTATTTTTTGCTCTTTCAAGGACAGTTTTCTCCTCTTTTGGGATTGATTTCTCCCTTTTTGAGGGAATAATTTTGTCGTGTTTTATAGTTAAATATCCCTTTTTGGGCTCCATTTCCTCCTCTTTGAGCTCAGTTTCCTCAAACTTTGGGGAGTGACTTCCCCCTTTTTTGGGAGGGGATTTTGCCCTTTCTTGCCCTTTAGGTTCGATTTTTCTCTGTTTTGGGCTCAAGTTCCCCCTTTTTTCGGCTCAGTTTCCTCTGATTTGGGCTCAGTTTCCTCTGTTTTGGGCCCAAGCCCATTCGTCCCCATCAGATGGGGGGGTGGACCCCCCTGGGGGGGGTCCCAGCCTCAGTGGGGGGCACAGGGGGGGTCTCACCCCTCTCTCTCTTCCCCCCCAGGCCGTTCCTGCCATGGGCTCTGGCCCCATCGACCCCAAGGAGCTGCTCAAGGGCCTCGACTGCTTCCTGGGCCGGGATGGCGAGGTCAAGACCATGGATGGCATCTCCAAAATCTTCAGGTGAGAGCTCCACCCCTCCCCTCACTGCTCCCCCTGCACACCCTGGGTGTGTTTCTGGGGCCCTAACCCCGTTTTTGATCCCTCAGCCTCATGAAGGACTCCCAGAAGATGGTGAGTCGCTGCATCTACCTGAACATCCTGCTGCAGACCCGGGCCCAGGACATCCTCAACAAGTGAGCAGGAGGGCTGGGCAGGGGCGTTTGGGGGGGGGGTTTCCCCCGTTGCCAGCCCGGCCCTGACGGATCTGTGACCCCTGTGTGCCCAGGTTTATCAGGATCGGGGGGTACAAGCTGCTCAACACGTGGCTCACGGGCTCCAAGGCCTCCAACAACGTCCCGTTCCTGCAGCAGATCCTGCTCACCCTGCAGCACCTCCCGCTCACCGTCGACCACCTCAAGCAGGTGGGGGGCTCTGGGGACCCCCAGAGGGGCTTCTGTCTCTTGGTTTCCCCCTCAGGGGGTGGTTCTTGGGTCCCCTCGGCTGCTTTGTGGATCCCCCCAAAGTGGCTCTTGGTTGTTTTGGGTCCCCCCAGGGTGGCTTTTGTCTATTTTGGGTCCCTCTGTGGGTGGTTTACGTGTTCCCAAAGCAGGGTTTTGGTTCCTTGAGGTGACAACTGGGCTTCCCTCGGGTGGCTTTTGGGTCCCTTTTGTCCCCCCCTCACTCCCCTCCTCGTTTGCAGAACAACACAGCCAAGCTGGTGAAGCAGCTCAGCAAGTCCAGTGATGATGAGGGTGAGTAAAACCCCCCCTGAGACCCCCAAAACCCCTCCTGAGATCCCTGAAACCCTCAGACAGACACTCAAACCCCTCTCGGACCCCCAAAAACCCCCTGTTGGTCACATGACCTGATCCCTGGCAGATTAATTAACGATTAATTAACAGTGAATTGCTGATTCTCCCCCCAGAGCTTCGCCGACTCGCCTCCATCCTGGTCAGCGACTGGATGGGCGTGATCCGTTCCCAGAGCAGCTCCCAACCCACAGGTGAGACCCCAAATCCCCCCAGACTCCCCCCCAAACACCCCCCTAAATCCCCCCCCAGCATTCCCACGTGTTTCCCTCCCCCCAGAACGAGACAAAAAGAAGAGGAAAGAGGAAAACAAAAGCAAAACCCCCGTCCAGGAGAAACCCCAGGAGGCCAAAAACGAGGCAAAGAATGAGGAGGTGCCAGAAAAAAAGAGGGAAAAGCCCAAATCCCTGCGGACCACGGCCCCCAGCCACGCCAAGTTCCGATCCACAGGTAAGGCTGGGGGGGCTGGGTGCTTTTTAGAGGGACTTGGAGCTAATTTGGGGGATCTGGGCTGGTTTGGGGTAGGATTTGTGAATTTGGAACAGGTTTGGGGCTGTTTTGGGGTATTTGAGGCTGTTTTGGATGTTTGAAGCTTGTTTTGGGGCTGGCCTAAGGTGTTGGGTTTGGAGCTGCTTTTTTGGGGTTTTGGGGCTGTTTTTAGCGGTTTTGGGGGGCTGTTTTGGGATATTTAGGGTTGGTTTTGAGGCATGTTTTGGAGGGCTGATTTTAGGGGTTTGGGGCTGTTTTGAAGTGTGGAGCTGATCTGGGGGGCCCTGCTGGGTTTTTGGGGCCGTGGGGGAGCCCTGCTGGGTTTTGGGGTGCCCTGGGACCCCCCCTGACCCCGTTTCTCCCCAGGGCTGGAGCTGGAGACACCGTCGCTGGCGCCGGTGAAGAAACTCAACTCAGGGGTGTCCGACAAATACAACCTGAAACCCGTCCCCGTCAAGAGGCAGAAGTGAGTCTGGGGGGGCTCCTGGGGGGCTTACAACTGGTTTGGGGGGGCTTGGAGCCCCTTTTGGGGCTTTCAGGGATGCTTTTGAGGGTCTCACACCCACTTCTCATGGTCTCAGACCATTTTTAAGGGCTTTGGGGCCATTTTGGGGGGCTTGGATCTGTTCTTTGGGATCTTGGACCCACTTTTGGGGGGTTCAAGCTGCTTTTCCAGGGTCTGTAACCCACATTTGGGGATTCTCAGACCCTGAGGGTTCTCCTGGGGCTGTTTTGGGCGTCCTGACCCATTTTCCCTCCCTTCCCAGTGCCCCCTCAGGCCCCGGGGAGGCTCCTCTGGCAGAGAAGAAATACAAACCCCTGAACACGGCACCCAACGCGGCCAAGGAGATCAAAGTGAAGATCATCCCCCCCCAGCGTGAGTTTGGGGGGCTTTGGGGGGGACACCTGGAGGGGTCTGGGGACAGTTTGGTCCCATTTAGGGGATCATTTGGGGGGTTTGAGTCTGACCTGGAGCAGTATGGGGATGGTTTGGGTTCTGTGTTTGAGGGGTCCTCGTTGTCCCATTTATGGGATTATTCGGGAGCCATTTTGGGGATACTTGGAGCGGTTTGGGGGGATACCAGGATGATGTTTTGAGGGTGACTGAGGTGGTGGTTTAGGGACACTTTCGGGGACAGTTTGGGTACCATTGTGGGAACAATTTAGGTGTCATTTTGGGGACAGTTTGGGTTCTTTTGGTTCGTTCCTGGGTCCCATTTTGAGAACAATTTGGGTCCATTTTGGGGAGGATTTAGGAGGTGTTTTGGGGACAGTTTATGTGCCATTTTGGGATGATTGAGGTCGTATTTTGGGGTGACTGAGATGTCATTTTGGGGTTGTTCCCTCAGCCATGGAAGGTCTCGGGTTCCTGGACGCCCTGAACTCGGCGCCAGTCCCGGGGATCAAGATCAAGAAGAAGAAGAAGGTTCTGTCCCCAACAGCAGCCAAGGTGAGGAAGCCCTGGAATTTGGGGTCCCTCTCTGGAATTTGGGATGAGTTTAAGAGCACTTCGAATCCCTTTTTGGGGCAGTTTGGGTAGGCTTTTTGGGGCGGCTGTATCTCTTTAGGGGACCACTTTGGAGCCATTTGGGAACACTTCTGGTCCGTTTTGGGGATCCTTTGGGTGCCATTTTAGGAACGTTTTGAATCCCTTTCCTGGAACTCTCTGGGTGTCATTTTGGGACCTTCTTGGGTGCCATTTTGGAGAACACTTCAAGTCCCCATTTTGGGCACCGTTTTGGGGTCGAATCCCGTGTTTTTGGGTCTAACCCCTGTGCTTTGCCCCCCCAGCCCAGCCCCTTCGAGGGGAAGCCGCCCCCCGAGCCCAGCACAGCCAAACCCTCGTCCCCGGAGCCGGCGGCGGCCGAGCCCATGGACACGGAGCGGCCCGGAACGCCCGTGCCCGCCGTGGAGGTGCCCGAGCCCATGGACACAGGTACCACGGGGTGGGGGACAGTTTGGGGAGGGTTGGAGATGGTTTGGGTGGAGTTGGGGGTGTTTGGAGCCATTTTGGGAGGGTTTTGGGACATCTTGGGGGCCTTTTGGGAGACCCTTTGGGAGCCATTTTGGGTCACTGTGTCCCTTTCTGAGGAGCCCTGTGGCAGCCATTTTGGGAACTCTTTGGGCACCATTTTAGGAACCCTCAGGTGCCATTTTGGGGTCAAATGCCGCGTGTTTGGTGTCCCCTCACGTCTGACCCCCCGTGTGTCCCCCAGGCTCGTCAGAGACAGGGGGTGACCCCAAGGGCCCCGATGCCCCTTCAGAGGGGGGTCCGGCCCCGCGCCGGCCCCGCAAGAAGAAGACGGTGTCATGGCCGGACGAGGCCCGGCTGAGGGAGTACTTCTACTTCGAGCTGGATGAGACCGAGCGCGGTGAGAGCTCCCCCCAGATCCCTGCCAATCCCCCTGGCACCCCATGGAATATCCTCCTGGACCCCTTGGGGCACCATTTTGGGACCCTTTGAGTCCCTTTCGTGTGACACTTCGGGGGCCATTTTGAGAACGCTTTGGGTGCCATTTTGGGACCCTTTGAGTCCCATTTTGAGGACCCTTTGGGCGCCATTTTGTGAACACTTCAAGCCCAGACAAGACAGAACAACATGTCCCCGGGACCCCCCCAAAATCCCAACCCCCCCACATCCCACCCCTGACCTCTGCCCTTCGCCCCACAGTGAACGTGAACAAGATCAAGGACTTTGGGGAGGCGGCCAAGCGGGAGATGCTGAAGGACCGGCACGCCTTCGAGACGGCGCGGCGCCTCAGCCACGACTCCATGGAGGAGAAGGTGCCCTGGGCCTACCCCAAGGCCCTGGAGCTGCCGGCCCCGCTCGTCGTGCCGGGCAGCGGCAGCCGCGAGCGCTTCACGCAGGCCGAGCGCGTCAAGGGCATCCTGCAGGAGATCTTCCTGTCCAAGGAGAGGTACGGGGGGGGACAGGGCAGGGAATTCTCAGCATGGTGATTGTCCAGCAGCAGGGATTTGTGAGGTGATTTGGGCACCATTGTGAGGTGATTCGGGCGCCATTTTGAGGTGATTTGGGTGCCTTTTAAGGTGCTGTGGGAGCCATTTTGGGGATACTGAGTTCTTTCTGTGAAACAGTTTGGGTGCCACTTTGAGATTAACAGGGAACCAACCATTTTGGGAACACTGAGTTGAGTTCCTTTTTTGTGGAACATTTTGGGTGCTGTTTTGGGACCACTTGGGTCCCTTTTTGGGTACCGTTTTGGGATGAAAATGGCATGATTTTGAGATTAATTGGGAGCCATTTAAGGAGGTCCCTAAGGATCTGGGGCTCCAAATCAGGGTGAGACCCTCTGACCCTTCTTCCTTCCTTTTCTCCCCCAGCATTCCCGACAGCCCCCACGAGCCTGACCCGGAATCCTACGAGCCACTCCCACCCAAACTGATCCCCATGGACGAGGTGAGCCCCTCAACCCCCCACCCCAACCCCCTCTAAACCCCCCCAAACCCCTCCCCAACCCCCCTGACCCCCCCTGTGCCCCCCAGGACTGTTCTGGTGAGGATGGGGCCTATCCCGAGGGGCTGGATCCCGGGAATGCCGCGGCCTCTCCGGACCCCGGGGCGGGGGCGAAGCTGCCGCCGGTGCTGGCCAACCTGATGGGGAGTGTGGGGGCTGGGAAAGGCCCCCCAGGACCCCCCCAAAACGCCCCCATCAACATGCAGGAGATCCTCACCTCCATCATGGTAAGCCTGGAAACGGAGACCCCCCCCAAAAATGGGGAGGGGGGGGTCATACAGCCCCTGTTATGGACACCCCAAAGTTTGGGGGGAACCCCCACACTGGGGAATCCCAAAAATTGGGAGGGGAGGGTCACCTGGGGCACCCCAAAATTGGGGATTTGGAGGGGGCACAACTGGGGGGTCACCCCACCTGTGGGTGGGTGGGAGGGGACAGAAGGAGGGAACCCCCTGTTTTCTCCCCCTCACCCCATTTTACCTCCCTTTTTGTCTACCCAGGGTGGTCCCAGTGGCCACAAGGCCGAGGAGCTCCTGAAACAACCAGATTATTCGGATAAAATCAAACACCTGCTGGGGAACCTGCAGGCCCAGCCCCCGGGGGGGCCTGGCGGAGGTGAGGGGACACGGGGGGGACACAGGGGGGACACAGGAGGGACACGATGGGGACCCCCATCTGGGAGGGCCTGAGGAAGGCGCTGGCTTGGGGACACCTTGGGGACACTGTCACTGTCTCCAGGGGTGGCTTGGCAGTGTCCTTGGCTTGGGGCACCTTGGGGACACTGTCACCAGCTCCAGGGGGGACACAATGAGGGGACAGCATAACCAGCTCTGAGAGGGGTGTTGGGGTGTCCTTGAGTTGGGGACACTGTGCAGTGTCCTGCTGGGGATCTCAGGGTGTCCTTGGGGTTGGGGACATGGCTGGGGACAGTGACACCAGCTCCAGCCAGGGACATAGGGGTGTCCTTGGCCTGTGGACACTGTCCAGTGGCCTGGCCTGGATTTTGGGGTGCCCTGAGCTTGGGGACACACTCAGGGGACTGTTGGGGACGCTGTCCCTGCTCCTTGTGTGGGGCTGCCCTTGCCTTGGGGACACAGCTGGGGACACTGTCACTGGACCTGCTCAGGGGGACACTGGGGTGGCCTTGGTTGGGGTCACTGTCCCCCTGTCCCAACAGGGATCTCGGGGTGCTCTTGGCTTGGGGTCACCTTGGGGACATTGTCACCTATCCCAGCAGGGACATGGGGTGTCCTTGGCTTGGGGACACCTTGGGGACACTGTCTCTCATCTCGGGGTGCCAAAGGAGGGTGTCCCCTTATTTTGGGGTCCTGTCTACCTTGGGGACACGGCCTGAGTGTCACTGTGTCCCCCTCTTTGTGGTGCCAGTGGGGATATTGGGGGTCCTTTGGGTCTGGGGACCCCCTAACCCTCCCTAGGGTGACTGGGTATGTTGGGGGTTCCCCAAATTTGGGGACAAGCCCTGTGTTCTGTTGGGGGGGTTCCATGTCCCCTTCGTTCAAGGACGTTGTTGGTGACCCTCATGTCCCTTGGGGTGACACGAATTTGGGGACCCCTTAAATGACGGTGATCAGAGGGGGATCCTTATAAATTGTGGTGACCTCCTTGAATTAGGGTGACCCTGGGGGGATTCCCCTTAAATTAGGGTGACCTGGGAGGATTTGGGAACTCCTTCATTTGGGGACAAGTTCTAGGCACCCTTTTGGAGATGACCTGGGAGGGGTCCCTCGAATTGGGGTGACCCGGGATGGGGGGGGGAACCCCTAAATTGGAGTGACTTGTGGGGGGGTCCCTTAACTTGGGGTCACCTTGGATGGGGCTCCCCTAACGTGGAGGATTAACCCTGGGACCCCCGACCACCCCCCCAGCCTTGGGGTGCCCCCAGCCCCGTCCTTAGGGGGGTTTCTGGGTGGGGGTCCCTCACTCTCTGACTCCCCCTTGTCCCCCCAGTGCCCCACGGCCTGCTGGGCCCCGGCCCCATGAACGGCTTCCCACCTGGCCCCAAGATGCAGCACTTCCCCCCGGGGGGGCCCATGCCAGGTGAGACCCCCCCCAAAACCCCCTTCCAAACCACCCTGAGCCCCCCAGCTCTCCCCTAACCCCCCTTATCTCTGTGTGTCCCCCAGAGCCCCCTACTGTCCCCTAACCCCCCTTTTCCCTCTCTGTCCCCCCACTCTCCCCTAACCCCCTTTTCCCTCTCTGTCCCCCACTCTCTCCTAACCCCATTTTCTCTCTTGTGTCCCCCCACTCTCCCCTAACCCCCCTTTTCCCTCTGTGTCCCCCCACTCTCCCCTAACCCCCCTTTTCCCTCTCTGTCCCCCACTCTCCCCTAACCCCCCTTTTCCCTCTGTGTCCCCCCACTCTCCCCTAACCCCCCTTTTCCCTCTCTGTCCCCCATTCTCCCCTAACCCCCATTTTCTCTCTTGTGTCCCCACAGGTCCCCACGGCGGTGGCGGCGGTGGGGGCGGGCCGGGCCTGCCCCCGGGGATGCCGGGGGGTCCCCGAATGCTGGGGCCTCCCCCACCCCCCCAGCGAGGAGGGGACTTCTGGGAGGGCCCCGACGGCGGCGGAGGGGGGGGCTCCCTGCGCGGGGGTCCCCCCGGCGGGGGGATGCGCGGGGGGGGCCCTTTCCACCGGCCGCGGGGCCGCAGCGGCGCCGAGCCCCCCTATCGCTGCCGGGGCGGGGGCGGGGGGCGCAGCGGGGGGCCCCCCCCCCCCAATGGCGGCGGCGGAGGAGGAGGGGGGTCCCGGGGGGGCCCCCACGGCGAGCACGGCAGAGGCCACCCCGGAGACCACCCGCCCCCCCCCCGGGGCCACGGCGGAGGTAAATGGCTCTGGGGGGGGCCCGGCCCCGCTTGGGAGGGGCCCGTGGGTGCCCCCTCCCCGCCCCCGCCTCCCCCCCCGCCCTTCCTGCCCCCTCCCCGCTGGAGGGGGGGCGGTGGGGGGGAGCCCCCCCCGCCTCCGCCCCCCCCGCCCCCTCCCCACCACCCCATGCAGCCCCTGGAGCCCCCCGGGCCTTGGGGGAGGGGGGGGCCCGACTGGCGCCGGCCCCCCATGGGGCTTTAGGGAGCAGGGGGTGACAGGAGACCCCCCCCCATGGCGGCTGAGGGGTAGGAAAGGGGGGAGGACCCCCTCCCCAAAATGGCTGCAGGGCAGGACTGAGGGACCCCCACTCTCAATGAGGGGTGTGAGGGACCCCCCCCTCAAAACGAGGGGAGTGAGAGAGCCCCCCCTCTCCACGAGGGGAGTGAAAGACCCCCCCCCTCTACGAGGGGAGTGAGGGACCACCCCCTCTCTACGAGGGGAGTGAGGGACCCCCCCCCGATAACTATGGTGGGGGTGAGGGACTCCCCAAAGTGGCTGCAGGGAAGGAAGGGACTGAGGGACACCCCTCTTCCCAAAATGGCTGAGGGACCTCCACATGTGGAAAGACACCCAAAAAATGGAGGAAGTGACCCCTCCCATAACTGAGATGGGGGTGAAAGAATCCCCACACACACACACACACCCCCCTAGGAGAGAGGGGAGAGACCCCCCCACTGCGATGGGGGTGAGGGATCCCCCCCCTCCCCCCCAAAATAACTGATGGGACAACCCCCCAAAACGGCTGCAGGGCTGGATGGGAATGAGCAACCCCCCTGTAAAACCTGAGGGAGCCAAAATGGCCGAGACACCCCCCCCATTGTCCCCCCCCATCCAGAGCGTGGTGCTGCGCTGGCCGCGGGGCATGCTGGGAGTTGTAGTTCAGTTGGTGGGGGACCGCAGGGCATGCTGGGAGCTGGAGTTCAGCCTATTGTGGGAGCCGCAGGGCATGCTGGGAGCTGTAGTTTGACTCCTGAGGGGGCAGGACAGGAGATGGATCTGGTTCTGAGTCCACTCCCATCTTCAGTTCAGCTCCCACGGGGGCAGCAGCGCGTGCTGGGGGTCCAGATCAGCTCCAAAGGGGAGGCCTCGAGGCCCAGTGAGACCCAAAAGGCCACAGGGCCAGGTGGGGCTTGACCCCAACCCTGAGGCCTGCTGGGAGCTGCAGTTCAGCCCTAAAACCCCTTCTAGGGAAGGTTCTGGGGTGTGGCAGGAGCCCAAATCCAGCTTTGGCTCAGATGTAAGGAACGCTGAGAACTGGAGTTCAGCCACTGGGAGCTGTAGTTGGGCTCCTGGGGGGGCTCAGCAGGGCATGCTGGGAGTTGGGAGCAATTTTAGGAGGGGACCTTTTTACCCCCAGGGTGCTCAGCCCCGGGGATTTATCCATTTGTCCATCCATCCATCCATCCATCTGCTCCCAGGGTTTGGATGGGGATCCTGTGGGGTTCAACCCCATGGATCCATCCATGCATCCCCCTCCCCCAGAGTTAGGACAGGGATCTTTGGGGTTTAGCTCCTGTGGATCCATCCATCCAATCCCACATTAGGAGCAGGATCCGTGGGGTTCAGCCCTGTGGATCCATCCAGACCCCCCAGGGTCAGGGTCAGGATCCTTGGGGTTCAAGCCCTGTGGATCCATCCAGCCCCCCAGATTTGGGATCATTTATTTTGGGGTGGATCCATCCACTCCCACCATTGGGATCAGTTATTTTGGGGTTCAGCCCTGTGGATCCATCCATGCACTCCCACTATTGAGATCAGTTATTTTGGGGTGGATCCATCTCCTCCCACCACTGGGATCAGTTATTTTGGGGTGGATCCATCTCCTCCCACCACTGGGATCAGTTATTTTGGGGTGGATCCATCCCCTCCCACCATTGGGATCAGTTATTTTGGGGTGGATCCATCCACTCCAATCATTTGGATCAGTTATTTTGGGGTTCAGCCCCACGGATTCCCCCTTAGGCCGAGGATCAGGCCCCCCCCCCCCCATCTCTCACCCCCCACGGGGGTCCCTCACCCCCCAAACCCCCCCCTTCCCTCCCTCCCTCCTTCCTCCTGCTCCTCCTCCCCCTCTCCCCGCGGAGCCTTCGCCGTGGGGCCGTTTTGGGGCCATTTTGGGGCCGGGGCCGGCGCCTGACGCGCCCCCCCCCCCTTTTGTCTCCCCCAGACATGTCGAGCCGCGCCGTCTGTCGCCACTTCATGCTCAAGGGCAGCTGCAGGTACGAGAACAACTGTGCCTTCTACCACCCCGGCGTCAACGGCCCCCCCCTGCCGTAGCTGACCCGACCCCCCCCCAAAAACAAAACCCTTCCCCAAAACTGCCCCTCCCTCCCCCACCCCCCCAGCCGCCTTTTTATGGCTTCTGTGAGGCCTCTGCGGAGCCCCCGGCGCTGACCCCGACCCTCCCCCCTGACCCTCCCCTTCCTCAGCTCCCCTTCATCCCCTGGGGGGGGAAAAATGGCTCCCCAAAGGGACAGGAATTGGTATTTATGGGGGCAGGAATTGGTATTTATGGGATGGAAATTATCCCTCCCCAAAGGGGCAGGAATTGTCAATTTGGGGGCAGGAATTGGTATTTACCCCCACCCCCCCCAAAGGGGCAGGAATTGTCAATTTGGGGGCAGGAATTGGTATTTATGGGATGGAAATTACCCCCCAAAGGAGCAGGAATTGTCAATTTGGGGGCAGGAATTGGTATTTATAGGATGGAAATTATCCACCCAAAGAGGCAGGAATTGGTATTTATGGGATGGAAATTACCCCTCAAAGGAGCAGGAATTGTCAATTTGGGGGCAGGAATTGGTATTTACCCCCACCCCCCCCAAAGGGGCACAAATTGGTATTTATGGGGGCAGGAATTGGTATTTATAGGATGGAAATTACCCCCCAAAAGGGGCAGGAATTGTCAATTTGGGGGCAGGAATTGGTATTTATGGGGTGGAAACGGCTCCACTCGGGGAGAGGAATTGTTATGTATGGGGTTCAAATTACTCCCCCTGAGGGGCAGGAGTTGTTATTTATTCCCTTGGGGCAGGAATTGGCATTTGTGGGGTGGAAATTGTCATTTGGGGGGCACAAATTGTTATTTATGGGGCAGAAAAATCTCCCTTGGGGCAGGAATTGTTATTTATGGGGTGGAAATGCCTCCCCCAAGGGGCAGGAACATCCTCTCAGGGAACAGAAATAGGCAATTTTGGGGTGGAAAAGCCTCCCTGGGGGTAGAAATGGTCATTTGGGGGGGCAGAAATTGTTATTTATGGGGTGGAAATTACCCCCCCGGGGTGTAAATTCTTTTGGGGCACAAATATTCATTTAGGGGGCATAAATCATCCTTTTTGGGGCATCAACACCCCCAGAGGAGCAAAAATGCCCCCCCCCCCCCCCAGGGGAGGAAATTTTGGGGGCAGAAATGGCCATTTTGGGGGTAGAATGAGCAATTTATGGGGCACAAATACCCCGGGGGGGGGCAATGAACCCCCCTTTTGTGGAGGGCTGGACCCCCCAAAGGGTGACACCACCACACCCCACAGGCTAATCAATTCCCTGTGGTTGTTAATTAATTAATTACCCCCCAAAATGTAAATTAACCCCCTGAAATTCAAATTTTCCCCCCAAATTGACCCCCTGAGAGTCAAAAAGCTGCTCCTACCCCCCCCCCCCAAATCCAGACCTGCCCCTCAGGGAGGGCATCTCCCCCCTCCCCCACCCCCCCCAGACCCCAAATCCCCCCCAAACCCCCCCTTTGCCGCCGCCCCTCCCCCCACAGTCGCCGCCGCCGCCAAGGGGGGGTTTTTGGGGGGGGGGAGGGGTGTAAATGTTGGGGTGTTTTTTGGGGGGGGGTCTGCGCCGGACATTGTTTTCTGTGAAAACTTGGCCTGGGGGAGGGGACCCCCTGGAAAAAGCCCCTCCCCCTTTTGTATATTTTGTACATTAATAATAAACTTGTTGGAAAAAAAAAAAAAACAAACAAAACAAACCAAAAAGTGACCCCAGAATGGGTCGTGTGTGTTTGTGGTGATTTGGGGAGGGGGAACTGGGGGGATCTATGGGAGGGAACTGAGGGAGGGACCCGCTGGAGGGAATCTTGGATCAACTGGCGGGGAGGGGGGGGTAGATTTTGGGACCAATGTAGGGAATTTTAGGGATCTACCCATGGGGGATTTCCTGTGGGAAATTTGGAGATCTCCCCTCCGAGGGAATTTCTGCATCTCCCGAGGGAAATTTGGGATCTCCCAAGGGTGGGAATTTTGGGGCAGTAAGGGGAGGGAGGGAAAGGCAAGTGGGAATTCCAGGACCTCCCTCCGACCCCCAAAACACTTTCACCACATCCCGGTGTTGCTCCAGCGCCCTTTTAATTCCCAAGCAAGGTCCTGCAGGGCCCTTTAGATCCCAGGGAAGGTCCTGCCGGACCTTCCCTGGGATCTAAAGGGTCCTGCAGGACCCCCGTTGAGCCCCTCACTCGCGGGGCCGGTGCACGACGACCTCGCCCAGCGCCTCCAGCACCTCCCTCTTGTAGTCGTCGAAGTCGCCGTCGATCTGGCTCAGGCCCTGCTCCTCCACCACCCACAGCTGGCAGTTGGTCTCGGTGATCAGCCGGGCGTCGTGGCTCACCACGATCACCGCTGTGACGTCACAGTGATGTCACCGTGACGTCATCACGTCACAACCCAAGCCACACCTCCCCTCCGTGTGTCCCCGCCCCATGCACAGCTGGCGCTTGGTGATGACATCATCGTCCCCAGTGTGATGTCATTGCCATGACATCATCATGATGTCATAACACCCCCCCCAAAATCTCTGACTCACCCCCCTTGTAGTCGTTGATGGCGTCGGCCAAGGCGTCGATGGACTCGATGTCCAGGTTGTTGGTGGGCTCGTCCTGAGGGGAGCAGGGGGATGAAAAATTTGGGATCCAGGTGGTCCAGGGGAGCCTTGGCCACGCCCCTGGCTGCATTAGCCACGCCCCCAGCCCCATCAGCCACGCCCCCACTCACCAGGATGAGCACGTCGGGCTCCCGACAGGCCAGCTCGGCAAAGACCACCCGAGCCTTCTGCCCACCTGGGGGGGATGAGGGGCTTAGATTGGGGAGCCACACCCACCTTTGAATGGCTCCACCCCCATTCCCCTCTAACCCCACCCCTTTACCCCAATCCTTTCTCACACCACGCCCCCTTTTACTATAACCACACCCATTTCTCTCAAGCCACACCCTCTCTCACTATAACCCCTCCCCTTTCATCCTAGCCCCTCCCCTTCTCTCAAACCCCTCTTATTTTCCTCAGGCCCCGCCCACCCGAGAGCTTGGCGATCTGCAGGGTGTGGGCGTGGCCCTGCCCATAGCCCCGCCCCCTGCCCCAACGGCCCCGCCCACCCGAGAGCTTGGCGATCTGCAGGGTGTGGGCGTGGCCCTGCCCATAGCCCCGCCCCTGCCCCAGCGGCCCCGCCCACCCGAGAGCTTGGCGATCTGCAGGGTGTGGGCGTGGCCCTCGAGGCCGAAGCGCCCGAGGCACTTCCGGGCGTCCTGGTGGGGGAGGTTGAAGCTCCTCTGCAGGAACTCGGCCGCCGTCTCCTCCAGGCGCAGCTGCTCGGCCGCCTGCTGGTTAAAGAACCCCACCTTCTGCAGGGGGGGACAGGGAGGGGTCAGGGACACACCTGGGACACACCTGGGACACGCCCACACCTGACCCTGCTGGTTAAAGAACCCCACCTTCTGCAGGGGGGGACAGGGAGGGGTTAGGGACACACCCAGGACACACCCACACCTGACCCTGCTGGTTAAAGAACCCCACCTTCTGCAGGGGGGGCAGGGAGGGGTCAGGGACACACCCAGGACACACCCAGGACACACCCAGGACACACCCACACCTGACCCTGCTGGTTAAAGAACCCCACCTTCTGCAGGGGGGGACAGGGAGGGGTCAGGGACACACCCAGGACACACCCAGGACACACCCACACCTGACCCTGCTGGTTAAAGAACCCCACCTTCTGCAGGGGGGGACAGGGAGGGGTCAGGGACACACCCAGGACACACCCACACCTGACCCTGCTGGTTAAAGAACCCCACCTTCTGCAGGGGGGGACAGGGAGGGGTCAGGGACACACCCAGGACACACCCACACCTGACCCTGCTGGTTAAAGAACCCCACCTTCTGCAGGGGGGGACAGGGAGGGGTCAGGGACACACCCAGGACACACCCACACCTGACCCTGCTGGTTAAAGAACCCCACCTTCTGCAGGGGGGGCAGGGAGGGGTCAGGGACACACCCAGGACACACCCACACCTGACCCTGCTGGTTAAAGAACCCCACCTTCTGCAGGGGGGGACAGGGAGGGGTCAGGGACACACCTGGGACACACCTGGGACACGCCCACACCTGACCCTGCTGGTTAAAGAACCCCACCTTCTGCAGGGGGGGGACAGGGAGGGGTCAGGGACACGCCCAGGTGACACACCCACTGGGACACACCCAGTTGCGGAGGTGTCAGAGCCACACCCACATCAGGGCCACATCCTTATAGGCTCCACCCCTTCCTGTCCTCTTTAAGACCACGCCATTTCAGGCCACACCTTCCCCTGCAGAAGCTCCACCCCCTTTTGGGACCACACCCAGTGAGGCCACACACACCCAGTGACCACACCCAGTGAGGCCACGCCCCCCCTTACCAGGCGGTGGTTCCTGCGCATCTGCCCCCGGATCTGAAAGAAAAATTTTGGGGTTTTTTATTCTGTCAAAACCCCCCAAACCCCATCCTACAACCCCCCCCTTCCCTCGGGGGTGTCCCCCCTCGTATTTTGGGGTGTCCCCCTCCCCAAATTCTGGGGTTCCTCACCGGCGTCAGGGCCCCCGTGAGCAGCTGCAGCAAAGTGCTCTTCCCGACCCCATTGGGGCCCACGATGCAAACTGGGGAGGGGGGAGATAAAATGGGGAGGGGGGGGTCCCAGGGACCCTGTGTTATTGTAGGGTCTCCAGGGAGGGTCCCAGGGACCCTGTGTTATTGTAGGGTCTCCAGGGCCCCCTCAGTGCTGTTGTGGGGGGTATGGGCAGGGTCTCACCTCGGGATTCCATGTCGATCCCAAAGTCCAGGTTGCGGAAAAGCAGCTCCTGCCCCTCGTACCCGAAATCCACCCCTGGGAATGGAGGAGGGGGGGGAGAGGGGGAAGAGATCCCCGAAATCAGCCCTGAGACCCCACCTGAGCTCTCCCTGAGATTCCCAAAACCCTCCCCAGCTCCCAACACACACCTTGGGACTCCCGAAATCCCCACTGATCCCCCCAAATTCCCCCTGAGATTCCCAAATCCACCCTCAGCCCCCCAAATGCCCCCTTAACAGCCTTTTACTGCCTCCCACCCACCCCAAATCCCCCCTGTAACACCCCAAATCCCCCCCAAATCCCCCCCAGAGCCCCCCTACCGTGCAGGCCGAGGATGGGGGGGCTGAGAGGGGGCGGGTTGGGGAAGGTGAAGCGCACGGTGTACTCGCGGGGCCGTTTGAGCAGCTCGGGCGCCTCGGCCGCCTCCTCGTCCGGGGCCTTGCGGCGACATTTCTGCTGCTTCCGCGTCAGGGCCTCCTTCGTCTGCTTCTCCTGGGGGCAGAGAGGGCAGGGATCCACTGGGATCCACCCTGGGATCCACTGGGATCCACCCTGGGATCCACCAGGATCCACCCCGGGGTCCACTGGAACCCACACACACCAAACACGGGCCCTGGGAACACCTTGGGATCCAACCCTGTCCCTCCACACCCAGCACTGGATCCCCGGGGTGAGCTGGGCTGGGGAATGGGATCCAATCCCTGCAATCCCATGGGATAACACTTCCCCTCCCAGATCCACACAGTGGATCCCTGCCCGGATCCCACCAAGAACTGGGATCCCCCCACTGGGATTTTCGGGCTCTCAAAGCAGGGGCCACCCCCCCAGCACGCCAGTGGATCCCAGTGGGTCCTAGTGGGTGCCAGTGGGTCCCAGTGGGTCCCACTCACGGCCTGCTTGGTGGATTTCCCGCCGGCCTTGAGGTCCCGGAGCTTCTTCTCCTGCTTCTCAAACTGCTTGAGCAGCTCCTTCTGCTTCTGCTGGTACATCTTCTTGAAGGTCACTGCGGGGGCATCCACGGCATCAGGGGGGTCCAGGGGGATCAGGGGGATCCAGGGGGATCAGGGGGTGATTCAGGGGGATCAGGGGGTGATTCAGGGGGATCAGGAGGGATCAGAGATCAGGGGGATCCAGGGGGATCAGGGGGTGATTCAGGGGGATCAGGGGGATCAGGGGGATCAGGGGGGATCCAGGGGGATCAGGGGGTGATTCAGGGGGATCCAGGGGGATCAGGGGGTGATTCAGGGGGATCAGGGATCAGGGGGGATCAGGGATCAGGGGGGATCCCCCCACTCACTGTAGTTGCCCCGGTAGTAGTGCAGCCGCTGGGAGTCCAGGTGGATGATGTCGGTGCAAACGTCGTCCAGGAACCCCTGGTCGTGGGAAACCACCAGCAGGGTCTTCTTCCAGGACTGGAGGTAACTGGGAACGGGGTGGGGAGAGATCAGGGACCACCCCATGTCCCCTCTCCCACATCTGTACCCCCTGTGTGCCCCCCTTGTCCCCCAACATCCCCCTCCTTGTCCTTGCCCCCCCAGCTCCCCACCATCCCCTTTTCTCCCCCCAGGTCCCCCCCACCCCCCTTGCCCTTCCTTGTGTCACCCTGTCCTGCCATCCCTCCTGTCCCCTCATCCCTCCTATCCCCTCATCCCTCCTGTCCCCTCTCCCTCTCAGTGTCCCCCCCCACCCCTTGTGTCCCTGTGCCTCCCCCTTTTGTCCTTGTGCCCCCTCCATCCCCCCTGTCTCCCCCAATCCCCCCTGTCCCCCCCTGTCCCCACTTGTTGAGCCAGATGACGGCGTTCAGGTCCAGGTGGTTGGTGGGCTCATCCAACATCAGCAGCGTGGGCTCCATGAACAGCGCCCTGGGGGGGTCACCTGAGTCACCTGGGGGGTCCCTCCCTCACCTGGGGGGGTCCCAGGACCCTCGAGGAGGGGGTGACTCACCTGGCCAGGCTCACCCTCATCCTCCACCCCCCCGAGAACTTCCTGGTGGCCCGGTTCTGCATCTCGGGGTTGAAGCCCAGCCCGGCCAGGATCCGGCGGGCCTTGGGCTCTGCCGCGGCTGCGCCGATGGCTCGGAGCTCCTCGTACACCTGGGGGCACGGGGGGGGCACAGGTGAGCTTTGGGAACCGTTTGGGGGGCACAGAGGACACCAGGTGAGACCGGGTGACACCAGGGAACCATTTGGGGGTGATTTGGGGCCTCGGGCGCTGCCATGGCTGTGCTGATGGCTCGGAGCTCCAGCTGTGTGCAGGTGAGACTCTGGGTGTCCCTGGGTGTCCCAGATGTGTCCCCAGGTGTCCCCAGGTGTCCCAAAGGTCCCCAGCTGCCCCAGGTGTGTCCTCAGGTGTCCCCGGTACCTTCTCGAGCCTCTCGGCGGCCGCGTCGTCTCCTCGTTCCAGCAGGGCCTGGAGCTGCTTCTCCTCCTCCAGGAGCCGCAGCCGCTTCGTGTCCGCCCTCAGCACGGCCTGGACGGCGGGGGTGTCATCGGCCACCACCTCTGGGGGGCGGGGCGGGCACAGGGCGGGCACAGGTGAGCTCAGGTGGGGCACAGGTGACCCCCAGGGGCCCCCCAGGAGCGCCCACCTTGCGCGCAGAGCAGCACATCCATGTTGGGGGGGGACGCTCAGGACCCCCCCTCAGGTGCCCCCAGCCCCTCCAGGTGCCCCCAGCCCCCCCAGGTGTACTAAAACCCCCCCAGGTGTACCCAGGCCCCCCAGGTGCCCCCAAGTCCCCCCAGGTGCCCCCAGGAGCACCCACCTTGCTCGCAGAGCAGCACGTCGATGTTGGGGGGGATGCTCAGCGCCCTGTTCGCGATGTGCTTCAGCAGCGTCGTCTTCCCTTTGCTGCCCCCAAAAAAAAAAAACAACCCCAAAAACCGAGAGGTTCAGCCCCAAACCAAGGGGGCTGAGACCCCCAGGGACCCCCAGCCCCCCAGATTTGGGGGTGCCACCCACCCGTTGGGCCCCACGAGGCCGTAGCGCCGACCGGCCACGATGTACAGGTCGGCATTGACGAACAGCTCCTTCCCGTGGGCGGAGATGCTGAACTTCTCCAGCTGAGGGGAGGGGAAAAAAGGGGCTCAGGGATCCCCCAAAAAACACCCCAAACCCCCACCAGCAGCCACCACCCACCAGGGACCCCACAAATCCCACAGGGAACACAGAAGGGTCTCCTGAAGCTGATTTTGGGGTTCTCATGAGGGTCTTTGTGTTCCCCCTCAACCCGATTTTGCGGCTCTCAGGGGGGTTTTGGGGTCTCCCAAAGCGGATTTTTGGGCTCCCAGGGGGTTTTGGGTCTCCCAAAGCCAATTTTGGGGCTCCTTGGGGGGGTTTTGGGTCCCCCCAAACCCATTTAGGGGCTTCCCAGTGGGTTTTTGAGGCTCCCTGGGGGGTTTTGGGCCTCCCAAAGATGATTTTGGGGCTCCCCGGGGGAGGTTTGGAGTCTCCTGAAGCCAATTTTAGGGTTCCTCAGAAATTTGAGTCTCCTAGAGCCAGTTTTGGGGCTCCCCGAGGGGCTTTAGGGCTCCCTGGGGGGTTTTTGGGTCTCCTGAAGCCGATTTTGTGGCTCCCCGGGGGGTTTTGGGCCTCCCAAAGATGATTTTTGGGCTCCCAGGGGGTTTTGGGTCTCCCAAAGCCAATTTTGGAGCTCCCCGGGGGGTTTTGGGGTCTCCCAAAGACGATTTTGGGGCTCCCAGGGGGTTTTGGGGTCTCCCAAAGCCCATTTTGGGTCTCCTGGGGGCCCTGGTGCCCACCTTGATGTCGGAGGCGTTCTCCAGCATGGCCTGGCGGGACGAGAGCTCGGCCTGGGACACCGAGAAGTCGCCGTCGGCGGCCACCGCGGCCGCTCTCATGGTGGCCACCTGCCTCTCGTACTCCAGCTGGGCGGGGCGGGGGCGTGGTCAACCAGGGGACACACCCACAGGGCAGGGACATGCCCCTGGCTTAACCACATCCCCATTCTAAGCCACACCCCCTGATAAACCATACCCCACCCACCGCTCCCCCACCAGCCACACCCCCAAAATGAAGCCACGCCCACTGGAGCCATGCCCCAGTGATGAGTCCCCCAAGCTGCGCCCCCAGCAGCAAGCCACACCCCTTTAAGCCACACCCCTTTAAACCACACCCTAAGTGCCAAGCCACACCCACCCTGAGCCACACCTGCTTAAGCCACACCCCTGGCAGCAAAGCCCCACCCCCTCAGGCCCCACCCCCTCACCATCTTCTTCATCTTCTTCTTCTCCTTCTTGCTGACCCGCGGGTCGGGCCCCGCCCTCGGCCCGGACCCCTCCTCATCCTCCTGCTCAGGGGGGACCCACAACACGTCAGGGACCCCCCAAAACCCCAGGGACCCCCCAGACCCATCAGGGACCCCCCAGAACCCCAGGGACCCCCCAGACCCATCAGGGACCCCCCAGAACCCCAGGGACCCCCCAGACTCACCAGGGACCCCCCAGAACCCCAGGGACCCCACAGACTCACCAGGGACCCCACAGAACCCCAGGGACCCCACAGACTCACCAGGGACCCCACCCAGACCCCTCAAGGACTCCCCCATAGCCCTGGGGGCACCCCCAAAACCCCCTCAAGAACCCCCAGGGACTCTCCAGATGCATCAAGGACCCCCAAAACCCTCCTCACCCCCAGGACCCCCTCAAAACCCCCTCAAGGACCCCCAGGGAACCCACCCAGCCCCATCAGGGACCCCCAGCCCACCCCAGGACCCCCCCAGAGCCCCTCAGGGGGGTCTCCACTCACCCCCTCGCTCCCTTTCCGGGGCTCTTCGGCCTCCTCCTCCTCTTCCTCCTCCTCCTCCTCCCCTCTCAGAGCCAGGAACTTGTTCTGCTTCTGAGGGTCAGCACAACCACATTGGGGGGGTCTCACCCCCCTAAACAAAATCCCCCAAACCTCCTCAGGGGGGTCCAGAACCTCCCCTCTCCTCACCTTCCCCCCTTTGGGCTTCGCCTCCTCCTCGGAGCCTTCGGCCTCATCCTCGCTGGGAGCTTTGCCCTGGAGGGAAGGGTGGGGGGAAAAAAACCCCAAATAAGGACCCCTCCAAATTCAGAGACCCCCAAAATGTGGGTGGGACCCCCAAAACGTCTGTGAGACCCCCCCTCACCTTCTGCTTCCCTTTGGGCTTCTCGTTCTTCTGGCTCTTCCTCTTCTTCTTCTCCCCCTCCTCCTCCTCCTGCTGCAAACCCAGACAATTCCCAGGTTTTGGGGGGTTTGGGGTGATCCCAAACCTTCCCCAGGACCCCCAGGGACCCGAAAATAACCCCCACCTTGTTGTTCTTGCCCTTGGGGGGCCGGGAGCCTTCGTTCCCCCTCTTCTCCTCCTCCTCCTCCTCGTCCTCCTCGCTCTGCTCCCGACTCAGCGCCGCGAACACGTTCCCACCCTGGCATGGGGGAGATGAAAAGGGGGTTTGGGGATCCCAAAATACCCCCCAAAACACATCCCAACACCCCTCAAACCCCAGAGGATCCCAGATTTAACCCCCCAAAATTGGGGTCTTGTCTTTAATTGCCCCCCATTTTCAGGGTGCCCCCCCTTTGAGTTGCTCTCCCTCCCTTTGGCATTCCCCTCTTTATTTTTGAGATTTTTCTCCAAGTTTTTGAACACCCCCATCCTCCACGTTTTGGGGTCCCTCATCTCTCGGGGTTTTTTAGGGCCTCTTTCCCATATTTTAAGGTTTTTCCTCTATATTTACCATCCTTCCCCTTATTTCGGGGTCTCTCCCCACATTTTGGGGTCTTCCACATATTTAAAAGGTCCTCCTCAACATTTTGGGACCCCCCCTCCTTATTTTGGGTTCTTCCCCTATTTTGGGCCCTCTCCCACTACTTTAAGCCCCTCCCCCACAGTTTTGCCCCCTCCCCCAATTTTAACCCCCTCCCCCCCAAACTCACCTTCCTCCTCCTCCCTCCTTTCCTGGGGGCCACCACTGTGGGAACAATTTTGGGGGGTGGGGGATCACTGACCATCCCCCCCCCCAGCCCTGGGGGTCTCAATTACCCCCCAGGACCCCCCCAGTTCCCCTCCCTGACCTTCCTCCTCCTCGTCCTCGGAGTCAGCGGCCGCCAGGGCCTGGAGGCGCCGCTGCAGCTCCGCCTCCTCGGGCTCAGGCTCCGCCCCCGGGCGTGGCCGCGGCTCCTTCCGGCGATCCCGCTTCCGCCGGGACCCCTAATTAGCGGTGGGAGCCTTAATGAGCCTTCCTTTAGCAAGCCCTAATTAGCCAATCCCCTCCCCTTTAGCTCTTCCCATTCCCCATTTAGCCCCTCCCCCTCCAGCCACACCTTTTTTTAGCCCCTCCCCTCTAATCCCACCCTTTTTAGCCCCTCCCCCTTCAACCACACACTCTTTAGCCTCTCCCTCTCCAACCCCACCCTCTTTAGCCCCTCCCTTTCAGCCACACCCATGTAAGCCTCTCCCCTTCCAGCCACACCCTTTTTAGCACCTCCCCATCCTATAAATCCCTCTCCACCCTCTTAAGCCCCTCCTCCTCCACCCCACCCCTCCCCTTTAAGACCCTCCCTTCCCATCACACCCCTTTTAGATCCTCCCCAACATCTTTTAACCTCTCCCTCTCCAGCCACACCTCATTTAGTCCCTCCCCCTCCAGCCACACCCTTTTTAGCCCCTCCTCCTCCAGCCACACCCTCCAAACCCACCTGGGGGGGCCCCTCTTTGTCGGGCGCCGGGGGGGTCTCATTTTTGGGGGGGGGTTTCTCCTCCTCCGCCAACTCCTCGAAGAACTGCGGGGGCACAGAGGGGGTCAGGAGGGGTCAGAGGGGGGTCAGAGGGGGGGTCAGGATTTTGGGAGAGGTCCCAGAGGTCAAAGGTCACTCACGGATTTCTTGCCCCGCCGGTCCTTCTTGCCCTTCTTGACGGGCTGGTCTGGGGAGGGGAAAAAAGGGGGGTCAGGGAGGGGCCACCCCCCATGTCGAGCTGAGGGGCCGTGGGACCCCCCTCAGAGGATTAAATCCCCCCAAAAACGGAGTTATTTCACCCCAAAAGGTTTAATTTTGCCTCCAAAAAGTCAGTTCTTTCCCCACCCCCCTTAAAAAGCTCAGATCTCCCCAAAAAGCTTCAACCCCCCCAAAAAGAATCGAAAGACCCCAAAAATGATTGAATCTCCTCCCCAAAAAGGACTAAAACGCCCCGCAAAGAGTGAATTCGCCCTCCCCAAATATTGAGCCTCCTAAAACGATCAAACCCTGACTCCAAACGGGGGATCCCCCAAAAAAGGGGGCAATTCACCCCCAAAGGCCCCTCAGAGCCATCCTGGGGGTCCCACACAGGGGGTCCCACCCTGAGGGTCCCACGGAACGGGGGGGTTCAAGGGGGTCCCATCCCGGGGGTCCCATCCCAGGTGTCCCATCCCGGGGGTCCCATCCCGGGGGTCCCATCCCGGGGGTCCCGTGTTGGGGTCCCGATTTGGGGGTCCCGTTTTAGGGGTCCCGTTTTGGGGTCTCACCGTCGCCCCCCCCCTTCCATTCCTCCTGTTTGGGCCCCGCCGGCCGCGCTCCCTTCGGCATGGCTGGGCACCGGACACTGCGCATGCGCCGCGACCGCGCCGTGCCGCTTCCGGGCCGTGACTCCTTCCCATTGGTTCTCTACGCCCTCAGCCCTGCCCACCTTTCTTTTATTATAGCTTTCCATTGGTTCTCCGCGTTCGCCCCGCCCTCCCATGTGGCGACGCTCTCTCCCATTGGTCTCCGCACCCTGTGGCGTCTCGTTGTCCCATTGGCTTTCTCGGCGGTTCATCCCGCCCCCTCTTGAGGTAACGAACTCTCCCATTGATCAGGGGGCGCGGTTTGCTGCTATTGGTTGCTCTGCACGTCAGTCATGCCGCTGCTCTGAGGCGGCACCGCCTCCCATTGGCTCCTCCCCGCCCGCCGCCAGCTCCTATTGGTGGATCGGGGTCACGCCTCCGTCACGTGACCGCTCCCCGCCTCCCTCAAGTCATGCCCCGCAAACGCCCGTTCAGCGCCAAGAAGAAAAAACAGCAACTGCGGGATCGGCGGGAGAGGAAACGGGGAGGTGGGAAACGGAGGGAAACACCGGGAACAGGGGGGGGAAATACCGGGAATAAGGGAGGGAAATACCGGGAATGGGGAGGGAAATACAGGGAATGGGGAGAGAGAAGGAGAGGAAACGGGAAAGTGGGAAATGGGGTGGAAACATCCGGAATTGCGGGGGGAAAAATACCGGGAATGGGGAGGAAAATAGCAGGAACGAGTGGGGAAAACACCGGGAATTGGGGGGTGAAAATATTGGGAATAGGGAGGGAGAAACAGAAGGACCCCCGGTGTGGGTGGGGGGCACTGAGAGGGCCCGGGACCCCCGGGCTGGGGTTCCTGGGACCCCCCTGATCATCCTCCCATCCTACCCACAGATGCCCCGGGGGGGCCGGACTCGGGCCCCGGCAGCCGCAGCGGGAGCCGCGAGAGGAGCAGCGATGGGACCCCCGGAGACCCTCCCGGGGACCCCCCGGGACCTCCCCGGCGCCACGACCCCGGCAGGTACCCGGGGGGGGAGCCGGGGAGGGGGGTCTGGAGGTGCCACCCGCCTTCTGGGGGCGGATCCGGGGGGGTTCTGGGGGCTGGAGGTGCCCCCCAGGCTCCAGATGCATCTGTGGGGGGGGCTCTGGGCTGAGGGAGGGTCTGGCAGTGGGAGGGGGATCCTGGCAGTGAGTGGGGGATCCTGGCAGTGGGTGGGGGATCCTGGCAGTGGGTGGGGGGTCCTGGCAGTGAGTGGGGGGTCCTGGCAGTGAGTGGGGAGTCCTGGGCATTGCGTGACCCTCCCTTGTGCCCCCCAGGTTCCATCTCCAGCTGGGGGGGGCCCCAGGCAAAGAGTTGGTGCCAGTGATGGGTGGGAGGTCCAGGAGGTGGGTGGGAGGTCCAGGAGGTGGGTGGGGGGTCCTGGCAGTGGGTGGGAGGTCCAGGAGGTGGGTGGGGGGTCCTGGCAGTGGGTGGGGGATCCTGGGGACTGTGTGACCCCCCCATCCCCCCCCAGGTTCCGTCTCCAGCTTGGGGGACCCCGGGCACAGGCCCTGGCGCAGCGCCGGCGTCGGGCACAGGAGGAGCCCCTGGAGCTGCTCCCGGAGAGCGCCCTGGAGCTGGACCCTGACACCCTCTACGGGCCTGGTGAGGGGGCAAAGGCACCCCCGGGGGGGGCAAATGTACCCCGGGGGGGGTAAATTGGACACGAGAGGGGGGAAAGTGGCATTTGGAGGGGGGTAAGAGGTGCCCTGGGAGGGGGGAAGGGACCCCGGAGCAGGGGCAGTGGTGCCAGGGAGGGGGCAAATGATGTCTGGGATGGGATCAATTGCCCCAGGGAGGGGTAAATTGCTCCTGGAAAGAGGAGAAGTGGTCCCAGGAGGGGTAAATGATTCCCCCAGGGCTGGATTTCCCCCGGAGACCCCCCTGGAGCTTCGCCATGAGCCCCCAGGAGCTGCGGGCGCGGGAGGAGGCGGCGTTTGGGGCCTTCCTGAGGAGCCTCCGTGAGGGGAACCCCCCCGGGGGGGCACACGAGGGGGGGGACAACGAGGGGGACGAGGAGGGGGGCGGCCTGGCCCCCTTTGAGCACAACCTGGAGGTGAGGGGAGGGCTGGGGGAGAGGGGTGAGGGAGATGGGGGTAGATGGGAGGGGACTAAAGAGATTTAGGGGTCTTTGGGGAGGTGGGAGGGGGCTAAAGGCACTTGGGGGTCTCTGGGGAGGTGGGAGGGGGCTAAAGGCACTTGGGGGTCTCTGGGGAGGTGAGAGGGGGCTAAAGGCACTTGGGGGTCTTTGGGGAGGTGGGGGGGGTTTAAGGGACTTGGGGGTCACAGAAGGTGACGTGGGGGGTCTGAGGGGACACGGGAGCCACTGTGGGCACAGAGGGGGCCTTGGGGACATCGGGGGGGTGTCAAGGTCCCCACGTGCCCCACTGTCCCCCCAGACATGGCGGCAGCTCTGGAGGGTGCTGGAAATGTCCGACATCATCCTGCTCATCACCGACGCCCGGCACCCGGTGAGGGGGGAGCCGGGACCACCCAGACCCCCCCGTGCCCCCCAGGATGGGGCTCCCTAACCCCCCCCCCAGCCCCTCTGACCCCCCCGTCCCTGCGTTATCCCCCCCAGGTGCTGAACGTGCCCCCCGCCCTGGCGGCGCACGTGACTCAGGAGCTGGGCAAGGGGCTCATCCTCATCCTCAACAAGGTGGACCTGACCCCCCCCGCGGTGGCCACGGCCTGGACCCACCTCCTGCGGCGCCGCTTCGCCCCCGCCCGCGTCGTGCCCTTCACCTCCGCCCCCTCCCGCGGGACCCTCGCCCCTGGTATGCTCCTGGGGGGGTGGGCAGGGGGTCCTGGGGGTCCTGAACCTCCCATGGGGTCCTGATTGAACTCCCCCCGGGGGTCCTGGTGTCCCCCCAGGGCTGCGGAGGCAGCGCAAGAGGGGAGGGGGCGGCTGGAGCCGGGCGGTGGGACCCCGACTGCTGCTGGAGGCCTGTGAGAGCATCGTGGGGGGGGAAGGTGAGTGGGGAGGGGGCTCTGGGGGGTGTGGGGGGGGTCTGCGTGGCCCCTGGGGTGTTGGGGGTCCCTGGGTTGTATGTGGGGGGGGTCTCTGTGTACCCTGAGTTCTGGGGGTCTCTGACGCTCCCCTGAGTTCTGGGGGTCCCCTCGATACTCTGGGTGCCCCCCCTGAGTTCTGGGGGTCCCCTGGATGCTCTGAGTGCCCCCCCTGAGTTCTGGGGGTCCCCTGGATGTTCTGGGTGCCCCCCTGAGTTCTGGGGGTCCCCTGGATGCTCTGGGTGCCCCCCCTGAGTTCTGGGGGTCCCCAATGGCCCCCCCTGAGTGCCGGTGCCCCCCGTGCCCTCAGTGGATCTGAGCAGTTGGCGGGCACGGCTGGAGCGGGCGGAGCAGCAGCAGGAGGAGGAGGAGGAGGAGGAGGAGGAGGAGGAGGAGGAGCATCCGGAAGGGGCTGAGGATGAGGAGGGGGCTGAGGATGAGGAAGGACACGGGGACGGCCCCTCGGCCCCGCCCTGGCAGTGGGAGCGCTACCGGCACGGCGTCCTCACCCTGGGCTGCGTCGGTGAGGGGCGGGGCTAACGGGGGCGTGGTCATTGGGGTGGGGCTAAAATGGGTGTGGTTTTTGGGGTGGGGCTAAAATGGGTGTGGTTGTTGGGGTGGGGCTAAAATGGGTGTGGTTGGGGTGGCGCTAAAATGGGTGTGGTTGTTGGGGGTGGGGCTACTGCAGATGTGGTTGTTGGGGTGGGGCTAAAATGGGTGTGGTTTCTGGGGTGGGGCTAAAATGGGTGTGGTTGTTGGGGTGGGGCTAAAATGGATGTGGTGGTTGGGGTGGGGCTAAAATGGGTGTGGTTGTTGGGGTGGCGCTAAAATGGGTGTGGTTGTTGGGGTGGCGCTAAAATGGGTGTGGTTGTTGGGGTGGGGCTAAACTGGGTGTGGATGCTGAGGGTGGGGCTAAATTGGGTGTGTCCACAGGGGTGGAGCCAGGATAAAGTAAGCAGGGCTTATATGGGGTGTCCATGTAAATGATGGGTGGAGCTTTGTAGTGGGTGTGGCTCAAATGGACGTGTCTGTGGTGGGTGTGGTCTAAGGGTGGGCGTGTCCCCCCAGGGCTCCCGAACGCGGGGAAGTCATCGGTGGTGAACGCCCTGATTGGCCGCAGCGCTGTGGGCGTGTCCCGCACCCCCGGCCACACCCGCTACTTCCAGACCCACTTCCTGACGCCCACGGTGCGGCTCTGCGACTGCCCCGGGCTCGTCTTCCCCTCCAGAGCCCCCCCAGAGCTCCAGGTGAGACCCCCAGGCTCCTCCCCATCCAGGTGAGACCCCCAGGCTCCTCCCCATTCCCCAGGTGAGACCCCCAGACCCTCCCCATTCCCCAGGTGAGACCCCCAGGCCCTCCCCATTCCCCAGGTGAGACCCCCAGGCCCTCTCCACCACCCAGGTGAGACCCCTCCCCCCCTTTAGACACTCCCCCGAATTTCCTCACAGGTCCTGGAAGGGACATAGCCCAATTTAATGACCCCCCCCATCTCCCCAGGTTTTGGCACGGGTGTATTTATGGGGTATTTGTGGGGTTTTGGTGTCCCCCAGGTCCTGGCAGGGCCGTAACTCACCCTAATACCTCCTGTGTGCCCCCAGGTCCTGGCAGGGGTGTACCCCATCTCCCAGCTGCAGGAGCCCTACACGGCCGTGGGGTATTTGGGGTCCCGCCTGGCCCTGCCCCCCCTCCTGCAGCTGCGCCCCCCGAGCGGCCCCGCCTGGACCGCCTGGGACCTGTGTGAAGGTTCGGCATTTTGGGGGGGATCTGAGAGGGTTGGGGATATTTATGCGGTGTTTTCGGGGTATGTACGTTGGTTTTGGTATTAATGGGGTTTTTATGGGAGTTTGGGATGTTTATGGGGTTTGGGATATTTATGGCGTATTTACGGTGGTTCTTGGGTATTTAGGGGGGCTTGGGGTTCTTTGGGGGCTTTCTGGGGTATTTATGGGGGTCTTGGGGTGTTTCTGATGGGTTTTGGTGCCCCCAGCGTGGGCAGAGAAGCGGGGGTACCGCAGGGGGCACTGATGGTGTTTCTGGGGTTATTTTGGGGTATTTATGGTGGATTTTGGTGCCCCCAGCGTGGGCAGAGAAGCGGGGGTACCGCACGGCGCGGGCGGCGCGCAACGACGTGTACAGGGCGGCCAACGCCCTGCTCAGACTGGCGGCCGAGGGGCGGCTGCGGCTCTGCCTGAGACCCCCGGGCTTCACCGAGCAGAGGGGTGAGTGGGGGACCCCAAAAAACCCACACCTGGGGGGTCCCAGGTCCTTCTGAGGGTCCCTGTGCCCCCCCAGAGCTGTGGGAGCAGCACCCAGAGTTCCCAGGTCCTTTTGGGGGGGCTGAGTCCTTTTTGGGGGGTCGGGGGGTCCCTCTGAGGGGGTCCCTGAGCCCCCCCTGTGCCCCCCAGAGCTGTGGGAGCAGCACCCCGACACGGCCGCCCTGGCAGCGCTGACGGAGGCGGGGGGAGCCCCCCAGAACCCCCCCGGGGAGGGGTCGCCCTCGGAGGAGGAGGATGAAGATGATGATGAAGAAGAGGGGGAGGAGCCTGGTGAGGCCACGCCCCCTCCCAGCCATGCCCCCAACCCCTTTGCCCTTTTAGGGGAGGATGAGTGTTAGCCACGCCCCTCTGTGGGTGGGACCATCACCGGGTCACGCCCACCACAACACTAATGCCATATATGGAATAAAGGGAGGTTTATTTCTGCAGTTCCTGAGCTCTGATTGGCCGCAGGAGGCTCAAGAGGGGACCAATCAGGGTGGTTGATGGTGGGGGGTCTGTGCTGGGATGTCTGCAGGGGGTGTGGCCTGGGACTGATGTCATGGGCTTGGTCACACCCCCTTCATTAGCCACACCCATATTCCCTTATTTGGATGTGGGCACACCCACTTCTGTAACCACACCCACATTTCCATATTTGGGTTTAGCTCCACCCCTTCTCTCCTGACCCCACCCCTTGATCACAGGCCCCACCCTCTCTGTGATGGGTGGGTGTGTCCTGGGTGGGTGGGTGTGGCTCAGGTGGGTGTGTCAATGGTGGGTGTGGCTCGGGTGGGTGTGTCGATGGTGGGTATGGCTCAGGTGGGTGTGTCGATGGTGGGTGTGGCTCAGGTGGGTGTGTCAGTTGTGGGCGTGGCTCAGGTGGGCACAGGAAGCGCCTCCTGCGGCCGCAGGTGAGACAGCGAACGACGATCCGGGGCTGGCCCCGTCCTGGGGGGGAAAAAGGGGGGGGTCTGGTACCCCAAATACCCTCAAACCCCCCCAAAAAACCACCCAACTTCCCCCAGCTGTCCCCAGACCCCCCCCACACTTCCCACGTTGTCCCACAATCCCTCCCAGAGCCCCCAAACCCCCCGGGTTGTCCCCAAGCTCCCTCAAATCCCCCCAAATCCCCCTAAATCCCCCCCAGGATGTCCCCACCACCCCCCCCATCCCCAAATTCTTTCAGACCAACCCCAGACCCCCCCCCAAATCCCCCCTGCCCACCTCTGAGTCGCTGCCCGCCCCCCTCCCCGGGCAGCAGGAGGGAGCAGCAGCGGCGACACACGCGACGCTTCACCTGGGGGGCCCTGGAGGGGGGACGGGGGGGTCAGGACCCCTCGAGGACCCCTCAAGGACCCCCTCTCGATCCCCCCGATCCCCCCCAGACTCACAATCGCAGCACCAGGCGCCTCGAGGCCCCTCTTTGGGTGCTCAGGTAGAACCGGGCCAGGGCGGGGCTGTGGGGCTGCACCCAGTGGGCGGCCTGGGGGGGCACGGGGGGGGTCAGGGCAGGGTTACAGACCCCCCCCCAAAACACCCCCAGCCCCTCTGGACCCCCCAAAACCGCCGCTCGGTCTCCTTAAGGGTCCCCCAGAGCTCCATTTCCCCCCCTCCACCGGGGACTCCTCCCTTGGACCCCCAAGGATCCCCCCATAAACCCCCCCAGGGACCCCCCAGACCCCCATAAACCCTCCCCAGCCCCCCATAACCACCCCATGGCCCCCCTAGACCCTCCATAAACCCCCCAGGACCCCCAAATCCCCCCCAGGAGCCCCCAAAGACCCCTCCCCTTCCCCAGCACTCCCATACCCCCCCCCTCCAGTTCTCCACCCAGGACCCTCAAATCCCCCCCAGGAGCCCCCAAAGACCCCTCCCCTTCCCCCAGGACTCCCATATAACCCCCCCCCAGTTCCCCACCCAGGACCCCCATAAACCCCCCCAGGAGCCCCTAAAGACCCCTCCTCCCCTTCCCCCAGGACCCCCATAACCCCCCCCAGTTCCCCACCCAGGACCCCCAAATCCCCCCCAGGAACCCCAAGTCTCCTCCCCTCTCCCCCAGGACCCCCATAACCCCCCCCCAGTTCCCCACCCAGGACCCCCATAAACCTCCCAAATCCCCCCATAAACCCCCCAGGACCCCCATAAACCCCCCTCAGCCCCACATAATCCACCCCATTCGCCCCCATAACCCCCTCAAGCCCCTCCAAACCCTCCCCAAGCCCCCCCGTGCCCCCCTTTCCCGCCTGGAACAGGAAGTTGAGTCTCTGAAGCGCCTCCCGGTCCCGCACGGGCGCCGCCATCTTGGCCCGAAGGACACGCCCATGGTGGGCGGGGCCGAAGCTCCCGATTGGTCAATTTCTACCCGGGGCGGGGCCTCACTGGTGTGACGTCACCCGCGGAACGGGGCGCGGAGGAGAGGGAAGGTGAGTGGGGAGGGGGCCGGACCCCTTTGCGGACCTTTTGGGATCTCCCCCTTTGGGGACCCTCTTTAGAGATTCTCTCTTATGGGCACCCCTTTGGGGACCCCCTTTAAGGACCCCCTTTAAGGACCCCTCAGTGACCCCTTTGGTGCCCCTTTGGAGGGCCATTTGGGATCCCTTTTGGGAACCCCCTTTAAGGACCCTTTTAGGGACCCCGGGGTGGCCCCTCATTGCGTGACGGCCCCTAAAGGGACCCCCCACGGACCCCTTCCCTGTCCTTCTGTGTCCCCGTGTTTGTCCCTCTGGGTGTCCCCAAGTCCTTCTGTGTCCCTCCCTGTCCCCACACCTTCCATGTCCCCGTGTCGCTCCTGTCCCTCTGTCCCCTTCCCTGTCCATCCCTGTCCCCGTGTCCCTCTGGGTGTCCCCGTGTCCCTCTTGTCCCTCTGTCCCCATCCGTGTCCATCCCAGTCCTCGTGTCCTTCCTTGTCCCCATGTCCCTCCCTGTCCCCACTTCCCTCTGGGTGTCCCCAACCCCCTCCTTGTCCCTCCCCGCGTCCCCAAACCCCTCTCCGCGTCCCCAAACCCCTCCCTCGTCCCTCCCCCTCCCCGCCCCTGGGGCGGTGTTCCCCCCCCTCTCCTCCTCACTCCGTAACCCCCCCGTGTCCCCCTCCCCACTCCCCACTCCCCGCGATGTCCCCCCCGGGCTGTCCCGAGCGGGGTCCCCTGGCCCGGCTGGCTCGGGCCGCGTCGTGCGGGGTGTGCGGGGGTCTCCTGCGGGAGCCGCTGCTGCTGCCGTGCGAGCATTGCTGCTGCCGCCGCTGCCTCCCCCCCGCCCCGCCCGGGGGTCCCGCCGCCCCCCCGTGCCCCCTGTGCCGCCGGCCATGCCCCCCCCGCCGCCTCCGGACCCCCGTGGCCTTGGCCGTGGAGACGCGGATCGTGCGGAGACTCGCGGGGGAGACCCCCGGGAACGGCACCCCCGGCACGACCCCCATCCCGAACGGCCCCGCCGGCAACGGGACCCCCAGGAGGAGGAGGAGGGGAGGAGGGTAAGGGGGGGGGGGATTGGGGGGGATTTTGGGGGGGGGATTTGGGGGTGGAGGGATTTGGGGGTGGAGGGATTGGGAGGGATTAGGGGGGAATGCTGGTGGAGGGATTTGGGGGGATTTGGGGACTTGGGGCGGAGGGAGGAGATTGGGGGACTGGGGGGGAATTGGGGGGGAATTGGGGGGAATCTGGGGACATTGGGAGGGGGACTGGGGGGGAATTTGGGGGTTTGGGGGGAAATTGGGGGAGTTGGGCGAATTTAGGGAGTTGGGGGTGATTGGGGTCCCAGGAGTCCAGAGGGGATTTGCGGCACCCCCAATTGGAGTTGGAGGGCTGGTCCCCAATTTTGAGGGGTCCTCCAAAATTTGGTGCCCGGAGATATTCGGGGGGGGGCCTTGTGCTACCAAGGCGAACCCTCAACTTTTTCGGGGGGGGGATCCCCGATTATTTTGGGATGCTCTGATCCCCCTCTCCCCCCCTCACGTGCCCGGGACACCCCAATTTCCCCCCTCACGTGCCGGGCGGGGCCGGTCGGGCCGCATTTTTGGGGGGTGACACTTTGTTTTGGTGCCACTTTGTCACCTGTCCTGGGGGGGCCCCTCCCCGCTCCGGGGCCCCTCCCCCTTCCGGTCCCTCCCCTCCCCAATTTAAACCTCATTATTTAGTGACCCCCCCAAATTTGCCCCCTATTTTTGGTGACCCCCCCAATTTCTTCCCCACAGCCTCGGGGCCCAACTTCGAGCCGACGCCGCCTCCACCTCCCCCCAAAAACACCCCCCACCCCCCCTGGAGACCCCCGGGGTGGGGGGGGAACCCCCCAAAAATTGCCCCTCCCCTCACTGACTTCCCCCAATAAAAGCTGTGACTCCCCCTAAAAAAAAAAAAACCAAAATGTGTCGCAAGTGTCACTTTTATTGTCCTTTCTTTGTGGGGGGGAGGCCCCCAAAATGCTCCCCCCAAACACTGATGGGGGCACAGGAGGAGGGGGATGATTTTGGGGGGGGGGGGTCAGGCAGTGATAGTTTTGGAGGGGCTCAGGCAGTGATTTCTGTTTGGGGAGGGGGTCGATTTTGGGAGGTTGATTTTGGGGGGGGGGAATCAAGGCATCAATTTGGGGGGGATTTTGGGTGGGTGGGGGTTGATTGATGGGGGGGGATCCAAGCATGGATTTTGGGGAAGGGATTTGGGGCGGGGGGGGGGGGATCAGCCAACATTTAAGGGGAGGGGGGGTCAGACATCGATTTTGGGGGGGGTCAACCCCTGAGTGAGGAGGGGATTTTTGGGTTGGGGGAAGGGGATTTTTGGGTTGGGGGGAGGGCATTTTTGGAGTTGTGGGGGGGTCCCAACCCCCACCCAACACCGGGGGGGTCCCGTGGGGGGAGGTTTAACCCCCCCCAATGGAAGGGGGGGGGTCTCTCAGTGCTCCATGGCCGTGGGGGGGCCCCAGGTGAGGGGGGAGAGTGGAGTGAATTTTTGGATTGGGGGGGTCCCAACCCACAATCAACACCGGTGGAAGGATGGGGGGGTTTCAAAGCCCCCCCAGGGGGGTCTCTCAGTGCTCCATGGCCGTGGGGGGGCCCGGGGGCAGCTCCTGGGGGCCCCCCCCTGCCCCCCCCCGGCGCCCCCTGCCCTTTTTGTGCCCCCTGACGCAGTGCAGGTGCCCGCAGCCCCCGTCCCCCCCCCCGCCCCGGCCTCCCCCCCCGGGGGGCTCCTCCTGCCCCCCCCCCAAATCCTCGTCCTCGCTCTCCGAGGAGCTCTCGCCGAACGCCCGCGGCTTCTCGTAGATGCAGCAGCCTGGGGGGGACACAGGGGGGGTCAGGGGGGGCCTGGGGGCATTGGGGGACCCCCAGGGGGTCCTCAGGGTAGGCTGAGTTGGAGGAGGGGGGTCCTTGGGGGATTTCCAGGGGGGTTCTGGGGGTCTCAGGGCAGTCACAGTTGGAGGAGAGGGGTCAGGGGGTCCCTGGGTTTGGGGGGGTCCCTGGGTTTGGGTTGGTCCCTGGGGGGGTTTCTGAGTTTAGGTTGGTCCCTGGGGGTGTCCCTGGGTTTTGGGGGGGTCTCTGGGTTTTGGGGGGGTCCCTGGTGGTCTCAGGGGGTCCCTGGGGGTCCCAGGTCACTCACACTTGGAGGATCTCCTGCCCAGGTGCTCGTTGTGCATCGTCACTCACATTTGGATAGGGGGTGGTTTGGGGGTCCCTGGGGGTGTCCCTGGGTTTTGGGGGGGGGTCCCTGGTGGTCTCAGGGGGTCCCTGGGGGTCCCAGGTCACTCACACTTGGAGGATCTCCTGCCCAGGTGCTCGTTGTCCACCGTGTCACTCGACCACTCCACCTTCTTGTCCGGCTTCCTCTTGCGCAGCTTCAGCGTCAGGGACCGGTTCTCCTGGGGGGGGGGGACATGGGGGGGCACAGGGGGGGCTCAGTGTCACCCAGGGACACCCAGGGACACCCAGGGCCCCCTTCATGTCCCCAGCACTGTCCCTGTCCCCGTCATCGTCACCTCCCAAAATTCCCACCTCCCAAACCTCCAACCCCCCCCTCCAATTTACACCCCCCTGTCCCTCCCATTCACCCCATTCCCGCTATCCAAACCCCCCCCTTTATTCCTCTTATCCAATCCCCTCATTCCCAGTGCTCCCATTATCCAACCCCCCCCTTATTCCTGAATATTAAACGTATTGGATAATGGGAATAATGGGAATAATGGGAATAATGGGAATAAAGAGAATAATGGAATAGGGGTGTTTAATAATGGGAATGGGGGTGTTGGATAATGGGAATAATGGGAATGGAGGGTTGGATAATGGGGCAGGTGGATAATGGGGATGATGGGAGAAAACGGGGAAAATGGGGAAGAAAGAGATAAAAACGTGGGGGAAACGGGGAATAAAAAACAGGGAAAATAATGGGAAATAAACTGGGAAAAAACAGGAAAGGGAAAAAACCTCATTCTCCAACCCCCTCCCCCATTCTCCAGCCCCCCCATTCCCACCATCCCCATTATCCAATCCCCCCTTTTTTCCCCCCAAATAAGCGCTCCCCCCACTCCCCCTGGGCCCTCACCGGTTCAACGGCGCCGGTCTCGGTGACGGTGGCGGTGCCGCAGCCGCCGCTTTCCGCCGCCTCCGCCATGGCCGAGGGGGGTCCCGGGGCCCTCGGGGGGGTCCCAGCCCGGGGGTGAGGGGGAAGGGTTGGGGGGTCCCGGAGCCCCCGTTACCGGCACCGGGAAGGGCCGGGCCGGGCCGTTGTTGCCACCGCCCCCTGGTGCGGCTGCACTTCCGGTCCCCCTGAGGCGGCACTTCCGGGAGTGCTCCCGAAATTCCGGTCCCCCACAGAGGAACTTCCTGCGCAGGGGGCGGGGCCTGCGCGGCACTTCCGGGGGGGGTTGGGGGGGTAAATTGAGGTTGAGGGGGGTAAATGGGGGATGAGAGGGGGCTGAGGGGGTAAATGGGGGAGGGAGGGCAATTAAAGGGGTGGGGGGCAGTTTTGGAGGGCAGATGGGGCAGGGGGCAGTTTGGGGGGTAAATAGGGGCTGGGGGGCAGTTTGGGGGGGCAGATGGCACAGGGGGCAGTTTTGGGAGGGCAGATGGGGCTTAGGGGTAATTCAGGGGAGCAGTTTTGGGGAGCAGATGGGGCAGTTCAGATGTTTGGGGGCAGTTTTGGGGGGCTAAACGGGGCATTTCAGAGGCCTGAGGGCAGTTCTGGGGGGTCAGATGGGGCTGGGGAGGGGGCAATTTGGGGGGCAGGTCAAGGACTGGAGGGGGGGCAATTTTGAGAGGAGGGGGGGTCCCAAAAAGCACCACAAAAACCCCCACAACCAAATCCCCCAAAAACCACCCCCTCGAGAGGGAGGGGGGCTTTTATTGCCAAAAAAAAAAAACAAAACAAAACAAAACAACCAAACCCCCCTTATGTTTTTAGGAATTCTTTTAGGAATCCTCCTTCTCCTGCAACCTGTGGGCAGATGGGGAGAAGGGGGGTTATGGGGGTGGTCTGAGGGGTGACCCCACACCCCGGGGGGGGTGTCAATGATTCAGGGGGGGGTGTCAATGATTCGGGAGGGGTGTCAATGATTCAGGGAGGGGTGTCAATGATTCAGGGGGGGGTGTCAATGATTCGGGGGGGGTGTCAATGATTCGGGGGGGGGTGTCAATGATTCGGGGAGGGGTGTCAGTAATTCAGGGAGGGGTGTCAATCTCACCTGCAGCGGGGGCAGGTGTAGAAGACGCTCTGGCCCTCGTCGGCCGAGCGCATCTGGCGGGTGTGGTAGGACATGCCCTCGTGCCCGCAGCGGGGGCACCGCCGCTCCACCTGCACCCCCCCCCAAAAATCAGGGTCAGACCCCCCAAAATCAGGGTCAGACCCCCCCAAAAATCAGGGTCAGACCCCCCAAAATCAGGGTCAGACCCCCCAAAAATCAGGGTCAGACCCCCCAAAATCAGGGGGTTTGAGAGCCCCCAGGGTCAGGGTTTGGGGTTAAACAGGGCCCAAAAACGGAGGAGATCCCTGAACCTGGGGGTGCCCACCCCAAAATTAGGGTGAACCTGACCTTGGAGGTAATTTGGGGGGGGGGCCAACACATTTTGGGGAGCTGCAGACACTGGGGTTGGGGGGGCAGGGACCTTATTTTGGGTTGGGGGGTAGCACTACTTCGAGGGGGAAGACCTCGTTTTGGGAGATCGATTTTGGGGCTTGGGGACACGATTTTGAGGGGGGGTCCCTCCCAGTGCAATTTTTAGCCCCCTCCCAGTTCTGGGGGTGTTTTTTGGGGTGGGGGTCCCTCCCAGTGGGTTTTTACCCTCCCCAGTAGGTTTTTTTGGGGTGGGGGTCCCTCCCAGTGGGTTTTTACCCTCCCCAGTAGGTTTTTTTGGGCTGGGGGTCCCTCCCAGTGGGTTTTCACCCTCCCCAGTAGGTTTTTTGTGGGCTGGGGGTCCCTGCCCTCACCATGGGCCCCTCGGAGGAGGGGGCAGCAGAGTTTCCCCCCCGGGCCCCCCCGGGCTCCAGGCGGTTGAACTCGATGGAGCTGCGGACGGAGCGACCCTCGAAATCTGGGAATTGAGGGGAGGGAAACACCAAATGAGGGGGGGCTCTGGGGGGTCCCGGGGGTCCGGGGCAGCCCCCCCCTCACTGACCGGAGCAGTGGAAGGTGAAGGAGCAGCGGGGGCAGCGCAGGGTGGGGGCAGCCCCCGGGGGGGGGAGGACGGAGCCGCACTCGGGGCAGAAATCCAGGCACGACTGGAAACACGAGGGGGGCAGCTCCATGGCTGGGGGGGCAAAAAGGGGGGGTCAGGGGGGGTTTCACAACCTGCACACCCCCCTTAGGGCTGGGGGGGGTTGGGGGTGACCCCCCCAGTGCCCCCCATCACCCCAAAGCCCTCAGTACTTCCATCTTACCCCCATAATCCCTAAGCCCCCCAATTCCCTCCATCCCCCCCCATCACCCCAAAGTCCCCAAGTGCCTCCCCTTCCCCCCCATAACCCCAAAACCCCCAGTGCCCCCCATTCCCCCATGAGTCTAAAGCTCCCCCCATTCCCCCCATCACCCCAAAGCCCCCCAGTACCTCCATCTCCCCCCCATCACCCCAAAGCCCCCCCAGTGTCCCCCCACTCTCCCCATCACCCCAAAGCCCCCCCAGTGCCCCCATTCCCCTCTATACCCCAAAGCCCCCCCAGTGTCCCCCCACTCTCCCCATCACCCTAAAGTCCCAATGACTCCCCCATTGCCCCAAACCCCCCCATTGCCCCTCGTCACCCCCAGGCCACCCTAAACCCCCTCATCGCCTCCATCACCCCAAAGCCCCCCCAGTGCCTCCCATTCCCCCCCATCACCCCTAAGCCCCCCCAAAAAACCTCTCCACGCTCCCGGCGCGCGCGAACAGCCCCTCCGGCCCCGCCCTTTCCTTGCACGTCACTTCCCCCGATTCCCAGACCCGCCAATTCCCCCCTTCCCCGGGGAGCGCTTAGTTAATCTCAAATTAATTAATTATACAATGGGGTTGGGGGTCATTGGGGGGGGTGATCGATACGGGGCAGGGGCGTGGCCAGAGAGGACTGGGCGTGGTCTGGCGGAGGGGGCGTGACCATACAATGCTCATTATCATATGTGGGCGTGGCTAACCATCTGTACACACAATATGGGCGTGTTTTTCCTCCAAAGGGGGCGTGGCCTCGCCGTTGCCATGGCGGCACTTCCGGCGCGGCGGGGCGGAAGTGGCGGCGCTGGAGGCGCCGCTGGTACCGGGGGGGGAGAAAGGGGGGGGGAATTTGGGGGGTTATTGGGGGGTCCCGGGGGCGTTCGGGGGAATTCTTTGGGGTCCTGAGGGGATCTGGAGGGGTCTGAGGGGGTGGGGGAACCATCGGGGAGCGGAGGGGCCCGGCCCTGCGGGGCTGTGGGGACGGCTCTGGGGGGACCCTGAGGGGGTGCTGGGGGGGCTCCTGATCCCTGTTGGGGGGTCTGGGGGGGCCCTTTTGGCCCTTGTGGGGGTGTGGGGAGGGATCGGGGGGGGCTTTATTGGGTCTGGGGGGGCTCCTCTGACCCCTTTTGGGGTTTTTAGGGGGGCCTGTAGGGGCTTCTTTGACCCCTTTTGGGGGGTCTAGGGGGGCTTTTCTGGGTCTGGGCCCTCCTCCCCGACCCCTCTTGGGTTCTCTCCCTAAATGGGGAGGGGATTTGGGAGGGAATTCGGGCTTTTTTAACCTTTTCCCCTCATTTTAGGACCCCCTTGGACCCTCCCACCCCCCGTTGTGACCCCCCCCGGGACCCCCCTAAGGACGGAGGAGCTGCGACTTCCCCCCCATTCCCGAGGGATTCCAGGGAATCCCTGGAAAACGGGGGGGGAGGGGGGAACTCCAGCGACCCCCCTCCCCCTGGAGGGAGGACTTGAAAGGTAAAAAAAAAAAAAAAAAAGCGAATTTAGTTCAAAAAGGGGTTAAAATCTCCCCAAAATGGGGGAAAATGGGAGAAAAATGGGGGAAAACGGGATAAAAAAGTAGGAGAAAATGGGATAAAAATGGGAGGAAATGGAGGGAAAATTGGGAAAAACTGTGACAAAAAAATTCACTTTTCCCACCTTTTTTCCCCCCACTTCTTCCTTCTTTTCCAGCTGCTTTTCTGAGGTTTGATGCTCTTTTTTCAGGGGGGGCTCTTGGGGCTTTCTGCACTTCCCTTTTTTCTCCCTCTAAATCCCCTTTTTCCCGGTGTTTTTCTTCCCCTCTAATCCCATTTTCCCCTCTGCCAACGTGGCCCTGGGGAGCTTTAACCCTCCAGCTCCCTCCCCCTCCTTGAGCAATCCTGGATTTTCCCCTTTTTTTTACTTTTTTTCCCACTTCCTCTGAGTGTTGTTTTTTTCCCTCCTTTTCACCCAATTCCTGCTTTTTTTCCCCTCCTTTTCCTGCCTCCTCTGACAGGGGTGGGGGCGGCTCCAGGTGAGTAAAAACCCCCCAAAACCACAACTTTTAAGGCTGAAAATGGAGATTTTTCCTCCGTTCAGCCCCGTTTTCCCCACTGGACCCTCCCCCCTCCTCCCTCCCCCTTTTACCCAGGGCCAGATTTTGGGTTAACCTTTAACCAACTTGGACTTTGGATTTATTTTCCCCTGATTTCAGGGCACCCTGGTAATTTTTAAGGGCTTTTGATCATTTTAAATATTAATTTGGTCTTTTTTAAGGGGGTTTTGGTGTTTTTTAAGAGGGTTTGGGCCGTTCTTAGCGGAGTTTGGAAAGTTTTTAAGGCGGTTTTGATCCTTTTTAAGGGGGGTTTGATAATTTCTGAGACGATTTTGGTTGTTTTGGGGGGGGATTTGGCAGCTTTGAAGGAGGTTTCAATAATTTTTAAAGGGGGCTTGATAGATTTTAGGGGGTCTTGATTATTTTTAGGGGAGTTTGGGTAGATTTTAAGGAGGTCTTGATAATTTTTAAGGTGGTTGGGGAGTTTTTAAGGGCGTCTGGAGAGTTTTTAAGGTGGTTTTGGTCATTTTTAAGAGGGTTTCGTCCGTTTTTTAGGAGGTTTTGAGAGTTTTAAAGGAGGTCTTGGTGATCTTTAGGCGGATTTGGTAATTTTTGAGAGGGTCCAGTAGTTTCTGAGAGGGTTTTGGCAATTTTTTAAGGAGGCTTTGCTCGTTTTCGGGCAGTTTTTGGTCGTTTTTCTGTGGGTTTGGTCATTTTTAAGTGGGTTTTGGCAGTTTTGAAGAGGGCTCCGATAGTTTTCAAGGGCCTTTGGTAGTTTTTAAGTGGGTTTTGAGGGTTTCTAAGAGGTTTTTGGCTGCTTTTCAATGCCTTTTTGCCACGTCGGGCTTTCCCTTCCCCTCCCCGGGGTGGGTGTTGCTGCTTTGGCTCCGGGGGCGGGCGAAGCTTCCCGGGGGGGGGTTTGGGGTAAAAGGGGGGTTTGGCTCGTTTTTAAGAGGGTTCTGGTACTCTTTCATGGTGTTTTGTTAGTTTTCAGTGTGTTTTGGGTGCCTCTCAAGGCTTTTTTTGTCACCTCGGTGCTGGGAGGCTCTGGGTTTCACTTCCCCTCACCGAGGCTGTGGGGAGGGTGAAGCTTCCTGGGAGTGTTTCCAGGCGTAATTTTAAGGGTGGAAAAAAAGGGTTTAAGAACAGTTTTAAGAGATTGAAAAGGAGTTTTTTCCCCTCTAACCCCCTCGTTGCCCCCCCAGCCCCATGGCCCGGCCCTGATCTCTGAGTGATGCCAAAGAAGAGCAATTGGGGCGCTCTGGGTGTCATTTTGGGGGTAAAAAGAGGGTTTTAAGAAGATTTTAAGAGGGTTTTAAGTGGTTTTTTTCCCCTCGTTTTCCCCTCAGTCCCATGGCCCGGCCCTGATCTCTGAGTGATGCCAAAGAGCAATTGGGGCGCTCTGGGTGTTGTGTGTCAGGGTGTCATTTTGGGGGTAAAAAGAGGGTTTTAAGAGGGTTTTAAGAAGGTTTTAAGTGTTTTTTTTCCCCTCTAACCCCCCCAGCCCCATGGCCCGGCCCTGATCCCTGAAGGATGCCGAAGAAGAGCAGCTGGGTGCTCTGGGGGGCGGCGCTTTTCCTGGCCTGGAACGGCCTCCTGCTGCTCTTCCTGTGGAGCCGCCCGTCCCCCCCGGGCTCCGAGGCCTCTTCCCGGCTGCCCTCGGAGCTCATCCGGCTGGCCCAGGACGCCGAGGCCGAGCTGGAGCGGCAGAAGGAGCTGCTGCGCCAAATCCACCGGCTCAGCGGGCTCTGGCGGCTGCGGCGGCGCCAGAAGGCCCCGACGGCTTCGCCGGCGCCCCCCGCGCCCGCCTCGGCGTTGGCATCGGCGGAAGCGGCGCCGGTGCTGCCGGTGCTGGTGCTGGCGTGCGACCGCAGCACGGTGCGGCGCTGCCTGGACAAGCTGCTGCGCTACCGCCCGTCGGCGCGGCGCTTCCCGGTGATCGTCAGCCAGGACTGCGGCCACGCCGAGACCGCGCGCGTCATCGCGTCCTACGGCGACGCCGTGGCCCACATCCGGCAGCCCGACCTGAGCGACATCCCGGTGCCGCCCGAGCACCGCAAGTTCCAGGGCTACTACCGCATCGCCCGGCACTACCGCTGGGCGCTGGGCCAGGTGTTCCGCACCTTCCGCTACCGCGCCGCCATCGTGGTGGAGGACGACCTGGAGGTGGCCCCCGACTTCTTCGAGTACTTCGAGGCGGCGCTGCCGCTGCTGCGCGCCGACCGCACGCTGTGGTGCGTGTCGGCCTGGAACGACAACGGCCGCGAGCAGATGGTGGACGCCTCGCAGGCCGAGCTGCTCTACCGCACCGACTTCTTCCCGGGGCTGGGCTGGCTGCTGCTGGCCGAGCTGTGGGACGAGCTGGAGCCCAAGTGGCCGCGCGCCTTCTGGGACGACTGGATGAGGCAGCCGGAGCAGCGGCGCGGCCGCTCGTGCGTGCGGCCCGAGGTGTCCCGCACCATGACCTTCGGCAGGAAGGGCGTGAGCCACGGCCAGTTCTTTGACCAGTACCTGAAGTTCATCAAACTCAACGACCGCTTCGTGCCTTTCACCCGGCTGGACCTGTCTTACCTCATGAAGGACGAGTACGAGCGCTCCTTCCTGCCCAGGGTGTACTCGGCGCCCGAGGTGAGGGTGGAGGAGCTGCAGGGCAACAGGAGGAGGGAGCTGGGGGCCGTCAGGCTCCAGTACAGCGGCCGAGACGCCTTCAAGGCCTTCGCCAAGGCCCTGGGGCTCATGGACGACCTCAAATCCGGCGTCCCCCGCGCCGGCTACCGCGGCATCGTCAGCTTCGTGTACCGGGGCCGCCGCGTGTACCTGGCCCCCCCCCAGGACTGGACGGGCTACGACCCCACCTGGAGTTAGCACCCGCCCCCGCAGCACTTTGGGGGGTTCCCCCCAAATTTGAGGGGTCCGGAGTGGGGTCGGTGCCGTTTTGGTGCCCCCCAGGCCGAGCGCCGCTCGCTCGCGGGGCCCAAAAGAGGTTGTTTTGCAGAATAAAAGGTCGAAAACGGAACTTCCACCTCAGAATTCCCCACCTGTGGCTCCTGCTTGGAGTGAGCGCCTTCTCCTGGCGAAGTTTTGGGGGTTCCCCTCCTTATTTTAGGGGTTTGGTGCAGTTTTGGTGCCCCAGACGAGAGTCACCCGATCGCCACTGCCGCTCGCGGTGCCGAGAAGTTATTTTGCAGAATAAAAGGTGAAAAATGGAAATCTCACCCCAAAAATTCGGGTTGTTTCGGTCAGCCTGGAGTTGGCACCCGCTCCTGGCAGCGTTTTGGGGGGGTTTGGTGTGGGTTTTGGTGCCCCAACCGCGAGTCCCTCGGTGCTGAGAGGTTGTTTTGCAGAATAAAAGGTCACAAACGGAGATCCCACCCAAATCTGAGCTGTCCCCACCCCCGGTGTCCCCCCCGGGAGTTTCCCATCGTGCCCCGCGCGGGACTACCCGTCCCAGCGGCCCCCGCGGCTCCGCGCGGTGGGCGGGGCTTCTCCGCCATCTTGGCGCGGTCCCTCAGCGCCGTGAGGGAGGGGGGCACGTCCGGCGGCTCTTAAAGCGGGCACGGCCCGCGGTGGGGTCCCCTCGGCGCGGGATGGAGGGCGCGGCGGCGGAGGAGGTTCGCGGGGATGGGGAGGGGGCGAGGGGGGCGGCGGGAGAGGGACCGAGCTCCCAAAGCCCGGCTCTTCCCGTCCCGCTCGCCGCGGTTTTGCCGCCTCCGCCACCCCCCCGCTTTAAGGCCCGGCGGCGGAAACGGGCGGCGGGGGGGAGGCCCGGGGGGAACGGCGGGGGCGGGGCTTGAGCGGGAGTGGGTGGGGCCAAAGGGAGGTGACACCGGGGGGGCGAGGGGCGGGGCCAATACGAGGGGGCGGGGCTTGGGGGAAGAGCTGGGGTCTCCCCCCTCAGCCCCCCCTTCCTTGTGATCCCCCCTCCCGACCCCTCCCCGTGACCTCGGGCCACCCCCGTGTGCCCCCCGTGATCCCGGTCACCCCCCCGGGATACCCCCGTGTGCCCCCCGTGATCCCGGTCACCCCCCCGGGATACCCCCGTGTGCCCCCCGTGATCCCGGTCACCCCCCCGGGATACCCCCGTGTGCCCCCCGTGATCCCGGTCACCCCCCCGGGCCACCCCCGTGTGCCCCCCGTGATCCCGGTCAGCCCCCCGGGATACCCCCGTGTGCCCCCCGTGATCCCGGTCACCCCCCCGGGATACCCCCGTGTGCCCCCCGTGATCCCGGTCACCCCCCCGGGATACCCCCGTGTGCCCCCCGTGATCCCGGTCACCCCCCCGGGCCACCCCCGTGTGTCCCCCGTGATCCCGGTCACCCCCCCGAGATACCCTGCTTTGTCTCTGTGTGCCCACCTGAACCCCCCCAGACACCCCCATGGAGCCAGGGCACCCCAAATTCCTCACCTGACCCCCCCCATAGAGCCAGGGCACCCCAAAATCTTCATTTGACCCCCCCCATGGAGCCAGGGCACCCCAAATTCCTCACCTGACCCCCCCATGGAGCCAGGGCACCCCAAATTCCTCACCTGACCCCCCCATGGAGCCAGGGTACCCCAAATTCTTCACTTGACCCCCTTCCCCATAGAGCCAGGGCACCCCAAATTCCTCACCTGACCCCTCCCAGCCCCTCCCTGTGCCCCCAGCCCCCCCAATGACCCCTCCCTGTCCCCCCAGCCCCCCCAGTGACCCCTCCCTGTCCCCCCAGCCCCCTCCCCAGGGCTCAGGCCGGGGGGGTCGCCCCCGAGCCCCCGAGGTTCTGCGGCGGCAGCGGCGCCGGGAGTTGGACGCGCGGCGGAGCCGCTGCCGGATCCGCATCGGGGGGCACCTGGAGCGCTGGTGCCGCCTCAAGGAGCAGCTCGGCTTCGCCCTGCACTCCCAGCTGGCCCAGTTCCTGCTCGACAGGTACCTGGGGGGGTTCCCGAGCCCCCCAAACCCTCCCCAGGGCTGGGGCCGGGCTGGCTCTGTCCCCAATCACCCCCCTGTCCCGCAGGTACAGCGACCCCGGCGGTGCCAGGAGCACAGGTGGGTGTCACCCCCCAATTTTGGAGCCATTTCCCCCTGTTTTCCCTGCCTGACCCCCCCGTTTGGGGTGTGTCTCTCACGGATTTTGGTGTTTCCCAGGGGTTCCAGAGCCGGGCCAGCTTCCAGCAGCGTCCCTGCACCGCCTGGTGGTTCTGTCCCACGGGCACGGCCAGGAGTGCGGCTTCGTGCCCGACGTGCGGCCGCGGGCGCCGGGCAGCGCGGCCCCGCTGGTCTGGGAGTGCGTGGCCGGACACAGCTTCTCCTGGGGGGGCCCTGGCAGCCCCCCCCGGACCCCCCAGCCCGGCCAGCAGGGCCACAAAACCCCCCCAACACCCGGAGCACCAAGGGGCACCGTGGATGAGGGACAAGAGGAGCAGGAGGAGGGCACGGCCGGGTCCCCCCGTGGGGACAGCGGGACAGGAGGGGGGCACAGCGGGGCTGGGGGCACAGGTGAGTGCCCTGGGGGTCACCTCAGCACCCCCTGGTTCCCCTCCATCACCCCCTGGTTCCCCTCCATCACCCCCTGGTTCTCCTCCATCACCCCCTGGTTCCCCTCCATCACCCCCTGGTTCTCCTCCATCACCCCCTGGTTCTCCTCCCTCACCCTCTGGTTCCCCTCCCTCACCCCCTGGTTCCCCTCCATCACCCTCTGGTTCCCCTCCCTCACCCCCTGGTTCTCCTCCATCACCCCCTGGTTCTCCTCCATCACCCCCTGGTTCTCCTCCATCACCCCCTGGTTCCCCTCCCTCACCCCCTGGTTCTCCTCCATCACCCCCTGGTTCCCCTCCATCACCCCCTGGTTCTCCTCCATCACCCCCTGGTTCTCCTCCATCACCCCCTGGTTCTCCTCCATCACCCCCTGTCCCCTCCCACCCCCAATCACCCCCTGTCCCCTCCCACCCCCCAATCATCCCTGTCCCCTCCCACCCCCCAATCATCCCTGTCCCCTCCCACCCCCCAATCATCCCTGTCCCCTCCCACCCCCAATCACCCCCCTGTCCCCTCCCACCCCCAATCACCCCCTGTCCCCTTGCAGCCCCCCAGGAGCCCCCAGAGCCGTGTCCCATGGCAGCAGCGGGTGGGAGGTGAGTGGTGACCACCCCCAGATTTGTCCCCTCGTTTGGGTCCATCCCTGTTCCCCCCCCCCCAGGCTGATTCCCCCCCCGTATCCGTGTCCAAATCCATGTCCTGCAGCCCCGAGCGGGACAAACAGGAACAGGAGACGGGGGCTGAGCCCCGGGGGGAGAAGGAGAAGGAGGAGGAAGGTGAGGAGGAGGAGGAGGAGGAGGAGGATGAGGAAGATGACCTGGCCTACAGTGATGACCTGAGGGACCAGAGCTACCACCCCTCCCCGGGCAGGTGAGGAGCTGTGGGGACCACGTGGAAACCACGTGTGTTTAACCCTGTCCAACACGTGTCCAACCATGTCCTTCCATATCCAACCATGTCTAACCCTGTCCAACCCATGTCCAAACCATGTCCTTCCATGTCTAACCATGTCCAACCATGTCCTTCCATATCCAACCATGTCTAACCCTGTCCAACCCATGTCCAAACCATGTCCAACCATGTCCAACCATGTCCTTCCATGTCCAACCATGTCCAACCATGTCCAACCATGTCCAACCCATGTCCAACCCGTGTTCTTCCATGTTTAGGCATGTCCAATCACGTCCAACCATGTCCAACCCCACCCAGCCAATCCCCCCCCTCACACCTCCCAACATCCCTCCCCCCCCAAACCCCCCTGACCCCCCCAAACCTCCCTGACCCCCCCATTGTCCCCCCCAGTGTCCCGGAGCCACCACGCCGGCAGAGTCGCCCCAGGGCCCGCAGGAAGCCCCTCAAGGAGGAGCAGCCCCCCCTGGAGCCCCCCCTGGAGCCCCCCCTGCCCAGCCCCAGCCCCCCAGAGGAGAGGAGCGGCCGTGGGTGAGTGGGGAGGGGTCACAGCGGGGAGGGGACAGCGGGGAGGGGGCATTGGGGTCACCAGGGGGGCGTTTGGGGGGCACTCGAGGGAGGTTTCTCTGTCTGAGCTCTGAGGAACCGTCTGGAACCACCAAAAGGCCTGGGTGGGTGCTGAGCACCCAAAGGAGGGGGGGTCTCCTCCCTGCCCTGCCTGGGGGGGCTTCCCAAGCCTCATTGTCCCTCCTGGGGAGCCAGGAGAGGTTGAAGGGGCAGGGGGGGCACAAAGACCCCTGAGCTGCCCCCATGGTGGGCACTGGGTGGGCCCAGCCCCAAATCCGTGGATCCCTCCCCTCTGGCAGCACCACAATCCCCTCTTGGGCTTCTCTGGGACTCAGTGGAGGCTCCACCTGCCCTTCCCACTCAGAATTCCCTGGTTTGGGACTCAGTGGTGGCTCCACCTGCCCTTCCCACTCAGAATTCACTGGTTTGGGGTTAAATGAGCCCAAAATCCCCCCCTTGGGGGGCTCAGCTGGGCTGGGGCTGCTCTGGGTGGGCCCCCCCGGGCTGTGACACCCCCTGGACTCCTCCCCTGGATGGATTTTCTGCCATTTCTGACACGGCCAAGGGGTTGAAATCCCCTTTTCCACCCGGGACCAGCAGCAGTCCCGCCCCAGCCCTGTCCCCAGGTGAGTTCAGCTGCTCCTCTGCGGCTCCAATCGACCTTTTCCTCCTCTGAGAGGCTTTTTTCGGGTGCTGAACCCCCTTCCCCCTCTCCTGGCAGCTCCAGAACCTCCCCCCACGTGGCTGGAAGGGCAGGGACCCTCCTGGAGCCCCCACCCCAGGGCAGGTAACGCTCAATTTGCTCTCCCCCCACCCCCATCCCGGGACCCCACGTCCAGTTTGGGGGGTGGGAAGCTCTGGGTGGGGTCTGGGCCCTCCTTGCTGAGGCCAAAAGTGAATTAAAAGTGGGGTTTTCCTCCCCACTCTGGTGGTTTTTTTTTGGTTTCTGTCCCAAATCCCAGGGTCCAGATCCCCAAAGTTACCCCTGGGATTTGGGGAAGGGGCTCCCACGGCACCAAAGCCCAGCCTGAGCTTCAGCTCAGCCCTCTTAGGGCTGACTTTGGTGGCAAGGATCCCATTTTTAACCATTTCCTTAATTTTTCTTCCCCTTTTTTCGCAGCAAGCGGGAAGGGGAGATAAAATCCCCATTTATGAGCAGAGCAGGAGCTTCCAGACCCTCAGGGGCTTCTCCCTCTCCTCCCTTCCCCAGGTAAAGCCACCCCTGAGCTGATCAAACCTCATTTCAAGCTCCTTGGGGGCCCAAATCCCAGCCCCTCTCCCCAAACCCCGATTCCTCCCCCTTTAATCCCATTTTTAACGGCTCTCCCCTCGATTCCAGGGCCCCAGGCAGGAAGAGCTGCTGTTCCCAGGGGATGAGCCGTGGATCAGAGCGGGCTGGGACCCCCGGCCAGGCCGTGGGGAGGGCTCAGGGCACCCCCAATAAAGGATTTGTTCCCCCCTGGTGCCTGAGCCTGTGTTTGTTCCAGCGCCTCCTGCCCGGGCTGGGGGGAAAGGGGGAGGAACAGGAGAGAACTGGGGGGCTGGGGGGGAGTTTAGGGGGGCTCCCTGGTGGCTCCTGGGCTGGGGACAGCGAGGGGACAAGGAGGGGACAAGGAGGGGACAAGGAGGGGACAAGGAGGGGCTCACCCAGCTCTTTCCCGTTGCAGCTGCAGGCGGAGGAGCCGGAGCAGCGATGAGGAGGCGGCTCAGATCGGCCCCAAAAGGATCAGGTGCCCGAAAAGGGGGGCAGGGAAGGGGCTGGGGGAGCTCCCGGGGCTCTTCCCGGCCCCCCTGGGGTTGGTTTGTCCAGGGAAGGTTTTGGGGGGGGTAAAAAGGGGAGGGGGGTGAAGAGGGTGGAGCAGGGAGAGCCAGAGCCGCATCCCAAAGCTTTCTCTGACGGATTTTCCCACCTTTTCTCTTCCAGGAAGGCGGCGAAGCGCGAGATCCTCCTCTGTGACTTCGAGGGCTGCGGCAAAATCTTCTCCAACCGCCAGTACCTGAACGTGAGACCCCAAAAATACCCAAAACCTGCCCCAAAAACACCCAAAACCCACCCAAAACTACCCAAACCCCACCCAACCCCACCCCAAATCCACCAAAACTCCCCCCAACCCTCCTGGCATCGTCAGCCCGGAGCCCTGGGCACCCCTGGGGGGTGGTGGGCGTTGTTCCAGGGCCGGATTTGGGATCTGAGTGCGGCTTTTCCGCTCTGGCAGCACCACCAGAAGTACCAGCACGTGCACCAGAAAACTTTCACCTGCTCCGAGCCCTCCTGTGGGAAATCCTTCAACTTCAAGAAGCACCTCAAGGAGCACGAGAAGCTGCACAGCGGTGAGGGGGGGAGTCCAGGGGGATCCCAGCCCTTCCAGGGGGATCCCAGCCCCTTCCAGAGGGATCCCAGCCCCTCCCAGGGGGATCCCAGCCCCTTCCAGGGGGATCCCAGCCCCTTCCCAAGGGGATCCCAGCCCTTCCAGAGGGATCCCAGCTCTTCCAGGGGGATCCCAGCCCCTTCCAGAGGGATCCCAGCCCCTCCAGAGAGATCCCAGCCCCTTCCAGAGGGATCCCAGCCCCTTCCAGAGGGATCCCAGCCCCTCCCAGGGGGATCCCAGCCCCTCCCAGAGAGATCCCAGCCCCTTCCAGAGGGATCCCAGCCCCTCCCAGGGGGATCCCAGCCCCTCCCAGAGAGATCCCAGCCCCTTCCAGAGGGATCCCAGCCCCTCCCAGGGGGATCCCAGCCCCTTCCAGGGGGATCCCAGCCCCTTCCAGAGGGATCCCAGCCCTTCCAGGGGGATCCCAGTCCTTCCCAGGGGGATCCCAGCCCCTTCCAGGGGGATCCCAGCCCCTTCCAGAGGGATCCCAGCCCTTCCAGGGGGATCCCAGTCCTTCCCAGGGGGATCCCAGCTCTTCCCACACGGATTCCGTGCCCCTTCACGGATCCCCCCTCCCTGTGGATTCCAGCTGCTCCCACGGGGGTCCCACCTCCCTGTGCCCCTTTTCCCGCCCCCTCATCCCGCCATTCCCGTCCCTGGGATCCATCCCTGCCCCCTGGGGGGTTCCCAGGTGGGATCCCGGTCCCTTTTCCCCCCAGACAAGCGGGATTACATCTGCGAGTTCTGCGCCCGCTCCTTCCGCACCAGCAGCAACCTCATCATCCACCGGCGCATCCACACCGGGGAGAAGCCGCTCCAGTGAGTCCCAGTCCCCTCCCTGTCCCTCCCAGTGACTCCCAGTCCCATCCCTGTCCTTCCCAGTGAGTCCCAGTCCCCTCCCTGTCCCTCCCAGTGAGTCCCAGTCCCATCCCTGTCCCTCCCAGTGAGTCCCAGTCCCATCCCACCATTCCAGTGAGTCCCAGTCCCTGCTGCTCCCTGTTTCCTGAACCTCATCCCTGTCAATCCCTGACCCCCATCCCATCCCATCCCATCCCATCCCATCCCATCCCATCCCATCCCATCCCATCCCATCCCTGTCAATCCCTGACCCCCATCCCATCCCATCCCATCCCATCCCATCCCATCCCATCCCATCCCATCCCATCCCATCCCACCCCATCCCAGGTGTGAGATCTGCGGCTTCACGTGCCGCCAGAAGGCGTCCCTGAACTGGCACATGAGGAAACACGACGCCGAGTCCCTGTACCAGTTCCCATGTGACGTGTGCGGGAAGAGGTTCGAGAAGAGGGACAACGTCACGGCCCACAAGAGCAAGAGCCACCCCGGGGGGCCCCCCCGGCCGCCCCCCGCGCCCCCCGAGGGGTCCCCGCTGGGCTTTGGGGCCGGGGGCGCCGGGCAGGACCCGGACACGCCCCAAGGGGGGTTATAGGGGGGTCATGGGGGGGCTCCTCCCCCAATTTGGGGTGATGGAGGGGACAGAACCCCCCCCCCAGCAGCTCCGGGTGCCAAAAACACAACCGGGGGAATTCCCGGCTTTTCCGCCAAATCCCGGGTGCAGTCCCGGCCTTGCAGCCAAACCCCCGGTGTGAAATCCCGACTCTTCCACCAAAACCCTGGGGCAGATCCCAGTTTTTTCCTGCCAAATCCCAGTTTTCCAGCCAAATCCCAGTTTTCCTGCCAAATCCCAGTTTTCCTGCCAAATCCCAGTTTTCCTGCCAAATCCCAGCCGTGCTGCCACAGGCGGAGCCCGAGGGGGCCGAAATCCCTGTGGGGAGCCTCAATAAAGGTTATTTTGGGTAAAAGTGGGACTTTGTGCCGAGTTTCTGTGGGGAAGGGGCAGGAAAGGGGGATTGGGGTCTGGGGGCTGGAAAAGGGGCTGGAGGAGGGATGGAAACACCAGAGTGCCCCGGGAATTGGGGACCCAAACTGGGATGGGCGGGAATTCCCAGCCAGGCCCTGCCCCCAGGATTGGGATGGGGGGAGAGTTCCCAGTGCTCTAAACCTTTCCTTTGGATTTAAACCTCAATTTAAAACTTAATTCCCTTTTAAACCCCGAATTTCAGCCCGAGGCAGAAGTTACAGGTACCTGGAGGCTCCGAGCTGGGACCGTTTGATGGATCCCAAACGATCCCAAAACCCCCCTGAGCCTGATTTATTTTTTTTGCACAGCAACTTTTATTTCCCCACTAACAGTGACAGGGCCAAGGACACGAACAGCAGCGCGGGGGGCCCAAGGAGGGGACAAAGGGGGGGGACACGGGCGAGATCACACCTGGAACAAGGATCCCCCCCCTCCTCCAACCCCCCCGGGGTCACCCCCCAGCCCGAGCCCCCAAATCCCCTCCAGGTGACCCCAAACATCCCCTGCCCCTTTCCCGGGATCCCAAAGCTCCAGGGCTCGGTCTGGGGGGGGGGAAAAGGGAGGGGGGAATTTGGGGGGGGAGGAGGGGGATGGGGGCAAAGGGGGAGGTGGGGGGGGGCAAGGAAGAGATTTGGGGGGGCAATGGGGGGGTCACCCGGCAGGACGGGCTCGGCCCTTCCCCAGAACGGGGAAGACAGAAATGGGAATGGGATGGGAAGGGATGAGGGGCTTGGGATGGGGGGGCTAAAGGTGACCTGCAAAGCAATTGGGGGGGCTGGAGGGGGGTCCCCTCCTCCCCACATGGGGGTTTGAACCCCAAGGGGGGGGCACAAAGCTTTGGCTCCGGTCCGAGGTGGGCTGGGATCGACCTCTCCCTGTTCCGTGGGGGCTCCAAAACTCCAGGGAAAAACACAAAGAGAACCACGGGGGTTTTTAACCAGCAAGGGAAAAGGGGGGGGGGGGGCTCAACCAGCCCCCCTCTCAACAGCCAACGCCCCTGAGGAAGATTCTGGGGGGTGAAAATACTCAAAAAACTCTTTAAATGCAACGGGGGGGGGAAAACCCAAAATCTCCCCCCCCTGCCCCGAGGGTGGGATTTGGGGGGATGGGGGGGGGTCTGCCTGGAAGCAAAAAGGGGGGATGGGGACACAGCTGGGGGGACATGGGGGGGACACAGAGGTGACCCCTGCCAGGGGGTTGGGGACACAGCTGGGGGGACAGGGTGGGAGGGGAGGGGGGACACACAGAGGGGACCCCTCCCAAAGGAGAGGGGGTTGGAGACACAACTGGGGGGGAAAGAAGTGGGGGGACAGGGGTGGGACATGGGGGGAAGGGACAGACACACAAAGGTAACCCCTGGCAGGTCCCCGGGGTGTGGAGGAGGAGGAAGAGGAGGAGAGGGAGGAAGAGAAGGAGCAGGAGAAGGAGAGGAGGAGGAAGAGGAGGAGCAGGAGGAGGGGAGGAGGAGAAGGAGGGAGGAGGAGCAGGAGAAGGGGAGGAGGAGGAAGAAGAGGAGGAGGAGCAGGAGGAGGAGCAGGAGGAGGAGCAGGAGAAGGGGAGGAGGAGCAGGAGAAGGGGAGGAGGAGCAGGAGAAGGGGAGGAAGAGGAGCAGAAGGGGAGGAAGAGGAGCAGGAGAAGGGGAGGAAGAGGAGCAGGAGAAGGGGAGGAAGAGGAGCAGGAGAAGGGGAGGAAGAGGAGCAGGAGGAGGAGAGGAGGAGCAGGAGGAGGGGAGGAGGAGCAGGAGAAGGGGAGGAAGAGGAGCAGGAGGAGGGGAGGAGGAGCTGGAGGAGGGGAGGAGGAGCAGGAGGAGGGGAGGAAGAAGAGGAGGAGGAGCAGGAGGAAGGAGCAGGAGGGCAGGAGGGCAGGAGCATGAGCAGGTCGGCGCTCAGTTGCAGAGGGACAGCGAGGAGCCCACGTAGAAGAGCCAGAAGAAGGGGAAGATCCTCTCGGAGAAGGCGGCGGTGAAGGTGAAGATGGGCGCCATGCTGTCGGCGTTGTAGAACGCCACCCAGCCGCCCTCGTAGTCCAGGTACACCCCGATCTTGCGCGGCCGCTCGCACAGGGACAGCGGCGTCTCGGGCGAGGTGAACGCCTGGTACTGATCCCAATTCTTGCCCTTCCAGTTGAGCCCCACGGCCCAGATGCCCTCCTCGGGCGCCAAGTCGACCTTCTCCTTCCTGCGCACCGACTCGCGGGCGGCGCCCAGCACCCAGCTCTCGCCGTCGCCCACCTCCACCTCCCAGTAGTGCCGGCCCCCCGAGAAGCCCTCGCTTGCCAGCACGCAGAAGGCGTAGTCGAAGCGCTTGGGGTGCGCAGGCACCTCCTGCGGGGCCCCCCGGAGCCGCACGCTGCGCTTGTCCTCGGACAGCACCAGGTACGGGTTGGCCGTGTCGGGGTCCAGGGACAGGTCGGCTGGGGGAGAGAGAGGGGATAGGGGGAAGGGGGTCAGTGAGGGGATTGGGGTTATTTGTGGGGTCAGTGATGGGATAGGGGGAATGGGGGTCAGTGATGGGATTGGGGCATCTGTGGGGTCACTGTGCCACCAGGGGGAAGGGGGTCAGTGAGGGGATTGGGGTTATTTGTGGGGTCAGTGATGGGATAGGGGGAATGGGGGTCAGTGATGGGATGGGGGTATTTGTGGGGTCACTGTGCCACCAGGGGGAATGGGGTCAGTGGTGGGATAGGGGGCATTGCAATGGGGGTCAGTGATGGGATGGGGGGAATGGGGTCAGTGATGGGATTGGGGTTATTTGTGGGGTCAGTGATGGGATAGGGGGAATGGGGTCAGTGATGGGATTGGGGTATGAATGGGGTCAGTGGTGGGATAGGGGGAATGGGGTCAGTGATGGGATAGGGGTATTTGTGGGGTCAGTGGTGGGATGGGGGTACCTGTGGGGTCAGTGGTGGGATGGGGGGCATCTGTGGGGTCAGTGATGGGATGGGGGGCATTGGAATGGGGGTCAGTGATGGGATGGGGGGCATTTGTGGGGTCACTGTGCCACCAGGGGGAATGGGGTCAGTGATGGGATGGGGGGCAGATGTGGGGTCAGTGGTGGGATGGGGGTATCTGTGGGGCACATATGGGGTCACTGTGCCACCTGGGAGGGGGGTGTCAGTGATGGGGGCACCTGTAGGGTCACTGTCCCGCCTGGGAGGGGGTGACACGGTGTCCGTGTCCCAAATGTGACAGGGGGGGATGGAGGTGAAGGGCTGAGGGGTTGCTGTGACACCGATGTGGGGACTGACCCTGCATCCCAACCCCAGCCCCATTCCCAGCCCATTCCATGGAATCCCTGAGAAGAGAAGGGGTTCCCAGCCCCATTCCCATCCAATTCCATGGAATCCCTGGGAAGAGAAGGGGTTCCCAGCCCCATTCCCAGCCAATTCCATGGAATCCCTGGGAAGAGAAGGGGTTCCCAGCCCCATTCCCAGCCAATTCCATGGAATCCCTTGGAAGAGGGGTTCCCAGCCCCATTCCCAGCCAATTCCATGGAATCCCTGGGAAGAGCACGGGTTCCCAGCCCCATTCCATGGAATCCCTTGGAAGAGGGGTTCCCAGCCCCATTCCCAGCCCCCCTGGCCTCACCTGTGTCGTTCTCCAGCTCGAAGCGCAGGTTCTCTGTGGGAGGAGAGGGAAGGGATTGAGTCCCTCTGGAGTCCCTGGATCCCCTCCCATCCCACGGGAATGATCCCCATCCCTCATTCCCACGCTGCAGATCCAGGGAAGCCCCTCCTGCCCCATCTCCTCTCTGGGATGAGCTCCCCCAACCAGCCCAGGGATGAGGGATGATCCCAGTCCTGCCCCAGCCCCGGCCCTGCCGGAATTCCAGGCGGGATTTTCCCGGGAAGGGCCTTTCCCAGCTCACCCTTGAACTCCAGCAGCACCTCCTTCAGCACTGCGCTCTTCTGGGAGAAGCTCTTGAGCTTCTTCTCCAGCTCGGAGAAGCCGGGCTCGGGCTTCAGGAACATCCAGCTCTCCAGGCTGCGGGGACACGGCACGCTCAGGGCCCGGCCATTCCCAAAATCCCGGGAATTCCCCCCGGGAAGGGCTGGGGGCACCGGCCCTGCCACGGCCAGGACCTCCCAGCTCACCCAGCAAAGGGCTCGGCCCCACTCACCTGCTGCCAGCTGGGACAACACCCTGGAGAAAGGGGAAAAAAACAGGAATTCCGTCAGGATCCGCTCACTCCAACCTTGGAAATCCCAAATCCCTCCCCAAAACCAGGTGGAATCCCTGAGGAAATTCTGTCCCCAGCAGTGGGGTGAGTTTTGTGCCCCCCCCCCATATATATGGGAATTTTTTGACCCCCGTTTTTTTGGGAACTTTTTTTACCTCATAACCAGGATTTTTTTCCCTTTTTTTTTTTTAATATCCTTACAAATGGCAATTCTGTCCCCATAAATGTTTTGTGGTTTGTTTTTTTTCCTCCCACAAATGGAACTTTTTCGATCCCATTCACAGGGTTTTGTGTCTCTACAAATGTTTTTTTTTTTGGGGTTTGGTTTTTTTTATTGTCCTCCCAAATGACAATCCCATCCCCACACGAGGCATTTTTCACCCACGTGCACAGAACCTTTCTGACCCCGTAAAGGGGGATTTTTTTTACTTGCCCCCAATAAACAGGACTCCCCCCCATAAATAAGAAGTTTTTGGGATGGGGGCACATCCCAGGAGCTCTCACCTCCCCGGGGGTGCCCCCTGGGCCGCCGTCCCCTCCCTGCTCAGCCAGCAGCTTGTCGAGCTGGGCGATGTCCTCGGCCAGCCTGGCCACGCTCTCGTCGCGGCGCCGCCCGATGTCCCTGTCCAGCTCCTCCAGGCGGGACAGCAGCAGCTGCTCCTTCTCCTCCAGGAACGCCCGCAGCTCCTTGCACTCGGCCACGATCTTCTGCCGCTCCACCTCCGTCTGCTTCTGCGCTTCCGCCGGGAACACGGGTGGGATTGGATCCCAAACCGGGAACACGGGTGGGATTGGATCCCAAACCGGGAACACGGGTGGGATTGGATCCCAGACCGGGAACACGGGAGAGATCCCAAACCGGGAACACGGGTGGGATTGGATCCCAAACCGGGAACACGGGAGAGATCGGATCCCAAACCGGGAACACGGGTGGGATTGGATCCCAAACCGGGAACACGGGTGGGATTGGATCCCAAACCGGGAACACGGGAGAGATCCCAAACCGGGAACACGGGTGGGATTGGATCCCAAACCGGGAACACGGGTGGGATTGGATCCCAAACCGGGAACACGGGTGGGATTGGATCCCAAACCGGGAACACGGGTGGGATTGGATCCCCAGCAGGGAACACAGGTGGGATTGGATCCCCAGGGGCTCAGGGAACCCAGGGGACACTGAACTCCCATGGCTGGGACACCTCCAGGTGACACTGAATCCCCATGGTCCAAAGAACCCCCCAGGAGAGACCGAATTCCTGTGGCTGGGGGGGCTCAGGGACCCCCAAGGAAAGGGCAGACCCTCAGGGATGGGGAGGGGGGCTCAGGGACCCCCAAGGAAAGGGCAGACCCTCAGGGATGGGGAGGGGGGCTCAGGGACCCCCAAGGAAAGGGCAGACCCTCAGGGATGGGGAGGGGGGCTCAGGGACCCCCAAGGAAAGGGCAGACCCCCAGGGACCCCCCCCACTCACCAGCAGCTCCTCGCTCTGCCGCTCCCGCTCGGCCTTGGCCTCCTCACGCCCTTTCCTCAGGGAGCTCAGGTGCTCCTGGGGCACCTCCTGGAAGCAGAACGAGGGGATCCCTTGGGAATTCTTTCCCTGGGGGACCAGGAGGGACGGGCTGGGGGGGTGTCCCTGCCAAACTCACCAAACCTGGGGCTTTTTGGGAGCAGCAGAACCCAAGCAAGGCTGGGGCTGCTCCACGACCCTCCCTGCCCTGCTCCCCTCAACCCCGACCTCAGGATGTGCCAAATCCCCCCAAAACCACCCAAACCAGCCCCGAAACCTTTCAATGAGAGTTGATTTTACCTGCCTGAGAAGAAACAACCCCCCCAGGTCCCACCCCCACCCTCCTCCTGGGATCAGCTCCCACATCCCCCGTCCTGAGGTGCCCCAAAATCAGGCTGAACCCCCCCAAAAGAGGAGGGGCCGCCACCTCCAGGCTGCTCATTAAATCGATTCATTATTAAACAATTAAACCCGTCCCCATTTATGCGGTTTGACCTCCATGGAGGGTGGAGAAGCCCCAGCAGCACACAGCGAATGGCAGCTGGGCTTGGGGGCAAAGAAACCCGCTTTTTTCACAAATAACCCCCAAAACAGAGGGATCTGGGCTGCTGGGAGGCTGCTGGGGCTGCCTCTGAAACCCCCCCGTGAGATTAAAGCAAATATCAGGAAAGAATCGGGGTGGGAGGAGCCCTGAAACAACCGAGAATTCACAGAAATAGGTTAATGAGGCAAAAAGCCCAAGGGAGCACCAGCCCCGGACCTGCCTAAGGACGCCCGTGCCCTAAAAAAGGGGCAGAATCCCAAATGTGGGGCGGGGGAAGCGCCCCCGGAAGAGGAACCGCGGCAGTTCCGGCACCGAATTCGCTACGCCAGGACTCATTAAAGGCGATAATTAACACGCTGCGGTGGTTAATGACCCCACGGTGCCCTTCCCCGATCCGATCCCCCGGGATGGCGCCGGTGCCACCCCCGCCCGTCCTTCCCCCCTCCCTCCTCCTCCTCCTCCTCCCTGCGCAGCGCCAGCAGCCCCGGCCGGCATCTTGGATCCCTCCGGCTCGGCCTCTGCCGGGCCCTGCCCGCCCTCCCGGGCCCTGGGGGGCTCATCGGCCCCTCCTTGACAATTAATCGCGACTGGCAGGGCGGGTCCCCCCCCTGTCGCGACAGGGCGAGTCCCCAGCGCTGCCGGGGGGGGCCGGGGCCGCTCTGCGTCACTCGGCCCAGCGACCTCGGGGGAGCCCGGGGGGCTCCTGGGGGGGCTCCTGCGGCACTTCCAGCCGGGATCGGGATGGGGGGAAGAGAAATAACCCCCCCATCCATCCCCGGCACCCCTGGAGGAACGGGGGGGTCCCCACTGCACCCAAGGGCGCTGCCCCCCCATGGAAGGGGGGCCCCATGACCTGGGGGGTCTCCTTTTAGCCCCCAATTAGGGGTGGGGGGGGGGTCCTCTCCCCTCTCCCTCTATTCCTGGGGGGGATCCTGCACCCTAAAAAGATTCCCCTCGGGCTTTGAATATCCCCACTGCCCCCCAACATCCCAGGGGCGCTCCCACTGCTCTCTCTCCCCAGGAGGGGGGTCCTGCACCCCAGAAAGATCCCTGGGAGCGGGAGGGGATCGTCACTGCCCCCATCATTCCGGGGGTGCTCTCCCTCCCCAGGGGGGTCCCGGCCGCCCCCCTCCCCAGCCCGGGGAGCGCACGGGGGGTGTCCCCGCACTGACCTCCGCGGCGTGGGCCGCCTCCTCTGCGGGCAGCACGGTGTGTGCGCGGTGCTCTCGGGACAGGTGGCACACGACGCACACGGCCCTGCGGTCCTGCACACAGTAGAGCCGGAGCGGCTCCCCGTGGCGCGGGCAGCGCGGCGGCCCCGGCGGGCCCGGCGGGGCGGCGGCGGGCAGGGGGGGCGCGGGCGCGGGCGGCCCCGGCGGCGGCTCGGCGGGGCCCGGCGGCAGCCCGAGCTGGCGGACGATGTGCACGATGTTGCCGAGGGAGCGGTTGGGGCGGAAGAGGCGCTGCGGGACCGGCTCGCGGCACTGCGGGCAGCACAGGCGCCGCGCCGAGTCCTCCCAGCACTGGGTCACGCAGGCGCGGCAGAAGTTGTGCCCGCACTCGGCCACCAGCACCGGGTCGTTGAAGTACTCCAGGCACACGGGGCACGTCAGCTCGTCCTGCAGGCTCCGCGCCGCGCTGCAGGGCGCCGGCGGAGCGGCGGGGGGCGCGGGCGGCGCCTCCATGGCGGCCGCGGCCCCGGCCGAGGGCCCGGCCCCGCTGCTGGTCCCGGTCGTGGCGCCGGTGGCGGCGGCGGCTCCGGCACGGTCCCTGCCCGTCCGCTCCGCGCGGCGCCGCCCGCGCGACTGGCGGCCCAGGGGGCGGGGCCGCGCCTGCGCGCAGAGGGGAAAGAGGCGGGGCCGGCCAGGCGCGGGAGGGAGAGTGAGCGTGGTTAAACAAACCATCGAGCGTAATTGGGCGTGGTCGTGCATGATAATGAGGTTTGTGGGCGGGGTTATGCCCACGGATGGAAAAGAGGGGCCCGCCAATCGCTGGGGGGCGCTGAGCGCGAGCGTGGGGGTCACGTGGGGCGGGGGGGGCGATGCCCATAGGGGTCCATGGGAGGGGCTTTTTGGGGGGTCCCTGTGGGATCGAGGGGGGTATGGGGGTCTACAGGGTGGTGGGAGAGGGGAGGAGTCACCCAGATCCTTTTGAGAGAGGGGGGGTCCCTATGGGGAGCAGGGGGAGCCCGGATGTCTGGGCCCCTATAGAATAGGGGGGGGGTATAGGTGCCTATGGGATGTTTTGGGGGGATCTCTATGGAATTAGGGGATTGTATTGTAGGGTTCGGGGTAGGGGGTCCCAATAGGGTGCAGGGTGATCCTCAGAGATCCCTGCGAGCAGGGGGGGATGTGTTGGGCCCTCTGGGTTGTTTTGGGCCCTACGGGATGTTTTGGGCTCTATGGGATGTTTTGGGCCCTATAGGATGTGTTGGGCCCTGTGGGATGTGTTGGGGGTCCCTATCTGATGTTGAGGGGTGCACAGGTAGTGGGTTGGGGCGTTCCTGGCCTGAAGGGGAGAGAGAGGAGGATTTTGGGATGGCTTTTAATCATTGGCCTCTGTGCCATGTCCCCATGAGCATCACAGAGCTGCTCCAGGAACCTGGATTGAGGGGAAAATGACCCCAAACCTCCAGATGTACAGAAATGACCCCAAACCTCCCTACGCCCACTCATCAGTCCTTTCCCGAGGGATTTAGGGATTTAAATCCCTGCTGGGAGCTCCCTCCTGGATGATGCTGATGGAGGATTCAACACCAAACCCTTTCCCAACTTTTCTTTACATTTTCCTCGCTGTCCCTGATGAAATTTGCTTTGGGGAGGAAAACATTTGCTGGAGACGTTGCTGCGGGGTCGGGGAGGCCAGAAACTGGGCTGAAAAATGGTTAATTTGGGGTCAGAGGGGAGGTGCCCTCTTCCAAAATGGCGGCCTCGCCCTCAGGCGGGGCGCGAGGGAAAATGGCGGCGGCCTCCCCGTCCCCATTGCCGCCAGCGGGGCCCGGCTCAAGATGGCGCCCGAGCGTGAAGCCACGGTGGCCATTTTGGATAAGGGCAAGCGGTGGCGTTGCCATGGCGACGGGCCCTACCGGGGGGCAAAGCCCCCCAAACCCCGCTGTGGCCCTGGAGAGGAGCAAAACACGATATTTTGTCCCGATGCCAGAATCCCCCATTTCTGCCCCCAAAATCAGCCCCTTTCCCCACTGTGAAGGTGCCGCACTGGGGGGGGGATGTCCTGCAGCCCCTCTGCCCTGTCCCCTCAGAGCACAGGGGTTAAACCACCCCCAGCACCCAACCCCCCCCCCTCCAAATTCAGGGGATTTTGCCCCAAAATGCTCCGCGATGTGTTTATCACCAATACATTTAAGGGGTCTCAACGAGACTCTGGGGGACTCATCCCATCCACGCAGAGGGGCAGGAGAACCCCCAAAACCACCCCTTTTCAAAACGGCCGAGGAGCCCGAGGACACAGAGGAACCCACGAGCTGCAGAGCTCCCGCTTTATTCCTGCCCTGAGCCAGCACCTCCCTCTGCCCCCTCAGCGTCCTCCCCTCCCCATCCCCTTCCCCTGCCCACGGGAATGAGGAACAGCCACGACACCGCCGGATTTTGGCACCAGAACCAGCCCCGGCTCCCCCCGCCTTTCCTGGTGGAGCCGAGCGCCGTTTCCCTCGGGAAGAGGCTCCTTCTGCCCAAGCTGTCCCTTTCCTGGGATGGCAGCGTGTCCAGGACACCGGAGCAGGGAGACACCGAGGTGGATAAATCCCATTGGAGCAGGGAGACACCAGGGTGGATAAATCCCATTGGAGCAGGGAGACACCGAGGTGGATAAATCCCACTGGAGCAGGGAGACACCGGGATGGATAAATCCCACTGGAGCAGGGAAACACCAGGGTGGATAAATCCCACTGGAGCAGGGAAACACCAGGGTGGATAAATCCCACTGGAGCACCCCCAGCAGCCCTGAAATGTCACCGGGTGTCCTCAGGCCTGTCCCCAAGCCGAGTTTTCGCTCGGGGCACTGTCCTTCCTCCCCGTCCCTCACTCCAAGGGGGGTCTGGGTCCTTCAGGGGGTCTCGGCCCCTCAGGGCTCCTCGTTGCCGTGGGGTCCCGCTGGCCCTGTGGTGACTGCCGTGGGGTCGTTCCCCCCGGCGCCGGGTCCCGCTGGCCCTGTGGTGAGTGCCGTGGGGCCGTTCCCCCCGGTGCCGGCTCCCGGCGAGGGGCAGTGCCGGGGCCCCCCCGTGCCCACGGCCTTGGGGAGGTGGCTGCGCCGGTGCTTGGCCAGGTGGGAGGCCTGGCTGAAGGCCTCTCCGCACTCGGGGCAGCCGAAGGGGCGCTCGCCGGTGTGGACGCGCCGGTGGCGCTCGAGGTGCGAGGCCCAGGCGAAGGCCTTGCCGCAGTGCCCGCAGGCGAAGCTCTTGCGGGCGGCGTGGCCACGCCGGTGCGCCAGGAACGGGGCGGCGTCGCCGAAGCGCTTCCCGCAGTCGCCGCACTTGTAGGGCCGGTCCGGGGAGTGGGTCTTGCGGTGCTGCAGCAGGTGGGCCTTCTGGGCGAAGCGCTCGCCGCAGCTGCCGCAGGGGAAGGGCCGCTCGCCGGTGTGGACGCGCCGGTGCCGCTCCAGGTGCGAGGCCCACACGAAGGCCTTGCCGCAGTCGGCGCAGCGGTGGCAGCGCTCGGGCTGGTGGCAGCGCTGGTGCCGCGCCAGCGCCGGCCCGGCGCGGAACAGGCGGGCGCAGTGGCCGCAGCGCAGCGCCCGCCGGCCCAGGTGCGTGCGCCGGTGCCGCGCCAGCTCCGCGCTCTGCCGGAAGGTCTTGCCGCAGGCCGGGCAGCGGTGCGGCCGCTCGCCCGCGTGGCCCCGCCGGTGCTTGGCCAGGTGGGAGGCCTGGCTGAAGGCCTCGCCGCACTCGGGGCACTCGAAGGGCCGCTCGCCGGTGTGCACGCGCCGGTGCCGCTCCAGGTGCGAGGCCCAGGCGAAGGCCTTGCCGCAGTCCCCGCAGCGGTGGGGCCGCCGGGCGGCGTGGCCGGGCCCGTGGGGCGCCGGTTTGCCGCGCCGGGGCGGGCGGTCGCCGGCGTGGCCGCGCCGGTGCTGCCGCAGGTGCGAGCTCTGGCTGTAGGTCTCGCCGCACTCGGGGCAGCCGAAGGGCCGCTCGCCGGTGTGGACGCGCCGGTGCCGCTCCAGGTGCGAGGCCCACGGGAAGCTCTTCCCGCAGTCGGCACAGCCGAAGGGCCGCTCCCGGCACGGCCCCCGGGGAGGGGGTTCGGTGCTGCCCGGCCCGGGCGCCGCCGCGGCTCGGGGGGCTCCGGCGGGCACGGCCCGGTCCGGGCGCTTCGCTTTGCGCCGGCGGGAGCCGAGCGGCTTCTCCAGCTCCGGGCCATGGGACGAGCCCACCCCCGGCCCCTCGCCGGGCTCGGCTGCTCCGTCCTCCGCCGCCTTTTGGCTCAGCAGCCCCTGAGCTGCTGGGAGAGGGGAGCGGGGGCAGGGAAACGGGAGTGAGGGGCCCTGAGCGGAGCAGGGCCGGGAGGGAAAGGGATGGAGAAGCAACAGGATGGCCCTTAAGACTCATCCTGCAGAGAGGAGGGAGGGAGATGCGGCTGGGGGGCTGATTCCAGCTTGTGCTGGGAGGGTCAATGTTTTCCTGAGGGAAAGGGACTGAGGAGAGGGCTGGGGTTTGGGGAAATCCCCCTGGGAACCTGCCGGAGAGGAGGGGGGGGGATGCAGAGCAGGGAAAGGGGAGTTCGGGGGGTCCCTTACCCAGGGACATGAGGGTCTCGTAGCTCTCGTGCATCACGTCCCGGTACAGCTCCTTCTGCCGCGGGTCCAGCAGTGCCCAGGGCTCCATGGCCGGGAGGGAGCGCGGGGTGAACGCTCCCAAAAATCGCCTGCGAGGGGGCGGCAGGGGGGACATCCCCTGACACGGAGGAATTCCTTCTCCCACTGGGAATCCCTGCCTCCCAGTCCCCCCAGTCCCCACCCCACCGAAATCAGCCCTGCCGGGGCTGTGGATCCCAAGCCTGGGGAGCCCAGGGCTCCCTCTCCATCCCATCTATTCATTGTCCTCTGCCCAGAGGAGCTGCTGCTGCCGGGAACATCCCCCAGGGCCGGATCCTGGCAGCTCAGGACCCTCTGCAGGGCAGGGCAGGGCAGGGCAGGGCAGGGCAGGGCAGGGCAGGGAAGGGGAGGGAAGGGCAGGGCAGGGCAGGGCAGGGCAGGGAAGGGCAGCGGGACCTGACCCTGCTCAGCTCTCCCCCCGTTACCTGCTCAGGGCTCAGCCGAGCCCGCAGCCGCTTCCAGGGGGATTTCCTCCAGGAGAAGCGTCCTCCCTTCCCAGGCTGGGGCTGCGGGGAGGGACGGGGGGTGCCCGGACCCCCCCCCCTGCACCCCCAGAACCGCCGGACACAATGGGGGCTCGGCCGGGCCGGGCTCCGGAAGCCCCGGGCGGTATCCGGGAGAGAGGAGACGCCGAGGAGCAGCTGAGCTGTTCTTACCCAGAGCCCTCTAGAGGTAACTCAACCCCAGCCCCCCCAAAAAACCTCCCGCGGCCCCCCCCGGCACCGTGGGGGCAGCGGGGACCCCGCCCCGCCCCGGCTCCATCACCCGCATGGACCCCCCCAGTGGTACCCGCGGGGTTTGGGGATCCCCGAGCCCCCTGGGGGGGTCAGGACAGCAGGAACGGGGGTGGTCTGAGCGCTGGAGACACGAGAAGGGGCTCTCCGGGACAGCCCCCCACCCGTGATGGGGGTCCTGGGGCAGCGGGACACCCCCCCGGTAAATGAGGGGGCGCGGGGCTGGTTCCTCATCGCTGTGGGAGCCAAAATTCCACCTTTCCCACCCGGAAAAGTGACCCCGAGGGCGGTTTCACCCCCAGCGTGCCGTTAATTCCCTTCCAAGAGAAGGTTGAGGGGTCTGACCCGCTGGGTTCGGCAGTGCCGAGGGATCCGGGTTTGGGTTCGGCAGCTCCGAGGGGAGGGACTGAACCCCCCCGGGCCGGGCCGGGCCGAGGGGAAAGGGCAATTAAAGCTCATTAATGATCGCAAATGAGCGCGGCCAGGGGAAGGAAAAGGAGCCGGCCCGTCCCTGGGTGGGCTCGAACCACCAACCTTTCGGTTAACAGCCGAACGCGCTGGCCGATTGCGCCACAGAGACCGCTTTTGGGTCAAAATCCCGGGAAAATGGGAGAAAACCCCAATTCCGACAGGGTAGAGGAAACCGGGGGAGAGAGGAGGGGTTGGAGATGAGGGGTGGGAGATGAGGAGGAGGGTGAGGATGAGGATGGGGATGGGATGAAGGTGGGGGGGGAGATGAGGATGAGGATGAGGATGAGGGGTGGTCAGCGAGGATGGGATGGGATGGGATGGGAGAGAGGTGGGGATGGAGATGGGGCTGGGATGAAGATGTGGGTGAGGATGACGATAGAGATGGGATGAAGATGAGGATGAAGATGAAGATGAGGATGAGGATGGAACACCCAGCAGAGGAAGGCTCCGGCATTCCCACCGCCAGGGTAGCGTGGCCGAGCGGTCTAAGGCGCTGGATTAAGGCTCCAGTCTCTTCGGGGGCGTGGGTTCGAATCCCACCGCTGCCAGGGATCGTTTTTTCCTTTGCCTCCTTTTGTCTCCAAAATCAACAAAAAACACCCTCAAAACCCCAAAAATACAACCAAACAACCGCTCAAGCAAAACCGACAAAACCAAAGCACAACCCACCTCCCCAAAAAAGCTTTAAAAACACCCCAAAGAAAAAAAATGTTCGGAAAAAAATAAAGGAGAAAATAGAAAAATTACCAACACAAAAAATAAAACTAAAGGGGAAAGGAAAACCAATTAAAAAAAAAAAAATCACAAAACCCCAAAACTAAAGAGAAAAGAAACAACAAAGAAAAACACACCAAAAAAAAAAACTAAAAGGAGAAAACAGCAAAAAAAAAAAAGCGAATAAAAGGAAACTAAAGGAGAAAAGCAACAAAAACCTCAGAAAAAGAAAACCGAAGGATGAAGGGGGACACAAAAAGGGCTCGTCCGGGATTTGAACCCGGGACCTCTCGCACCCAAAGCGAGAATCATACCCCTAGACCAACGAGCCACTGAAAAATTGACATTCCTGATCTTCCCTCGGTCCTCCAGCGGGTCCGCCCCGTCCCTCGGGGCTCCTCCCCGTCCCCTCCCGCCGCTCCGTCCAATCCCGGCCCGGCCGGAGCCGATGGAGCTTATTCTGGGGGCTAAAAAGGGCAAAATAAAAACTGGCGGGAGGCCCCAGCGAGATTCGAACTCGCGACCCCTGGTTTACAAGACCAGTGCTCTACCCCCTGAGCTATGGGGCCGGCGCGGGACGGGCGCTGCCCCGGGGACCCCACGGGGGACCCCCAAAACCCCGGGAATTCGCCCCAAAAACGAAGGGAATTCGCCCCAAAACAGCGGGAATTCCCTCCAAAAACCGGCGGGAATCCCTCCAAAACCGGCAGGAATCTCTCCCCAAACCGGTGGGATTCGCCTCCCAGACCGGTTGGAATGGCCCTAAAAACAGGCTGAATTCGCCCTAAAACAGGAGGGAATCGCCCCAAAACAGGAAAGAATCGCCCCCAGACCGGCTGAATTCGAGCTGAAACCCGCGGGAATCGCCCCAAAACCGGTGGAATTTGTCCCCAAACCGGCCGGAATTGCCCCCCTCGAATGGCTGAATTCGCCCCCAAAACCAGTGGGATTCACCCCAAAACTGGACAGAATTGCCCCAAAATTGGCTGAATTCGGTTTGGATTGAAATTCCCAGCAGGAAAATCCTTCCAACCACGTTTTTTTCCAGCCTGTTGCTGGTCAGGAATAATCAATCACCTGGGGTTTTATTCCCCCCTCGAGGGCTGAGAACGATCCCGGGGGTCCCAAATCAAACCAAACGAGAGACAAACACCAAGTCAGTGCTGGGAAACTATCCTGGGAATATCTTCCTCATTCCAGGGATTTTTTTATTGATTTCTCTCATTTCTACACTTCAGCAAGGGCGGAGCTTCCCAAATTCGGGCCTTTTACTGTTCAAGACCTGCTGCAGCTTTGAATAATGTGGATTTAAAACACCAAGCATTAAATAAAGAGAAAAATGTGATTCTCAGGGTGGGGAACAACCCGCCAAAACTGGGATGTTTCCGCTTTTTCTCAACTTAAACCAGCCAGGAAATGTTTTTGGATTAAACAAACCTTCCCCTCTCGCCCCAAATCTGCATTTCCTAAAAGCATTCCCAGACACCAATCCCAGAAACCCCAGAAACCCCACTTTTCAGCACTTGAGGCAACAATACACCGATTATTTTGTAAATATCTCTTAAAGCTGCTTTGTTTTGGCCAAGCCAAGAGTGGGCGCAGCAAACACCAGACTGGAGTCGGCTCCTTAGAAGAGCCCAGGGGGTTTTCCAGGGAAAAAGAAACCAGAAATGAGGGTAAAAAGGGTTTTTTTCTGAGAAATGGCAGGCAAGAGAACCTGAGGCAACACGAGATTCAGCACCAAAATCTGCATTTCTGGGGGCAAAGGGGTGTTTTGGGAACAACCTGACCATGGAGGGGCTTCAGGGGGCTGAGAGGGGAGCACCAAAATGGCCAAGGTGGGCCTTGCTCGGGTCCAGCAGGACAAAGACACCCAAGAAACACCACCAAAACCCCCCAAAAAAGCACCTTTTGGCCTTTCCCAGAGTCCTGCAGGGGAGCCACAGAAAGGGAAGGGGAGCAGAGGATGGAGGGGGCAGCCTTTGGGAGGGTGGCCACCACCTTTGGGAGAGTGGCCACCACCTTTAGGAGGGTGGCCACCATCTTTGGGAGGGTGGCCACCACCTTTGGGAGGGTGGCTACCACCTTTAGGAGGGTGGCCACCATGTTTAGGAGGGTGGCTACCACCTTTAGGAGGGTGGCCACCATGTTTAGGAGGGTAGCCACCACCTTTAGGAGGGTGGCCACCATCTTTGGGAGGGTGGCTACCACCTTTAGGAGGGTGGCCACCATGTTTAGGAGGGTGGCCACCACCTTTGGGAGGGTGGCCATCACCTTAGGGAGGGTGACCACCACCTTTGGGAGGGTGACCACCACCTTTGGGAGGGTGGCCACGGTTTCCAGGGATCTCTGGGGATCGTCCCCAGCTTTCAGCTGGCCCTGAGGGTGACACCGCTTGCCCACCCCCCCCATCTCCCTGCCTGTGTCCCCTCTGAGCCCTCCCTGATTCCCCCCCAGCACCGGGAGCCCCTCAGGGGCACAGCCTGATGTAGGTGACGGTGGAGCAGACGGAGAAGAGCGGGAAGACCCTCTCCTTGAAGGCCACGTGGAAGGTGAAGATGTGGCTCATGTCGTCGGCGTTGTAGAAGGAGAGCTCCTCGCCCTCGTAGTCCAGGCACACGCGCACCCTGCTCAGCTTCTGGCCCGGGCACAGCGGGGTGCGCTGGGGGGACGTGACGGCCCAGTAGCGGCCCCCGTTCTGCTGCACGGCCCAGATGCCCTCGTCGGGGGAGAACTGCGTCAGCCCCTTCCTGCGCACCGACTCCCTGGCCACGCCGAAGGCCCAGCCGTCCGCCGGCCCCACCTCCACCTCCCAGTAGTGCCGGCCCGCCCGGAAGCCGCGCGACGCCAGCACCCGCGAGTTGGTGTCGAAGCGCTTGGGGTTGTCGGGCAGGTCCCGCTTGCGGCAGCCCATCCGCACGCTCTTCAGGTCGGCGGACAGGATCAGCAGCTGGTTGGCCGAGTCGGGGTCCAGGGTCAGGTCCTCTGTGGGGGGACGGCAGGGACGGGGGGGTGGCGGCTCAGGGAGGGGGGGAATGGAGAGAGGCCCGGGCTGGGGCGGCTGCTGGGCCGTCCCCGACCTCACAGCCATAATCCCATCCTTGGTGTTCACATCCAAACCTCAATAACCCTGTTCCCAACCTCAATAATGACCCCCAAACCTCACAGCCATGTCCCATCCTTGGTGTTCACCCCCAAACCTCAATAACCCTGTTCCCAACCTCAATAATCACCCCCAAAACTCACCACCACATCCCATCCTTGGTGTTCACATCCAAACCTCACAGCCATGTCCCATCCTTGGTGTTCACATCCAAACCTCAACAACCCTGTTCCCAACCTCAATAATCACCCCCAAACCTCACAGCCATAATCCCATCCTTGGTGTTCACATCCAAACCTCACAGCCATAATCCCATCCTTGGTGTTCACCCCCAAACCTCACAGCCATAATCCCATCCTTGGTGTTCACCCCCAAACCTCACAGCCACGTCCCGGCCTCGGTGTTCACATCCAAACCTCAACAACCCTGTTCCCAACCTCAACAATCACCCCCAAACCTCACCACCACATCCCAGCCTCGATGCTCACATCCAAACCTCAGTACTCACATCCAAATCTCAATATTCACATCCAAACCTCAATAACCCCGTTCCCAACCTCAGTAATCACCCCCAAACCTCAACAGCCACTTCCCAACCTAAACAATCAACCCCAAACCTCAGTGACCCCATTCCCAACTTCAGTAATCCCCCCAACATGAATAATGCCCCCCTAAACCTCTCTAATCCCCCCCAAAACATCAATACCCCCTTCCCAAGCTCAATAATCGTCCCCAAAGCTCAATAATCACCCCCTCCCCCAAAAAAAAAAGCTCTCAGTAGCAATAACAAATTGTGGTTGTAGTCAGCAAACTGCCAGGAATTCACGAGACCCTTTCTGGGGGGGCTCGAGGTGGGGGTGGGAAAACAAAAGGGCAGGGAAGGGTGGGACCCTTTTTTCCTTCAAATCTCAGGCCCCAGGTTCCTCCCCAAAACTGGGAGAAGGGCTCAAAAATGTCACCACCTTTGTTTTATTCACTGAACAGAGGAGTTAAACTCCTAATTAGCTTAAGAAAGGAGTTAGTTAAACTCCTGATTAGCTTAAGAAAGGAGTTTGATTGCGCTGGACCTGAACCCCTCACACCCTCCACCCCAATCCCTGGTGGAGCAGGAGCCCAGGAGGGCCAGCCTGGCAGGCTGAGGGCGAGCTGTGGCTCAGGGGGGGTCCCAGTGCCCTCTGGGGGCTCAGATCTCTGGGGTTTTGTCTGCTTTTTTTTGGGGGGGTTCAGTGCAAATGGGCAGAGAGGACCTGGCTGAAGTGTCAGATCCCCGGCGTCAGCTACAAAAATCGGCCTTGGGCTCTGGAACTGAGCAGGCTGGATCTGGAAATCATCGAGAGAGAAGAAATTCAGAAAAAAAAATAAAAATAAAAATGATAATAAAAAAAAGAAATCTAGGGTGGCTTTTGCTTTCCCTTCTCTGCCCCCTCTCTTTGGCTTTGCCAAATACAACCACAATTTCAGGTCTCTGCTGGCGGGCCCCGCCAGGGGAACGCGGCTCCCTTTACCTTTCTCGCCTCTGCCCAGCTCGTCCTGCAGGTGCTCTGGAAAGGAGGGACAGGGATGTGAGTGGTGACACCCCCAAGAGCCAGAGGGACCCCCCCAAAAATTCCCCTTTCCCCACCGGCAAAGCCGTCACCTCGAGCAGCACCGTGGGGACACCACGGGGGAAATCCTCTCCTGGCACCAAAACTGCGGGGCAGGCTCAGATTTCAGACAATGCCAGGGGTCTGGGGTGGGTTTGGGGTGGGTTTGGGGTGGTTTTGTTGCTCTGGGCCTGGCAGGGAGAGCCTTCTCCTGCCCCTGCTCGTCTCCAGAGGGAGAAAAAGGATCCGCAGGGATGGCCCCCGAAATAATTCCCGCTCCTATTTCGGTGCCCCGGGCAGGTGCCAAAGGGTGCCTGGGGACACTCAGAGCTTCCCTCCCTCATTCCCAGCCCCAGGAAAGGCCAGGGATTATTTGAAACACCCCTGGTTCCTTCCCACCCACCTCGGAACTTCTTCAGGACCTTCTCGAGCACCACGGTCTTGAGGGAGAAGTTGCAGACGTGCATTTTCAGGTCACTGCAGACCGGGACGGGCTTCTGGCACTTCACCTCCTCGCTCCTGCCCCGGGAATGGGCCCAAACAGGGAGAAAATCCTTGGAATTCCCCCCCTTCCTTCCTCATCTGCGCCATTCCCACCCCGCAGAGCCCGTCCTGGGGGTCGGGGTCACGCTGTGAGGATCCCACCGGGATTTCAACCCCCCCAATGGGCTGAGGGGGGGTTTGGGGGATTTGGGGGCCAGCTTTGAGGGGGGGGTGCTTGGGAAAGGGGTCTGTGCTGGGGAACCCCCTCCCTGCAGCAGCCCCAAGGTGGTTTTTGGAGCTGGGGGGTGCCTGGGGTGTCAGAATTTCGACAGTTTGGGGGTCCTGCTCTCAGCTGACCCTCAAAGAAACCTCCTGGCAGGGAAGGACAAGATTTCCAGGGAGCTGGGAGAGACCCAGGGCCGGCAGCGAGTGGGAGGAGGATTCCATCAGTGCTGGGGCCTCCCTCTGGCATCTGGGCTGTGGGCACTGACCTTCAGACGGGGATGGGGGTGAGGACAAAGCCTGAAGGGACCAGCAGAGCTCGTACCTGCTTATGACGCCCGTCACGTCCTGGAGAGGGAAAAGAGAGGGGCAGTGAAATCCCTGACCCCCAAAGCCAGCACAGCAGCTCAGCCCTTCGCCCCTCCTGCCTCCTCTCCAAGCCCCTGGAGGGGTTCCCAAGCTGGTTTTCACCACAGCATCGCCCGTGGGGTGGGGTTTGTGGGAGGAATTCCCACCCCGAGCCAAGTCCTGGGACATCTGCAAATATTGACTGTGCTGGAAGAGCCTGGCAGGGAATTTAACCCTGTGCAGGTCTGGGGGTGCCACCAGTGCAGCCTGGCTGGCTCAGTGAAAATGTGGGCAGTGAACAGACCACCCACCCTGCTGTGTGAGGCTGGGGATGGACTGGGGGGATGATTTCCCAACGAGAGGAGGGTTTGGTCTAACTCAGCTCTGAGCCAGGAGCTTGGGGTCCTGGAAGGGCTCAGATAAGTTCATGGAGGGAAGGTTCATTAGAAGCATTAAGGATTAGGAGCAAAACTCCACTGGAGGGAGTTCTGAGGGGTTTGTGTGGCTCTGAGGAGCTCGGGGCGCTCAGACACCACCACGTACCATCTGCTCACCACAGACAGGGGAAAAGGGGACCTTTACCCCAAAACCCCTCAGGAGGGTCCACAAACAGACCAAAAAAAAGGAGGAAGAAGGTCAGGACCAAGACCTGAGCCACCCTCCCACCTTGAGGAACTCGAGCACGGGCTGCTGGATCTTCTCCTCCAGCTCGGTGATGAGCTTGTTGAGGAGCGTGATCTCCTTGGAGAGGTCGGTGATGTTCTCGTTCTGCCTCTTGGAGATGTTCTTCTCCATCTTCTCCAGCTGCCCCAGCAGGATCTGCTCCTGGTCGTGCAGGAACTGCCGCAGCCGCTCGAACTCCGACAGCAGCTTCTGCCGCTCGCTCTCGATGGTTTTCTGGGGGGCAAAAAGGGCCAAAAGGGGCTCTCAGGGGGGGTTGGGGTGGGGAGGAGCCTGATGGGGATGGAGGGAAAGCCCCATTGCCCCGTTTGGGACAGGGGCAGAGCAGGGAGGGCCCCTCCCACCCCCTCCCCATGTCCTCACATCCCCCAAGGACCCACCAGGAGCTCCTGGGTTCTCTTGTCATCGTTCACTTTGAACTCCAGCAGCTCCTGCCGCTCCTTCCTCAGCAGGTCCAGGCGCCCCTGGATCTTCTCCTTGGGACAGAGGGGAGCAAACATCACCAGAGCAGCCCCAGGGACCACCACAACCCCCCCCAGCACACAGAGGACGCCAGGGAGGGACCCGAGGGGGCACCGGGGAGGGGACGTGCCCAGCTCCCCTCGGCTCTTGGCACAGGCGAAGCTTTGACCGGCTCTGCCGCTCCCTGGAAGCTCGCCCGGAGCCGGGAACGGAGCTGGAGCCGGCACTTCTGCTCCCTCAGCTGTTCCCAAACCCCACGGGGTCAGCTCTTCCCAAACCCCACGGGGTCAGCTCTTCCCAAACCCCACGGGGTCAGCTCTTCCCAAACCCCACGGGGTCAGCTCTTCCCAAACCCCACGGGGTCAGCTCTTCCCAAACCCCACGGGGTCAGCTCTTCCCAAACCCCACGGGGTCAGCTCTTCCCAAACCCCACGGGGTCAGCTCTTCCCAAACCCCACGGGGTCAGCTCTTCCCAAACCCCACGGGGTCAGCTCTTCCCAAACCCCACGGGGTCAGCTCTTCCCAGACCCCATGGGGTCAGCTCTTCCCAAACCCCACGGGGTCAGCTCTTCCCAAACCCCACGGGGTGGGAGCCCACGGGGAGCGCTGGGGGAAGGGGGTCTGTGGGAGGGGGAAGGGGGTCTGTGGGAGGGGGAAGGGGGTCTGTGGGAGGGGGATCCCACACGGGGGGGGTCCCGCAGCCTCCCGGGGCAGGACAAGGGGGGTTCTCTGGGGGGCTGGGTGGCAGTGTGGGGTCAGGGTTGGGGTCAGGGTCGGGGTCAGGGTCGGGGTCAGGGTCGGGGTCAGGGTGGGACAGACAGACAGACGGACAGAGGGGGCACCTTGTACTCCTCGGAGGCCTCGTCCACGGGCACGACGGCGTGGGGCCGGTGCTCGCGGGAGCGGTCGCACACCACGCAGATGGGGCTGGCGTCGTCCTTGCAGTAGAGCTTGAGGGCCTCGCGGTGCCGCGGGCACTGCCCGCCCGCCTGGGCCTCCCGGGCGCCGCGCTGCGCGAACTGCGCGATGATCTCCGACATGTTGGCCAGCTGCCGGTTGGGGCGGAAGCTGCGGAGCGGGAAAACCTCCCGGCACTGCGGGCACGGGAAGTCCGTCTCCAGGTCCCTCCAGCTCTTGGCGATGCAGGCGCGGCAGAAGTTGTGGCCGCACTCGATGGACACGGGGTCCCTGAAGAACTCGAGGCACACGGAGCAGGTGGCCTCGTCCTGCAGGTTGCCGGGCAGGAACACGGCGGCCATGGCGTCTCTGCTGCGGGCGGCACCGGGATCAGGGGCCGAGCTCCGGGCTCCGGGCCGGCAGGGTTTGGCCCCGGGCCCGCCGTGGGCGTTCCCTCCCGGGAAGGGGAACTCGGGGTCACTCCGGCAGTGTCCGATTTCCTCGACCGCTGGGAACCGGGCACGACACCCAGGTGGGGAGGGAAGGCAGGAATCCACCCCCACCCTCTGCTCCCGCCCCAATCCCGGGCGTCCTGGCAGGTGGGAAGGGGGGGAAATCGTCTGGGAAATCCGTCGGGCTCTGGGGCCGCTGGTTTGGGGGCTGAGCTGGTGCTGAGGGCCAGGGCTGAGCCCTGGGAGCAGCAGCTGCTCCAGGCTCCGCTCCAGGGAACCATCTGAGCCCTCAGCGAAGACCCCGAGGCTCCAGCTGGGCACTCAGATGACCTGGTTGAGCTCCAGGGCTCAACAGGGGCCATAAAAAGCAAGGGCAGAAAGGGAACACGCAGCCCTTGCCGAGGTCTGGGGGTGAGTGTCCCGAATCCAGAAGGATCAGGCTCTGGACTGGGGTCCTGCGTCTCAAAAGGGAACAGTTTGGGTCTTCCAGGGCCAGTTTGGGTCTTCCAGGGCCAGTCTGGGCAGCTTTGGAGGTCGTGCAGAGAGCGGGAATGACAATTAAAGGGTGTTGTCACTGGTCCCTTCCTGGGCTGGGGGCTGTCTGTGACAAGGGGGGGGTCTGCACCAAAATCCTGTGGTGGGAATCAGAGTCAGGAGTGAGTGACGGTGCCCCAGTCACGGGGGGGTCACGTTATCAGCAGCTGGGAAATGAGGGATCCTCGGGAGATCAATTTGTCTCCTCCTAACGAGGGCTTGAAATCGGATCGAGGGATCCATAAATCGTGGCCTGGAGACCGGCCCTGACACCTCCAGGTCCTGGAGACACATCTGGAGCTCCAGGGAGACAAATCCCGACCCCCCAGAGGCTCTGCTGGAGGAGCCAGAGAGCAGAACTGCTCCTGGCATCGTCCTGGGGAGCCTTTCCCCCTCTGGGAGTGTTGATCTGCCCCTTCTCGTGGATTTGTGTGTATTTACGCCTATATTTGTATACATTTTTAGGTGTATTTGTGTATTTACATCACTCCCTGTGGAAGGGGAGTTCCTGCTCCTGATCTGTAAATGAACACAATCCCTGTGTTTGTCCCACCCCTTGCCCACGTTTTCCACCTCATTTCTGCAGGGAAAGGACGAGGATAAATCCACCCCCCAACCCAGGGAGGCACGAACAGCCAAGGGAAAGAGAGAGACCCCTCCCCAAAAAAAAAGCCACGGTGGGCAAAGCAAGGGGAAAGGGGAGGGTGCAGGGAAGCAGAGGACGGACAGACCCTGCAGGGACACACGGACAGCTCAGCCCACCCCTCCCCGTGTCCCCCCCGGGTGCCCCCACGTACCTGGGAGCGCAGGAATAGGAGAGGGGCGTTCTCCCAAAGCGCCCGAAGCGCCCCAAATTTTGGGTGAGGAGGGAGTCAGAGGGGGTGCGGTGGGGGGCGGGCCGGAGGTCCCAGCGGGAGGGGGCCCGTGGCAGCCTCTCCACCACCCCCCTGCGCAGGAAAGCGGCCCTGGCAGCCTCGGACATCGCGGCACCGCCCGGGCTCCCGCTCCCCGGGGAGCCCCATTTGTCCCCTGTGTCACCAACCGCCCTCCCATCTCACTTACCATTCCTTCCCCTCCCCCGCTGCTTCCATCCCGGGCTCCCACCGCTCTGCTGCCCTCCTCTTCCTCCTCCTCCTCCTCCCTGGATCTGCTCCTGTGCCCGCTGCCAAAGCCCTTTTCCCTGCCCAGAGCCCGGATCGCGTTTCCAGCACCTCCCTCCACCTGTCCTGTCCCCCCGAGCCCAAAACCTTCCCCGCGGGGTCCCTGCAGCCTTTAACCCTCTCCAGAACCTCATCCCTCCTCCCGGAGGGCCCGGGGAGAGCAGCAAAGCTTTTCATCTTCAGCATCGGCACGAACGATTCACCTCCCTGCACGATTCACCTCCCTGCACGATTCACCTCCCTGCACGATTCACCTCCCTGCACGATTCACCTCCCTGCACGATTCACCTCCCTGCACGATTCACCTCCCTGCTCGTGTTTGGGGGCAGAACCAGGGAAAAAGGGCAGGGACGGTCCCTGTGGGGCATCTCCCACCCGCCACGGGGGTGCTGGTGGGGTGAGGAGAGGTTGGGACACCCAAACCGGCAGGAGGAGGCGGAAAAACTGGAGGAACAGGGGAAGTGAATCCCTGTGGGATAAACACGGATTGTCCATAGATCTACGGATCCATCAAGGTCCGTTAGGGACACGTTTATCTCCCCTGGCTCCCAGCAGCTCCCTGACCCTTCCACACACAACCCCCGGGCGGGAATTCCCGGCCAAGAATTCCCAGCACAGGGCTCCCCAGCAGGAAAAGCCGGGATGGCCCCAGGAGGCAGCTCCTCGGCCCTGCTCCTTGGGGTTTGGGGTTTTGGGAACACGAGGAGCTGCTCCCGGAGCTCCAGGATCACCTGGAGAGCGGGAACACACGGACACGAGCCCGAGGAGGCCCCAGTGCCGAGCCTGCAGGTTTATTGTGGAGCAGGGACCAAACTGGGGGGCACAGGGAGGGTCCCCCCAGGGAGGATCCCCCCCCATCCTCGCCGGGGATTCGGGGAGGAGCCCCCAGGATTCAGTCGGGAAGGGTTAGAGGGGTCAATCAGAGGGGTCATTGGGAGGAGTCAGTCAGAGGGGTCAATCAGAGGGGTCATTGGGAGGGATCAATCAGAGGGGTCAGTCAGCAGGGTCCTCATCCCACTCCTGGTTGCACAGGTCGGTCTGGCAGCAGGAGCAGCAGGGGGGGTCAGTCAGAGGGGTCAGTCAGAGGGGTCATTGGGAGGGGTCAGTCAGAGGGGTCATTGGGAGGGGTCAGTCAGAGGGGTCACTCAGCAGGGTCCTCATCCCACTCCTGGTTGCACAGGTCAGTCTGGCAGCAGGACCAGAGGGGGGGTCAGTCAGAGGGGTCATTGGGAAGGGTCATTGGGAAGGGTCACTCAGAGGGGTCACTCAGAGGGGTCACTCAGAGGGGTCCTCATCCCACTCCTGGTTGCACAGGTCGGTCTCGCAGCAGGAGCAGCAGGGGGGGTCACTCAGAGGGGTCATTGGGAGGGGTCAGTCAGAGGGGTCACTCAGAGGGATCAATCAGCAGGGTCCTCATCCCACTCCTGGTTGCACAGGTCGGTCTCGCAGCAGGAGTAGCGCGAGGTCAGCCGGGACTCGGCGTCGCTCGCCCGCTCTCGCCCGCAGTTGAGGGCCGAGGTGCAGCCCTGCTGGTAGTAAAGGGTCACCCTCCCTGCAAGGGGGGGGAGGGCACAGTTAGGGGGCAAAGGCACCAAAACAACGACCACGGGACTTTGGGCTCAGCACAACCCGAGTCAGGGAACATCCACCCACCGAAGGAGGCTGTTGGGTTTGATTAGAGGAGATCACTGGGGGATGCTCCCACTGGGAAACCCCCCCTGGCTTTTTTGGGAGGGAGAGACTCCCCTTGGCCTGAAAAGGACTCATTTAGGGCTGGGGAAGAGACTCAATCTCTAAGAGAAGAGAGGAGGACGCGGCCCCTCCATCCCACAGACCCCTTTCCCGGCGGGTTCATCCCCTCCCCTCACCCAGCCACGGGATGGATTCGGTGTTTGGGGGCCCAGCAGAGCCCCCCGAAGGGCAGGAGCGGGGCAGGGCAGCTCACCCAGGCTGGTTCTGATGAGGGCACACCTCTCCCGGCGCTCGCAGGTGGTGGTGTTGGCTCCACGGACGCACCCGACCAGGGGGATCTTGTACCGGCACGAGTGGCACTGCAGGGCCCCCGCTGCGGCACAGAGCGAGGAGGGGTCACCCTCCCGCCCCAAACACCCTTCTGGAGAGCTGGGGTGACCCCGGGGAGGGGAGGTGTCACCCCCAAACCCCCCCAGCCCCGTTCAGTGGGGTTTATTCGGGACCCTCCCTCACCGGCGCCCACGCACAGGACCAGGCTCAGCCCCAGCAGGAGCAGCTTCATGGTGGGGCAGGGGCAGGTCCGGAGCTGCAGCCGCTCCCCAGCCCGGCCCGGGGGTTCCTGCAATGAGAAATTCTCGGGAATTCATCCCTGCCACGAGTTCTCTCTGTGCTCAGCCTGGGAAAAGGGAGGGAGGGAAAAAAAACCCCCGACGGCTTCCCAAACCCCCCCAGGAGAGGAGGATTCGGGATGTGCCTCTGGGGGCAAAACTCGTTTCATGTGATGAAACAGTCCTGAAGGACCCTGGAGAACTGAAATACAGGGAATTCTGGCGGCTTTAGGGGCTGGGATTTAGGGGGAAGGGAATAATAAAGTGATTTTATGAGGGGGAAAAAAAACCCCCACGTTATTTTATTGCCAAAGATGCTTCTGCCTCTCACTTGGAAGCAGCGTCAGGAACTGAGCCCGAACCTGAGTGGGTGTGGGGGAAAAAAGGGGAAAGAAAGACCAGACTGGGGGAAAAAACAGGGCAAAAAATGATCAGATTTGTGGGGAAAAACAGGACAAAAAGTATCAACACGCCCAACGTGGGGCTCGAACCCACGACCCTGAGATTAAGAGTCTCATGCTCTACCGACTGAGCTAGCCGGGCTCTCAAAAATCCCTAAATTCTACTCTTTTTTCACTAAAAACACAAATTTGGTGCTGCTTTGGTTAAAACGCCCAATTACCTGAAAAATATAAGGTTTTTTGTTAGGATTTTGTGAGCTACGGAATTGAAGGTAGAAAGATATAAATCCTTATTAAATATAAGATATAATAAGATATATATTAGAGAGCATAGAAGAAAACAAGGTTGGGTAGAAAAACAAGCAGAAAAATAAGTTTTTCCGATAAAATGCTTGATTCTAGGAAAAAAATGTATATTTTTACGTTTTGTGAAGTGCAAAGACAGAAGTGCACAGGCATAAAAATACATTAAGGTATAAAATATTTTTGCATCTGTAAAATACACACAGCACGGAAAAATAAGGTAGGGTAGAAAAATAACTATAAAAATAACTATAAAATATAAAAATAAATATAAAGTATAAAAATAATAGGGGGGGTGTCAAGTAAGTGGGAGCTGCTGCCCGGGGGGTGTTGGGATGGTGCCGATGGACAGAGGGAGAAGCTGGAAATGCCCCCAAAGCCCCCCCAGAGCGGGTCCCTTACCAGGCTCTCGCTGCCCTCGTGGTCTGAGCCCCCCCCGGCCCTGTAGCCCCTTTATCCCCCCGAGGGCTCGGGCTGAGCCAGGACCTGAACGACCTCGGAGCCGCCGGGACATTGTTCTGTGGGAACAATGGTTGGGGACACAGCTGGGCAAACACGGCCCCCCCGGATACTCCTGGAAAAACAGGGACCCCCCCGGACACTCCTGGAAAAACAGGGACCCCCCCGGACACTCCTGGGAAAACAGGGACCCCCCGGACACAGCTGGGTAAACAGGGACCCCCCCGGACACTCCTGGAAAAACAGGGACCCCCCCGGACACTCCTGGAAAAACAGGGACCCCCCGGACACTCCTGGGCAAACACGGCCCCCCCGGATACTCCTGGGAAAACAGGGACCCCCCCGGACACTCCTGGGAAAACAGGGACCCCCCTGGACACTCCTGGAAAAACAGGGACCCCCCTGGACACTCCTGGGAAAACAGGGACCCCCCCGGACACTCCTGGAAAAACAGGGACCCCCCCGGACACAGCTGGGCAAACACGGCCCCCCCGGACACTCCTGGAAAAACAGGGACACCCCTGGACACTCCTGGAAAAACAGGGACCCCCCGGACACAGCTGGGTAAACAGGGACCCCCCTGGACACTCCTGGGAAAACAGGGACCCCCCTGGACACTCCTGGGAAAACAGGGACCCCCCTGGACACTCCTGGGAAAACAGGGACCCCCCCGGACACTTCTGGAAAAATACAGACCCCCCGGACACTCCTGGGAAAACAGGGACCCCCCGGATACTCCTGGGAAAACAGGGACCCCCCCGGACACTCCTGGGAAAACAGGGACCCCCCTGGACACTCCTGGGAAAACAGGGACCCCCCCGGACACTCCTGGGAAAACAGGGACCCCCCCGGACACTCCTGGAAAAACAGGGACACCCCCGGACACTCCTGGAAAAACAGGGACCCCCCGGACACAGCTGGGTAAACAGGGACCCCCCCGGATACTCCCGGGAAAACAGGGACCCTCATGGACACAGCGGGACAAACAGGGACCCCCCTGGACACTCCTGGGAAAACAGGGACCCCCCGGACACAGCTGGGAAAACAGGGACCCCCCCGGACACTTCTGGAAAAACAGGGACCCCCCGGACACTCCTGGAAAAACAGGGACCCCCCCGGACACTCCTGGAAAATACAGACCCCCCCCCCGGACACTTCTGGAAAAACAGGGACCCTCCTGGACACAGCTGGGAAAACAGGGACCCCCCTGGACACTCCTGGAAAAACAGGGACCCCCCTGGACACAGCTGGGTAAACAGGGACCCCCCTGGACACTCCTGGGAAAACAGGGACCCCCCTGGACACTCCTGGGAAAACAGGGACCCCCCCGGACACTCCTGGAAAAACAGGGACCCCCCTGGACACTCCTGGGAAAACAGGGACCCCCCTGGACACTCCTGGGAAAACAGGGACCCCCCCGGACACTCCTGGGAAAACAGGGACCCTCATGGACACAGCTGGGTAAACAGGGACCCCCCCGGACACTCCTGGGAAAACAGGGACCCCCCCGGACACTCCTGGGAAAACAGGGACCCCCCTGGACACTCCTGGGAAAACAGGGACCCCCCTGGACACTCCTGGGAAAACAGGGACCCCCCCGGACACTCCTGGGAAAACAGGGACCCCCCGGACACTCCTGGGAAAACAGGGACCCCCCGGACACAGCTGGGTAAACAGGGACCCCCCCGGATACTCCCGGGAAAACAGGGACCCTCATGGACACAGCGGGACAAACAGGGACCCCCCTGGACACTCCTGGGAAAACAGGGACCCCCCGGACACAGCTGGGAAAACAGGGACCCCCCCGGACACTTCTGGAAAAACAGGGACCCCCCGGACACTCCTGGAAAAACAGGGACCCCCCCGGACACTCCTGGAAAATACAGACCCCCCCCCCGGACACTTCTGGAAAAACAGGGACCCTCCTGGACACAGCTGGGAAAACAGGGACCCCCCTGGACACTCCTGGAAAAACAGGGACCCCCCTGGACACAGCTGGGCAAACACGGACCCTCCCGGACACTTCTGGAAAAACAGGGACCCTCCTGGACACTCCTGGAAAAACAGGGACCGCCCCGGACACTCCTGGGAAAACAGGGACCCCCAGGACACATCTGGGCACACCTGGAAAAAAAGGGACCCCCCCGGGACACACCTGGGCACACCTGGACAAACAGGGACCCCCATGGACCCTCAGGACACTCCTGGACAAACAGGGACCCTCATGGACCCTCAGGACACACCTGGGAAATCAGGGACCCCCATGGACCCTCAGGACACACCTGGACAAACAGGGACCCCCATGGACCCTCAGGACACACCTGGACAAACAGGGACCCCCACGGACCCCCGGGACAGGGGGTCACTCCTCCCCTGGGCACCCCCCCCCCTCCCAGGTCCTTCAACCCCTTCGTGTGGGGAAACCTCCCCCAGATCCCAAATTTCAGCAGTCCCAGAGCACCCACCCCACCTGAGCCCGGGACACGGGCAGACCCCTCCTCCTCTGCCCTGATTAATGACAGGGTTAATTAGGGGGTAACCTGCTCCAGGTGCCTCCCGAGCCCTCTGGTGCCAACCCAGCCCGGTGTTTGTGCAGCTGCAACCGCAAAAAAAAAAAAAAAAAAAAAAAAAAAGGACAATTCCGGCGTCTTCTCGGGCGTGAAACTCCTGGGGAGAGTCCAAACCCCCCTTTCCAGGGCACATTCCCAAGATCCAAACCCCCCTCTCGTCCCCAGACTCCTCTGGAGCACCCTCAGGATCATTCCGAAGGGCTCAGGTTCCGTTTGGAAGGTCCCAAATGCTCCTTTTTAGACCCAAACCCTCATTTTTAGACCCAAACCCTCATTTTTTGGACCCAAATCCCCATATTTAAGTTCCCCAACCCCTCCTTCAGGGACCAAATCCTCCTTTTTAGGACTCAGCCTGCAGGGTGAGGCCCAAACCTTCTTCCAAGCCTCCAAAAATCCGTTTTTTAGGGAGAAAAATCCCTCCATTTTTGACACCGAAGCACCTTCTGAGGGCAGAAACCCCCCAATTTCAGAGCTCAAAATAGATGATAATAATAATTATAATAATTATAATTATTTGTGCGAGAATAAATAACTCAGTGATGGGGATTGAGGTGAGACGGAGGAGGAATTCCTGACTCCAGAAATTGTTGGAGAGTTTGAAACAAATGACGGAAAAAGGCCAGAGAGGGGATGAGAAGGAATTTTTGCAGGGATAGGGAAGGACATCCCAACTCCCTCAGGGCACTGGGATTGTGGGGAGATGGAGCCCCTTCTTCCCCCAAGGACATTTCCAGGTTCTGCTGCTCTGCCTGGAGTCATCCCTAAAATTTTTTGGGGAAAAGGAAAAGGTAAAAAAAAGGAAAGGAGGAAAAAAAAAAAAGGAGACGCCCAACGTGGGGCTCGAACCCACGACCCTGAGATTAAGAGTCTCATGCTCTACCGACTGAGCTAGCCGGGCTCCTGGAGGATGAAAATGAAACAACCCTTTAAAATCCAATTAAATCAGGAAAATAGGAATTTTTTTTTAATTATTTTTTTTTTTTTTTTTTTGTCCCTCGGGGTAAGAAGTGCTTTGTCTCGGGATGGGACCCTCCGCAGAGCGCAGCCAGAGGACCTGAACTAAAACAAAAATTTTTTTTTAAGCTAAAATTATAAATTATTATCCTTTTAAAGACAAAAAAATGAATTTTCCCTGACCGGGAATCGAACCCGGGCCGCGGCGGTGAGAGCGCCGAATCCTAACCACTAGACCACCAGGGAACCTGTTTATATTTACATTTACTGATCCCATCGTTTTTTTACCCAGAATTAACCGCCCCAAAATCGCCGCTTCCCATCAGCTGCAGAAAATCTTTTTTTTTTTTTTTTTTTTTTTTTTTCCCACGGGGATTAAAAAGGGATTTAAAGCAAGAAAAATAGGTGGGGAAAAATAGATTTTTTTTTTCTACCCCCCCTCCCCCTCCAAATAACCCCCCAAAAGGGGCACAGAAAGTTTGGGTCCAATTTCATGTAAAAAAGGGGTCTCCAAGTGTTTTCTCCCTTCCTCTTTTGGGACCAAAATCGTGAAATCCCAGCGGGAGTCCTGGACGAGGCGCTGCAAAAAAAAAAAAAAAAAAAAATAAAAAAAAAAAAATAAAAAAAGGGAAAGGGGGAAAAAAGACCCCAAAAAATGGGTGTTTCTGCCCGGTTTCGAACCAGGGACCTTTCGCGTGTTAGGCGAACGTGATAACCGCTACACTACAGAAACCTGGGAATGGGACACTGGGGGACCAAATTTGGGGGAATTCATCCCAAAACAAGGTGTCGGAGTTTTGCCTCTCCCCAGGGACGCCCCCCTGGCCCCCCGGCTCTTGCTTTCCCTTCCTAAAGGAAGGAAACGCTCCCTTAAAATCCCTTTGAAAACCTTCACTCCAAACCTTTTCGGGGGGTTCCTGAAACCCCAAAATCAAAGAGTCTGCGGCAATTATTTAATTATTAATTATTTAAGGCCCGTTTTCCAACCAAGTCAGCGACCCCCCTGAACGACCCAAAGCCTTTAAAGTCTAGGAGGATTAAAAAAAAGGGGAAAAAGACTAAAAAAGGGCTGTTTCTGCCCGGTTTCGAACCGGGGACCTTTCGCGTGTGAGGCGAACGTGATAACCACTACACTACAGAAACTGTGGGAACCGGGCGCGGGAACCTGCTCTGAAATCCCCAGAACCCCAAATCCCGCCCCAAAATCCCCCCGGAAACACCACCCTGGCTGCCTCGGCTTCCCTTCTCATTTTAATTCATTCCTTTCTTGCTTTTAATTATTATTTTTTTTTCCTTATCTCTCTTCATTCCTTTGAGGCTTTTAATTCCCCTTCTCCCCCTTAATCAACTCCCTTTAATTCCAGCCCCTCCTGGCTGCGTTCGGGAGGGCGGAAATGGGTGAAAAGCGAGGGAAATGATTAAAAAACTCCCAAATTCCCCCAAAAGGAGTCTTTCCGCCCGGTTTCGAAGCGGGGATCTCTCTCTCGTGAGGCGAAGGCGATAACCGCAACACCACGAAACGCAGCGGGGGGAGCCCGGGGGGGGTCCCGGGGGCTAAAAACGAGTTAAAAAAATAATTTTTCCTCAAAAAAAATGATTTGTGAAGCAAAGGAAGTTTGAAAAGGGGATGGCCCCCCGAAGGGAGCGCTGTTTTACCCTCTCGGGACTCGAACCCGGGCCACAAGGGGGAAGGCGCGGATCCACTCCAAGGAACCACCGAGGAGGGTCCGGGAACGGGCGGAAAAATCCGGACCTTTAAGGGTTTTCATGACTCCCCTTCCCTGAGGATTTAAAGATGCCCGAAACTCCCGAAAATTCGCCAATTTTGGGGAAAATTTCACCTCCCTGGTGGCCTAGTGGGCAGGATTCGGCGCTTTCACCGCCGCGGCCCGGATTCAATTCAAGGTCAGGGAACCCAAAGAGCCAAATTTTTTCCCGAATTCACCGATTCCGCCCCATCTGGGGGTGCGTTTGTCCCTCTGGAGAGGAGGAGGTGACTCCAACCCCACGGGGAATACGAGTGGATAAATTAAAGTCAATCCTTTCTGCAACCTGCTGCTGATTTTTCTTTTTTCTTAGGTGCTGCAGTTCAGAAATTTTGAGGAACGCTGAGCCAAAAATTCATGGAAAAGAGCAAAAAAATCAACATATTTGGTGCTATAGAGGCTCGCTTTATTTTGAAAGCGCCACCATTACGGAATTGGGAGGGGTGCCGAGGCAAAAATCATAAAAAAGAGTAAAAAGCAACACTTTTGGTGCTATAAATACACATTTTTTGCAAGCACCACCCTTACGGAATTGGTGCCATAAATATAGATTTTTGGGGGGAATCTCGAGCCAAAAATAATGGAAAAGGACTAAAAGTCAAAATATGGGGCGCTATAAACCCAGATTTTTTTGCCAGCGCCGCCATGGCAGAATTCAGAGAAACACTAAACCACAAAAACAATTAAAAACACCAAAATTGCGTGTTTCTGCCCGGTTTCGAACCGGGGACCTTTCGCGTGTGAGGCGAACGTGATAACCACTACACTACAGAAACCTCCGTGGGTCGACAAGGGCACAATTTTACCCCAAGAGGGGCAAAAAAAAAAAAAAAAAACTACAACAAAACAAACTAACAACAACAGCAAGAAAACCAACAAACTTTTCTAGGAAATTCCAGGAAATCCCAGGAAACCCCAGGAAACCCCAGGAAATCCCACCTCCCCTCGGCCACCCCGGGGATCCATCCGAGCAGGGAAGAGCTTTAAGGAGGTTTTGCCCTCGCCGAGCCCCAAAATCGCTTGAATTGGCGGAAATGCCAAACAAGCCCAGCGAGGTTTGGTTTGTTTTGGTTTGTTTTTCCCAGGGTTTTAATCCCCCTCTCCCCCCCAAAAAAAATTCCCTTTTCCGGGGAAAAATGGGATGAAAAGGGAGAATCTTGAATTAAAAGAATAATTAATATGTGTATCCATCAGGAGCCCGGCTAGCTCAGTCGGTAGAGCATGAGACTCTTAATCTCAGGGTCGTGGGTTCGAGCCCCACGTTGGGCGAGATTTACTTTTCCCCCCCTTAATTTACCCAAATTTGAGCCCTTTTACCCTTTACTTGCCCAAATCCAATCGTTCTCGCCCTTTGTGCGAGGGAACTATAAATTATTTTTCTTGCATATTAATGCCCATTATTATTGTAATAGTAACATAATTTAAAGCTGTTATTCCCTGTTACTTTTAATCACCACCGTTATTCCTTTTTTTTTTTAAATTATTCCTATCTTTACTTGCAGCTCCGCACGAACAAAACGGCCGAAAAACCCACCCGAACGAACCGAAACGAACCCGAAAAATCCTCCCGCTAAAAAAAAAAAAAGGGCTTTAAAAGCCCCCAAATGCTCTTCATTTTCGATTAAAATTGTATTTTTCCCACTGCAATCGTCATGGTCAGGATGGCCGAGTGGTCTAAGGCGCCAGACTCAAGGTTCAAACCTTCCTGCGGGAAATCTGGTCTCTCCTGGAGGCGTGGGTTCGAATCCCACTCCTGACACATCTTTTCTTTCGGGGGGGAGGAAATTCCTCTTAATTCCCCTTTTTTTTTTTTTTTTCTTCCTTCTTTTTGGCAATTCCCCCTTTTCCCTGCCCCCCTGCGAAAAGCGCCCCTGAAATAAAGAAAAACCACCAAACCCCCCTTTAGGAGCCGCCAAAAATCCCCACTGTTCGACTGCAGCGCTGAAACTCCGAGTGGCAGCCAACTGCAAAAAAAATCATCGCTGACTAATTAATTCATTAATTTATTGCTCAGTCGAGGGCGGGGAGCGTGGAAGGAGGGAGGGGACGCGGGGCCCGGGGAGGGAGGGGGCACAAAAAAACGGGGAGAAAAGGGGATGTTTCGGGGGCGTGAGATGCTAAAAAAAAAAAAGATGGGAAGTTTTTGGGAGAAAAAAGGGGGTTTTGAGAGGGAAAAAGTGAAAAGAACTTTCCCTGACCGGGAATCGAACCCGGGCCGCGGCGGTGAGAGCGCCGAATCCTAACCACTAGACCACCAGGGAAGGGTTGGGAGGGTGGAAAACATGGAAATCCTTGGGATGAAAGTCAAGCTAAAGGGATCAGGACACAATCTCGATGGAGTTCGGGATGTGGCTCTGATGGATGGACCATGGGATTTGACCCCAATGGATCCCAGGGCCCAGGATTTGACCCCCATGGATCCCAGGAGATGCCCCCAGTGGATCCCAGGGCCCAGGATTTGACCCCCATGGATCCCAGGGCCCAGGATTTGACCCCCATGGATCCCAGGGCCCAGGATTTGACCCCCATGGATCCCAGGTCCCAGGAGATTGTTCTGCCTCACCCCAATATTCCCAATTTCCCGTTATTTCGGGTCCTTCCCCCTCTCCTCCCCCTCTCCCCGTGCTCAAGCACAAAGTCCCTCCTGGCCCTTGGGTTGGGATTGTCCCACACATTCTTCTTGACAGAAATGAGGGGGAAAGGGGATTTTTCTGCCCCAAAAGCTGGCCCAGGGGGATGAGGCAGGAACAGGGAAAGGGGAGTTTTCCTCCCCAGAAGCCGCCCCGGGGGGATGAGGCAGGAGGAGGGAAAGGGGAGTTTTCCTCCCCAGAAGCTGCCCCAGGGGATGAGGCAGGAATGGGGAAAGGGGAATTTTCCTCCCCAAAAGCTGCCCCAGGGGGATGAGGCAGGAACAGGGAAAGGGGAATTTTCCTCCCCAAAAGCTGCCCCAGGGGATGAGGCAGGAATGGGGAAAGGGGAATTTTCCTCCCCAAAAGCCACCCCGGGGGGATGAGGCAGGAGGAGGGAAAGGGGAATTTTCCTCCCCAAAAGCCGCCCCAGGGGATGAGGCAGGAGCTGGGGGGTCACGGGCACAGCTCGAAGTGTCCCCCCCTGCCCAGGCAGAGCAGGGGCAGCAGCCTCTCCCCTCCGAAGGACGCAGGGGGGTAGGCGAACATCGGGGCCTCCCTGGCGGCGTCGAAGAAGGCCACGCGGCCCCCCTCGTAGTCCAGGTAGACCCCCACGAGCGCGGGGGGCTCGGGCAGGGCGATGGGCACGGCGGGCGAGGCCAGGGCCTGGCAGCGGCTCCCGCAGCGCCCCACGGCCCAGACGCCGCCGGCGGGGCTGACGCGCAGCCGGCCCTTCCTGGGCACCGACTCCAGGGCCACCCCCAGCGCCCAGGCCGCCCCGCCGCCCACCCACACCTCCCAGTAGTGGCGGCCCGAGAGGAAACCCTGGCGGCCCAGCACGCAGCGGGAAGCGTCGAAGCGCTTGGGGTGGTCGGCCACGCTGCGGCGGATCCGCTCCCACCGAACCCGCTTCCCGTCCTCCGACAGCCCCAGCCGAGGGTGAGCCGTGTCCGGGTCCAGAGTCAGGCTCTCTGCCAGGGGAGGGCAGGGATGAGGGGCAGGGTGAGATGGGGGGGCTTGGGGGGCCTGGGAGGGGATTGGGAGGGGGGGAAAGGGGAGGGAGGGAGGGGGGGAAAGGTGAGGGATGGAGGGTGGGAAAGGTGAGGGATGGAGGGTGGGAAAGGTGAGGGATGGAGGGTGGGAAAGGTGAGGGATGGAGGGTGGGAAAGGTGAGGGATGGAGGGTGGGAAAGGTGAGGGAGGGAGGGTGGGAAAGGTGAGGGATGGAGGGTGGGAAAGGTGAGGGAGGGAAGGTGGGGAAGGTGAGGGAGGGAGGGTGGGAAAGGTGAGGGATGGAGGGTGGGAAAGGTGAGGGAGGGAGAGGAGGGAAAACAACGAGGGACAGGAGGAAAGACAATGGAGGGAGAGGAGGGAAAACAATGGAGGGAGAAGAGGAAAGACCACAAAGGGAGCTCGGTTTGGAGCCAAAGTGAGTCTCGGGTTAAGGATGTTTCTGCAGGTCCATTGAAAAGAGGAGAGGAATCCTGGGGTGTCCCTCAGGTGTGAATTCCCCTTTCCCGAGTGGCCACGTGGAAACGTTTGGGATTTTCAGCCCTGGGAGGTGATTTCTGGGAGTGGCACTGACCCAGCCCCAGCCCCCTCCCCGTCCCTCCATACCTTGGAACATCAGCAGCATCTCTTTGAGGGGGATGTTTGGCTGGGGCAGCCCCGGGAGCTGCTCTGCTGGCTCAGGCTGTGTCTCTGCTGGCTCCTGGGCACTCTCCTCCTCCAGCCTGGAAAAAGGCTCAGTCTGGATTCCCTCCCACCCAGAGGGACCCCTCAGTCTTTGGGGGGCTTTGGGGCCCACCAGCCCCAGGGAAAACAACAGGAACGTGGAACAAATATGGATGGGGAGCCACAAACCTGCTCAGGATGTCTGTGCTGCCCTGCAAGAGAGAGGGAGAGAGGGAGAACCAGGTCAGGGCAGCGTCAGCCTGGGTGTAAATGCCAGGGAGGCCAGAGGGGGGACCTGGGGGTGACCCCCAGGGCTCTGCCCTGCCCGAAATGACGGCCCTGGGGTGATCCCTGAGCTCTGATCCCTGAGCTCTGATCCTGGGTGAGGTCACGGAGCCCTAACGAGCAGCTCTGGGGTCATCGGCATCACCCGCCCCTCTCATGTGCCTGCCCTGGCAGGGAGGGAGTTCCTGCTGCTGCTGATGGCACCTCTGCCCCTCTGAACCCCAAACCAGGAGCCAGGCAGGGCTCAGGGTGGGGGGAATTCATGACCACCTCCATGCCAGGTGGGCTTGGGATGATTTCCTGTCCCTTGAGGGGGAGTTTGGAGCTTCCCCAAGGGTGGGGGTGAACCCCATACCCCCTGTGAGGGTTCATCAGGGGTGGGGGTGAACCCCATACCCCCTGTGAGGGTTCATCAGGGGTGGGGGTGAACCCCATACCCCCTGTGAGGGTTCATCAGGGGTGGGGGTGAACCCCATACCCCCTGTGAGGGTTCATCAGGGGTGGGGGTGAACCCCATACCCCCTGTGAGGGTTCATCAGGGGTGGGGGTGAACCCCATACCCCCTGTGAGGGTTCATCAGGGGTGGGGGTGAACCCCATACCCCCTGTGAGGGTTCATCAGGGGTGGGGGTGAACCCCATACCCCCTGTGAGGGTTCATCAGGGGTGGGAATGAACCCCATACCCCTGTGAGGGTTCATTGGAGGTGGGAATGAACCCCATACCCCCTGTGAGGGTTCATCTGGGGTGGGTGTGAACCTGGGCCAACCCTGTGGTCACCCAAAGGGGATCACTGGGGAGAAAAGCTCTGAATGATGCATTTTATGGGGAGTTTTTGGGGGCAGAGGAACCTGTCGAGGTCTAGGGGGGTCCCTCCCCACCCAAACCACGATCTGTGGTTCCTCTCAGGACTCTCTTGGCCAGGGGGTTGGTGGCCAGGGCCGAGGGTGTCCCGGGGGTCCCGAGGTGGCACCTCCAGGAGCTCCCAGGGCGGCTGCTGACACTTCTCCTCCAGCTCCTGGATCTGCTGGGCCACAGAGGAGATCTGCTCCGAGAGCCTGCCGATGTTCTGCTCCTGCCAGCCCAGGATGTCCCGGTCCAGCTTCTCCAGCCGCTCCAGCAGGAGCCTCTCCTGCCCCTCCAGGAGCTGCTGCAGCTCCCGGATTTGGGACACCACTTTCCTCCTCTCCGCTTCCACCCGTTCCTGCAGAGGGGACAGAGGGGCAGGGGGGTGTCCAGAGACACTCTGAGGGATGATTTCCCACTGCCAGAAAATCCCATCTTAAATTAAGACCCTATTTTTATTTTTTTGGTCACTTCCAGGCGGGAGCTGCTGGGAAAGGGCTTTTCCCTCCACCCCGTAATCTTTGGACCCAAAACACCCCCAGACCTTTGAACGACGAGGGAAGGTGGAAAATAAACCCATAAATGGATTAGTCAGTGACAGAGGTCAGGGGGAGAGAAAACAGGGCAAGAAAGGTGCAATCAGGTGATTCCTGCTTTCCCTATGGAACAAGAGGGGGAACGTGGGAACATATCCTGCTAGTGGGAGAAACAGATCCACAATAAACTGTCAAAATCCTGGTTTCAGTTGGATTTTGGGAGGAGATTCTTCCCTGGGGAGGTGGTGGCAGGCACAGGAGTGTCTCATCACCCATCAGCAGGGACAAGGAGAAGGAGGGGAAGGGGTAAATCCATCACCACCCAGGGCCGGACACTCACGAGCAGGTCCAGGCTTTTCCCTTCCTCGGCCGCTTTCATTCCCTGCAGCTTTTCCCTCCTGTCCCTCAGGATCTGCGCGTGAGCCTGGAGTTTCTCCTGGGAGGAGAAGGAACACGCTGTCGGCTCCTTTCCCTCCGCCGGCCGATCCATGTGGGATGGCGGAGCGGGCAGGGGAGGGGGTGACTCCCGCACAGAAGGGACCGAAGGAGCGGCGATCCCGGTGTTCCCGAGGAAAACAACCCTGCCCCGGTGTCCTGCTCCTCCTGCCGCATCCCCGGACAGGCCACGGGGGAAATCCGGGTGTTCCCGAGGAAAACAACCCTGCCCCGGTGTCCTGCTCCTCCTGCCGCATCCCAGGACAGGCCACGGGTGTTCCCGAGGAAAACAACCCTGCCCCGGTGTCCTGCTCCTCCTGCCGCATCCCCGGACAGGCCACGGGGGAAATCCGGGTGTTCCCGAGGAAAACAACCCTGCCCCGGTGTCCTGCTCCTCCTGCCGCATCCCAGGACAGGCCACGGGTGTTCCCGAGGAAAACAACCCTGCCCCGGTGTCCTGCTCCTCCTGCCGCATCCCAGGACAGGCCACGGGTGTTCCCGAGGAAAACAACCCTGCCCCGGTGTCCTGCTCCTCCTGCCGCATCCCAGGACAGGCCACGGGTGTTCCCGAGGAAAACAACCCTGCCCCGGTGTCCTGCTCCTCCTGCCGCATCCCAGGACAGGCCGACACTCCCACCTTGAGCTCCTCGGCCGCCTCCTCGATGGGCACGGCCGCGTGGGGCCGGTGGGCCGGGGACTCTCGGCACTCCAGGCACACGGGGGTCTGCTCCTCCTCGCAGAAAAGCTTCAGAGCCCGGCCGTGCGTCGGGCACAGCCGCTCCCCGGCCCGGGGCAGCCTCCGGCTGAGCCGCCGGGCGATGCTCACGATCCCGGCCAGCTCCCGGTTGGGTCGCAGCCCCCGCTCCGGAGCCGCCTCCCGGCAGCGCGGGCAGGGGAAGGAGAGCTCGGAGCCCTCCCAGAGCCTCTGGATGCACCCCCGGCAGAAGGAGTGGCCGCAGTGGATGGACACGGGGTCCTGGAACAGCCCCCGGCACAGCGAGCACGAAACCTCGCTCTGGAGGCTCCCGGAGGGCCCCTCCTCGGCCATGGCTGGGGGGGAGGAGGAGGAGGAGGAGGAGGACGAGGAGGAAGAGGAGGAGGAGGAGGACGAGGAGGAGGAGGAGGACGAGGAGGATGACGGCGCGGGTTTCGCTTTCCGCAGCGGCTGCTCTGCCCCGGGGGCTGCTCCTCTTCCTGCGGCTGCCTCGGCCCCGGGGGAGGCGAGAGGGAGTTCAGATGCTCCGGGGTTGAGCTCAGGTGCTCCGGGGTTGAGCTCAGGTGCTCCGGGGTTGAGCTCAGGTGCTCCGGGGTTGAGCTCAGATGCTCCGGGGTTGAGCTCTGACCCTCTGGGTCTGAGCTCGGACCCTCCGGGTTTGTCACGGGGTTGGACACCGAGGAGGTGGCAGAATCCCCCCTCCCGGCCCTCTGGAAAGAGGTTAAATGGGAATTAAACATCCTCTCATCCCCGTCCTGGCTCGGGTGGGACCCACCTGCAGTTCCTGCATCACCACCCGCACAAAAAAACCCCGCTCAAAACACCCAGGGGAAAGTGAAAATCTGCCCCCCGAAACCTGCCTGTGCAGAAACCAGCCTGGCTTTGCTGATCCAAATCAATTCATCTTTTGATTTAATTTACACAGGTATATAATCCCTTCATTCACTTTTCATTCATTAACTGATGGGCACGGGGCTTGAGCCACCTGCAGCGAGCAAACCTCCACCCAAACTCATCCCTTGCTGCTCCTCTCACACCCTAATCCCGGAGAATTCCCGAATTCCCGGCTCTCCCCCCCTGCCCGTGCAGGTAGAAACCCCTTTTCACTCACGGCCCCTTTTGGGGGTCCTTTCGCTTCCCCTTTTGGGCAGGAAGGGGCTCGGGGGGGGCCGAGCTGTGACCGCACAAGTTCTCGTCTCGAATTTCCCGGCCGAGCTCGGCACAGTCAGAGCGAAACCCGCGGCTCGCCCTCCCTGCTCAAAAACAACTTTATTTTGGGTGAATGTGGAGGAAAGGTCGATTTACTGAGGGGGGCGGCTGCGAATTCCCGGGAATTTGGGGGTCTCCCCTCCCACCTCCCTTCTCTGATCCCTCCCTTCCTCCTCGGGCACCGTTTTGTCCCACAAATCCCGCCTGGACACGGTTTGGGAGTTGGGACCACCCTGGGGGAGCAACCAGGAGGATTTGGGGGGTCTCTCCCTGCCAGGGGTGACAGGAAGGGGGTGACAAGGAGGGGGGTGACAGGAAGGAGGTGACAAGGAGGGGATGGAAGAAGGGGGGTGACAGGAAGGTGTGACAGGAGGGAGGTGACGGGGGGGTGACAGGAAGGCAATGACAGGAGAGGGATGACAGCAGGGGGGTGACAGGAAAGGGGTGACAGGAGGGGGGTGACAGAGAAGGGTGGCAGGAAGGGGACACCTCCCCCGGCTCTGGGTGGGCAAACCCCACACCCCGAGGGTCCCCCATGGCCCGGCTGCCCCCCGAGGCCTCCTGCCCCATCTGCCTGGAGCTCTTCAGGGACCCCGTGTCCATCCACTGCGGCCACCACTTCTGCCGGGGCTGCATCAGCCGCTGCTGGGAAGGGACCACCCGGGCCTTCCCGTGCCCGCGGTGCCGGGAGCCGGCACCGGAGCCGAGCCTGCGGCCCAGCCCGGAGCTGGCACGGGTGCTGGACATCGCCCGCAGCCTCGGGCTGGGGGCAGCCCCGGGCAGGGGGCAGGAGGGGCAGGAGGAGGGGCAGGAGGAGGAGGAGGAGGAGGAGGAGGAGGAGGAAGGCTGCGAGAAGCACCAGGAGCCCCTGAGGGTTTTCTGCCAGGAGGATCGAGCGCTGCTGTGCGGGGTCTGCCGAGAGTCCCGTGCCCACCGTGCCCACACCCTGCTGGCCCTGCCCGAGGCTCAGACACGCTTCCAGGTGAGGGGGGGGCTCCAGGGGCACCCCCGGCAGGGCCCGGGGCAGGGATGACCCCCCAGAGCTGCCCCTGGGTCACCCCCGGCAGGGCCCGGGGCAGGGATGACCCCCCAGAGCTGCCCCTGCGGCCCCTTTGGGTGCTGGTCCCTCGTGGGTTCCCCCCTTTGTGGGGTCAGCACGGGGGGTTTGGCCGTGGTTGGATTCCTGATCCATCCCTGGACTCAGTGATCCATTCCTGGTTGGATTTCTGATCCATCCCTGCTTGGATTCCTGATCCATCCCTGGTTGGATTCCTGATCCATCCCTGATTGGACTCTGATCCATCCCTGGCTGGATTCCTGATCCATCCCTGGCTGGATTCCTGATCCATCCCTGCTTGGATTCCTGATCCATCCCTGGTTGGATTCCTGATCCATCCCTGGTTGGATTCCTGATCCATCCCTGGCTGGATTCCTGATCCATCCCTGGTTGGATTCCTGATCCATCCCTGCTTGGATCCTGATCCATCCATGCTTGGATTCCTGATCTATCCATGCTTGGATTCCGGATCCATCCCTGGTTGGATTCCTGATCCATCCCTGGTTGGATTCCTGATCTATCCATGATTGGATTCCTGATCCATCCCTGGTTGGATTCCTGATCCATCCCTGATTGGATTCCTGATCCATCCCTGGTTGGATGAGCCCCCTGCTCTGTTCCTGGAGGGATTTAGGATTTCAGTCTCCTCCAGCCTCTGGGGCTTCCCCCCTGAATCAGCAGGAATGTGGGCAGCCAAAAAAAAAAAAGGGAATGTTCTTCTAGCCCAGGAGATCCCCGGGAAGGGCCCTGGAGCGGAACCCCCTCCCCAGAGCAGCTTTTTGGGGCCGTCCCAAATCTCCAGAGAAACGGGGACCTTTCTTTTCCCTCCCCCCCAGACCCAACTGCAGGCCCGGCTGCAAATCCTGAGGGATGACAGGGACAAACTCCTGGAGTTCCGGGAGGCTGAAATGAGGAGAAACTGGGAGATTTTGGTAAACCTTTGAAGGGGGGGTGGGAGTCTCGTGCTGGATTTCGGGGGGTCACCCCCGGCCTTGGGGTGGGCTTGGGGTCCCTCCCCAGGTGCCGAATCCGAATCTTCTCCCCGTTCCCGCAGGAGAAGACGGAATTGGAGCGGCAGAGGGTCCTGTCCCTCTTCCAGGGGCTCCGGCTGTCCCTGGACGAGCTCGCCCAGGCGCTCCTGGCCCGGCTGGGGGACCTGGAGGGACACCTGGAGAAGCAGCAGGAGGAGAACCTGACGAGCCTGACCCAGGAGATCTCCCGGCTGGACTCCCGGATCCAGGAGCTGCAGGACAAGAGCCGGGAGCCGGCCGGGACCTTCCTGAGGGTGAGGGGCTGAGGGGGGACCCCCCTGTTTTTAGAGAGGCCCCTGAGTCACCTCCTGCCCCTCTGTCCCCCCAGGACATCGGCAGCACCCTGAGCAGGCACGGACGGCGCTTCCCGACCCTCTCCGGGCTGGGATCGGGGCTGGACCTCCCGTTGGGTCTCCCTGAGGGGCCAAATTTGGGGGCTGGGGCTGAACCCTCGAGCTGAGGGGTCCCCTGAGCCCAGAGGGGTCCTGGGGCTCCCCCGACCTCCTCCCTCTGTCCTTCCCAAGGCTCCAGGAGGAGCATTCCCAGCTGCCCCCCTCGCCCCTTCCGGAGCTGGAAAAGAGAATCAGCCACTTCAGGGAGAGAAGTGATGTCCTGGGGGAGACTCTGAGGAGCTTCCAAGGTACTGAGGGAGGGCCGGGGGAAATTTTATATTAATTAGATGTAATTTTACGTGTTTCTTATGTTCATTATAGAGGCATGTGGCCACAAATTATATTCATTTTATTGCAATTTTATTCTATTGCAATTTTATTTTATTTTATTACAATTTTATTTTATTGCAATTTTATTTTATTTTATTGCAATTTATTCTATTGCAATTTTATTTTATTTCATTGCAATTTCATTTTATTGCAATGATATTTTATATCAATGGCATTTGCGAGCTCAGCGTGGCAGAGCTTGTCTGGTGCCCTCATTTTTACATCAAGTAATAAGCACCAACTGATAAACACCGACTGATAATCCAGCGAATCATTGAGGGGTCCCCAATTAATAAACCTGACGTCAATTGGTGTCTCTGCCCTCCCCCTTTCCAGACGTGCTGATGTTTGAGCTGCCTGAAAAGTGTAAGTTTGGATCCCTGGGGGTGGGGGGAGCGGGGAGGACCAAAGGGGGGGGTCCTTGGACTGAGCCTTGGGGTGGGCCCTGAACTGGGGGGGTCTCCTGGGGGGAGGGAGGGAGGGAAGAACTCCCTGAGGAGTCAGGGAATCCTCCCTGGAAACGGCTGAAAGGGGGAGAGGGAGGGAAGAGCCCCCCAGGGCGGTGCTGGAGCCCCCCCAAGGACCATCCCTCGCTCCCCCCTGGCAGTGCTGGTGACCCTGGACCCCCGCACGGCCCATCCCCAGCTCCTCGTGGCCCCTGATGGCAGCAGCGTGAGCTGGGAGCCCCCCAGGGAGGGGCTTGGGCACGACCCCTCGGACCCCCAGGACCCCCAGGACCTCCAGGACCCCCCTGACCCCCAGGACCCCCATGACCCCTCGGACCCCCAGGACCCCCAGGACCTCCAGGACCTCCAGAACCCCCCTGACCCCCAGGACCCCCAGGACCCCCCAGACCCATCGGTGCTGGGTCTCCCCATCATCTCCTCCGGGCGCTGGTGCTGGGACGTGGAGGTTTCCCCCGAGGGCTCCTGGGCTCTGGGGGTGGCCGGGGATGGTGGGGGGAGCGGGAGCCCCCCAGGACAGAGCCCCCCGTGTGCTGGGGGTGCCCTGTGGTCGCTGGGGCTGTGCCAGGGGCAGCTGTGGGCGCTGGCGAGCGCGGAGCGGGTGCCCCTGGGGCGGGGGGGGGTTCCCCGCAGGGTGAGGGTGTCCCTGGACGGTGACGGCGGCCGTGTGGCCTTTTTCGATGCCCACAGCAGGGCCCTCATCTTCGCCTTCCCCGCCGCTTCCTTCGGGGCCAGGGGGGTCCGGCCCTGGTTCCTGCTGTGGGGAGAGGGTGCCCGGCTCGCCCTGTGCCCCTGAGGGTCCCCCCGCTCCGGGTGTGAGGGTCCTGCCCCGTTCCCAGCACTCCGGGGCATCTCCTCCTGCCCCGTTCCCAGCACTCCGGGGCATCTCCTCCTGCCCCGTTCCCAGCACTCCGGGGCATCTCCTCCTGCCCTGTTCCCAGCACTCCGGGGCATCTCCTCCTGCCCCGTTCCCAGCACTCCGGGGCATCTCCCCCTGCCCCGTTCCCAGCAATCCAGGGCATCTCCTCCTGCCCCGTTCCCAGCACTCCAGGGCATCTCCTCCTGCCCCATTCCCAGCAATCCAGGGCATCTCCTCCTGCCCCGTTCCCAGCACTCCGGGGCATCTCCTCCTGCCCCGTTCCCAGCACTCCGGGGCATCTCCTCCTGCCCTGTTCCCAGCACTCCGGGGCATCTCCCCCTGCCCCATTCCCAGCACTCCGGGGCATCTCCTCCTGCCCCGTTCCCAGCACTCCAGGGCATCTCCTCCTGCCCCATTCCCAGCACTCCGGGGCATCTCCTCCTGCCCCGTTCCCAGCACTCCAGGGCATCTCCTCCTGCCCCGTTCCCAGCACTCCGGGGCATCTCCCCCTGCCCCATTCCCAGCACTCCGGGGCATCTCCTCCTGCCCCATTCCCAGCACTCCGGGGCATCTCCTCCTGCCCTGTTCCCAGCAATCCAGGGCATCTCCCCCTGCCCCGTTCCCAGCACTCCGGGGCATCTCCTCCTGCCCCGTTCCCAGCAATCCAGGGCATCTCCTCCTGCCCTGTTCCCAGCAATCCAGGGCATCTCCTCCTGCCCCGTTCCCAGCACTCCAGGGCATCTCCTCCTGCCCCGTTCCCAGCACTCCAGGGCATCTCCTCCTGCCCCGTTCCCAGCACTCCGGGGCATCTCCTCCTGCCCTGTTCCCAGCACTCCGGGGCATCTCCTCCTGCCCCGTTCCCAGCACTCCGGGGCATCTCCTCCTGCCCTGTTCCCAGCACTCCGGGGCATCTCCTCCTGCCCCGTTCCCAGCACTCCGGGGCATCTCCTCCTGCCCTGTTCCCAGCACTCCGGGGCATCTCCTCCTGCCCTGTTCCCAGCAATCCAGGGCATCTCCTCCTGCCCCGTTCCCAGCAATCCAGGGCATCTCCTCCTGCCCTGTTCCCAGCACTCCGGGGCATCTCCGGCTGCCAAAATCTCCTCCTCACCTGGGCGGTGCTGGGGGGGCTCCCCCGGCCCCAAAGGGTCCTCCCCCTCCCCAAATCCGGGGGCTGGAAGTGGAGCCACGTCTGTGCCACCTCAGCACCTTTGGAACCTCCCTCCCTTATTATTTCCATTTTCATGTTTGATATTTACCTCTTTATGAGTAAATTGATTGCATTCAAAGCGAACTCGTTGTGTTTTTTTTTTTTTAATTATTATTTATTTATTTCTAAAATACACATTTATTTTTAAAATAAATGGTTATTTTTAAGATAGGTGTTTATTTCTAAAATACACGTTTATTTTTAAAACACACCTTTATTTTTTTCAGACGTACGTTTATTTCTGAAGGCACCTTTTATGTTTAAATGCACATTATTATTTTCCTGGGAGCCCAGGGTGGGTCTGGAGATGCAAATCCCGACTCCAGCAGACGTTTCCCAGCGGGAAGGGCAGGACTGGGAGCCCCAGAAGAGCCTCGGGCTCAGCTCCTTCGTCTGGGAATCAGGAGCCCAGGGAGGGGAAGGGAAAACCAGCCTGGAAAACCAGCCTGGAAAAACCAGCCTGGAAAACCAGCCTGGAAAAACCAGCCTGGAAAAAACAGCCTGGAAAAAACAGTCTGGAAAAAAACAGCCTGGAAAAAACAGCCTGGAAAAGCCAGCCTGGAAAAGCCAGCCTGGAAAAAACAGCCTGGAAAAAACAGTCTGGAAAAAAACAGCCTGGAAAAAACAGCCTGGAAAAGCCAGCCTGGAAAAGCCAGCCTGGAAAAAACAGCCTGGAAAAAACAGCCTGGAAAACCAGCCTGGAAAAAACAGCCTGGAAAAAACAGCCTGGAAAAAACAGCCTGGAAAAGCCAGCCTGGAAAAAACAGCCTGGAAAAAACAGCCTGGAAAACCAGCCAGGAAAACCAGTCTGGAAAAAAACAGCCTGGAAAAAACAGCCAGGAAAACCAGCCTGGAAAACCAGCCAGGAAAACCAGTCTGGAAAAAACAGCCTGGAAAAACCAGCCAGGAAAACCAGCCTGGAAAAAACAGCCTGGAAAACCAGCCAGGAAAACCAGCCAGGGATGTTTGGGGATGGGCAGGGGGCTCATTCCCTCATCCCGGGGATTTTGGGACCCCCGGGATGGGCAGGGGGCTCATCCCATGTTTGTTATTCCTGGTGGGACCCCCGGGATGGGCAGGGGGCTCATCCCATGTTTGTTATTCCTGGTGGGACCCCCGGGATGGGCAGGGGGCTCATCCCATGTTTGTTATTCCTGGTGGGACCCCCGGGATGGGCAGGGGGCTCATCCCATGTTTGTTATTCCTGGTGGGACCCCCGGGATGGGCAGGGGGCTCATCCCATGTTTGTTATTCCTGGTGGGACCCCCGGGATGGGCAGGGGGCTCATCCCATGTTTGTTATTCCTGGTGGGACCCCCGGGATGGGCAGGGGGCTCATCCCATGTTTGTTATTCCTGGTGGGACCCCCGGGATGGGCAGGGGGCTCATCCCATGTTTGTTATTCCTGGTGGGACCCCCGGGATGGGCAGGGGGCTCATCCCATGTTTGTTATTCCTGGTGGGACCCCCGGGATGGGCAGGGGGCTCATCCCATGTTTGTTATTCCTGGTGGGACCCCCGGGATGGGCAGGGGGCTCATCCCATGTTTGTTATTCCTGGTGGGACCCCCGGGATGGGCAGGGGGCTCATCCCATGTTTGTTATTCCTGGTGGGACCCCCGGGATGGGCAGGGGGCTCATCCCATGTTTGTTATTCCTGGTGGGACCCCCGGGATGGGCAGGGGGCTCATCCCATGTTTGTTATTCCTGGTGGGACCCCCGGGATGGGCAGGGGGCTCATCCCATGTTTGTTATTCCCAAGGGGGGGTCTGTGGGGGTGGGGAGGGGGCTCCTTGTGCCCTTTTTTCCAAGCCCACCCCCCTCCCACTCGTTCCCGGTTCCTCTTTTCGGTTCCGGAATCTCAAACCCGGGGCAGTTTCGGGGCCTCTTCCCCTTTTTTTTTTTTATTTTTTAATTTTTGGGGTTTTCTCAGAAGAAAATCTCACGATTTCCAGGAAATCGATGTCGGGGAAAGCGGCAGAAGGGACAGAATTTGTGTCCCCCCCTCCTTCCCCCCAGGGCTGAGGAACATCCACATGGAATTCGGAGCTGATTTGGGGTCCCCCTTCCCGTCCCAGTCCCAGATGGAGGACCCAGATAGGGCTGGAACTGGTGGAACTGGGATGGGGCCGGAGCAGCGACTGGGGGGGAAATCCAAGAGATTGGGGCTGGAAAAGCGAAACGAAGGGAAAATGTGGGGCTGGAAAAGTGAAATAAAGGGAAAATTGAGGGCTGGGAGGGGAGGTTGGACTGGATGATCTCCTGGGTGTTTTCCAACCCAGATGATTCTGGAAAAGGAGGAGCAGAGGCCCAAAAGGAGCTGTTTCTGCCCGGTTTCGAACCGGGGACCTTTCGCGTGTGAGGCGAACGTGATAACCACTACACTACAGAAACGCTGTGCTGGCCTCCCTGCCCCGCCGCGCTACGGCCGCACTGCCCTCACCGGGGAGGGGCCTCCCCGACCACCTCAGCGGCCCCGCCGGGCGGAGGAATTGGGAAAAAAACCCCAAAAAAGGGACATTTCGGGGTGACACAAAGCGGGCCAGACCAGGCCGGGACTCGAACCCAGAGATCCTGGGGTGGGGGTCGGGAGCGCTGCCCGGTGAGCCACCCGGAGGTGGGGCGGGGTTTTTGGAGACCACGCCTCCTCCGCTCAGGCCACGCCCCTCCAGTCCTCCGAGACCAGCGAGTCGCGCGGGCGCAAAACGCCCCCCCCGTTGCCCGGCAACGCGCGCCAGTTCCGGTCACGTGGCGGAAGGCGGAAGTGCCGCCGCGCTTCCCGGAGGTGGCGGAGCCGCCGCCGCTTCGGGACCGAGTGGGGCCCGAATTGGGCCCGACCCGGGGACCGGGGGACGCGGCGGGGGCACCGCGTGGGCTCCGCGGCTTCTCTGGCACCGCCCACGGCCCGCACGACGCGGGGGACGCCCGGGGGGGCGGCGCGGGCAGCGCTGAGGGCGGTGAGGCCTAAACAGGGGCCCGGCCCGGGGGCGTGGGGGAGGCCCGGAGGGGCTTTGAGGGGCCCGGGGGGGTCGTTGGGACCCCCGGAGGGTGTGAGAGGACCCCCGGGTGGTCGCAGGAGCCCCCGAAGGGTCAGTGAGGAGCCCCAGGAAGGGGGCAGTGGGACCCCCGGAGAGTCAGTGAGGAGCCCCCGGGGGGGTCGGTGGGAGCCCGGGGGGGGTCAGTGAGGAGCCCCTGGGGAGGTCAGTGAGGAGCCCCGGGGAGTCGGTGGGACCCCCGAAGGGTCGTTAAGGGACACCAGGAGGGGTCAGTGAGGCCCCTGGGGGGGTCAGTGAGGCCCCTGGGGGGTCAGTGAGGACTCTCGGGGGGTCAGTGAGGACTCTCGGGGGGTCAGTGAGGACTCTCGGGGGGTCAGTGAGAAGCCCCGGGGATCGGTGGGACCCCCAAAGAGTCATTAAGGGACACCAGGGGGATCAGTGAGGACTCTCGGGGGGTCAGTGAGGACTCTCGGGGGATCAGTGAGAAACCCCGGGGGATCAGTGAGGAGCTCGAGGGGGATCAGTGAGGAGCTCGAGGGGGGTCCCGCAGCCCCCCCCGCCATGGCGGCCCCCCCGGTGCTGGGCGGCCCCGCGGCCCGGCCCGACCCGGTGGAGACGCTGCAGGAGGAGGCGATCTGCGCCATCTGCCTCGACTACTTCTCGGAGCCCGTGTCCATCGGCTGCGGCCACAACTTCTGCCGCGCCTGCATCTCCCGCCTCTGGGCCCGGCCCGGCGCCGAGAACACCCCGGCCACCCCCGCGGGAGCCCCCGCGGGCCCCGGCGAGGACGACGAGGAGCTGGAGGAGGAGGAGGACGAGCTGGACGTGGAGCAGGACGAGGAGGAGGAGGAGGTGGAGGAGGGCGGCGTGGAGGAGGAGGAGGAGGACGACGAGATGTGGGAGGAAGAGGAGGAGGAGGAGGAGGACGGGGAGCTGTGGGAGGACCCCGAGGAGGAGGAGGAGGAGGAGGATGAAGAGGGAGCGGCCGCTTGGAGCGAGGGGGCGCAGGGGGGGCTCTACTTCGGCGAGGAGGACTTCGAGGACGTGATGGAGGAGGACGTGGAGGAGGAGGGCGAGGAGGAGGAGGAGGAGGAGGACGAAGAGGAGGAGGAGGAGGAGGAGGAGGCCGAGGGGCGGCCCCCGCGGCGCGGCCCGGGCGCCTTCACGTGCCCGCAGTGCCGGCAGAGCTTCGGCCAGCGCAGCTTCCGCCCCAACCGCCAGCTGGCCAACATGGTCAGCATCATCCGCCAGCTCCACCCGCGGCCCCAGCGCGGCCCCGCCGCGCCCCCCGGCCCCGCCGCGCCCCCCGCGCCCGCCCCGCTCTGCGTCAAGCACCAGGAGCCCCTCAAGCTCTTCTGCGAGGTGGACGAGGCCGCCATCTGCGTGGTGTGCAGGGAGGCCCGCGGGCACAAACACCACAGCGTCGTGCCCCTCGACGAGGTGGTGCAGGACTGCAAGGTGGGGGGCTCAGGGGGGGGCTTGGGGGGGATGAGAGGGGGTTTGGGGGGGCTGAGAGGGGGTTTGGGGGGGTTGAGAGGGGGTTTGGGGGGGTTGAGAGGGGGTTTGGGGGGGCTGAGAGGGGGTTTGGGGGGGCTGAGAGGGGGTTTGGGGGGGCTGAGAGGGGGTTTGGGGGGGTTGAGAGGGGGTTTGGGGGTGTTGAGAGGGGGTTTGGGGAGGATGAGAGGGGGTTTGGGGGGGTTGAGAGGGGGTTTGGGGGGGTCCAGGGGGGGTTTGGGGGGGCTGAGAGGGGGTTTGGGGGGGTTGAGAGGGGGTTTGGGGGGGTTGAGAGTGGGTTTGGGGGGGTTGAGAGGGGGTTTGGGGGGGTTGAGAGTGGGTTTGGGGAGGATGAGAGGGGGTTTGGGGGGGTTGAGAGGGGGTTTGGGGGGGTTGAGAGGGGGTTTGGGGGGGCCGAGAGTGGGTTTGGGGTGGCTAAGAGGCGGTTTGGGGGGTGATGGAGCCAGTTGGGTGCTGTGGGTGGGTTGTGCCCCTCGATTTGGTGGTGCAGGACTGTGAGCTGGGGGGTTTTTTTGGGGCTCAGAGGATTTGGGGTGAGTCTGGGGGCGGTGGGTGCCGGAAGCAGCAGTGGGAGGGGTCTGAGAGTGACTTTTGGGAACTTGGGTGGTTTTGGGGGGCTCGGCTGAGCTCCCCCCAACCCCCCTTTTCTCCTCCCGTCCCCAGAACAAGCTGCAGAGCCACCTGGAGCCGCTGAGGAAGCAGCTGGAGACGGTGCTGAAGCAGAAATCCAGCGAGGAGGAGAAAATCTCCGTGCTCAGGGTGAGCTGGGGCCCCGTGCCGGCACTCCCGGCCGTGTCCCGGCATTCCCAGCCCCGTGCAGGTCCCACCCCTGTCCCATCCCCTGTCCCTGTCCCCCCAGGAGCAGATGCAGGCCGAGGTGCAGGAGCTGGAGGCTGATTTCGAGGTGCTGCACCGGTTCCTGGCGGCAGAGCAGGTGTCTCTGCTGCGGCAGCTCCGCGAGCGCCACGAGGCCCTGCTGGGCCGGCAGCGCCGCAATCTGGGCCTGCTGGAGGAGAGGGCGGCCGCGCTCGGCAGGCTCATCGGGGAGGCTGAGGCTGCGGCCAGGCAGGACGGGCTGCAGCTGCTCAAGGTGGGCTGGGGGCACTGGGAGAACTGGGAGAACTGGGAACGCTGGGATTGGGGGCTGCAGCTGCTCAAGGTGGGCTGGGGGCACTGGGAGAACTGGGGGAACTGGGAACGCTGGGATTGGGGGCTCCAGCTGCTCAAGGTGGGCTGGGGACACTGGGAGAACTGGGAACACTGGGAGAACTGGGGGCTGCAGCTGCTCAAGGTGGGCTGGGAGAACTGGGAGAACTGGGAACACTGGGAGAACTGGGGGCTGCAGCTGCTCAAGGTGGGCTGGGAGAACTGGGAGAACTGGGAACACTGGGAGAACTGGGGGCTGCAGCTGCTCAAGGTGGGCTGGGAGAACTGGGAATGCTGGGATTGGGGGCTGCAGCTGCTCAAGGTGGGCTGGGAGAACTGGGAGAACTGGGAACGCTGGGATTGGGGGCTGCAGCTGCTCAAGGTGGGCTGGGGGCGCTGGGAGAACTGGGAACGCTGGGATTGGGGGCTGCAGCTGCTCAAGGTGGGCTGGGGGCGCTGGGAGAACTGGGAGAACTGGGAACGCTGGGATTGGGGGCTGCAGCTGCTCAAGGTGGGCTGGGAGAACTGGGAGAACTGGGAACGCTGGGATTGGGGGCTGCAGCTGCTCAAGGTGGGCTGGGGGCGCTGGGAGAACTGGGAACGCTGGGATTGGGGGCTGCAGCTGCTCAAGGTGGGCTGGGGGCGCTGGGAGAACTGGGAACGCTGGGATTGGGGGCTGCAGCTGCTCAAGGTGGGCTGGGGGCGCTGGGAGAACTGGGAATGCTGGGATTGGGGGCTGCAGCTGCTCAAGGTGGGCTGGGGGCACTGGGAGAACTGGGAATGCTGGGATTGGGGGCTGCAGCTGCTCAAGGTGGGCTGGGAGAACTGGGAGAACTGGGAGAACTGGGATTGGGGGCTGCAGCTGCTCAAGGTGGGCTGGGAGAACTGGGAGAACTGGGAACGCTGGGATTGGGGGCTGCAGCTGCTCAAGGTGGGCTGGGGGCGCTGGGAGAACTGGGAGAACTGGGAACGCTGGGATTGGGGGCTGCAGCTGCTCAAGGTGGGCTGGGGACACTGGGAGAACTGGGAACGCTGGGATTGGGGGCTGCAGCTGCTCAAGGTGGGCTGGGGGCGCTGGGAGAACTGGGAGAACTGGGAACGCTGGGATTGGGGGCTGCAGCTGCTCAAGGTGGGCTGGGAGAACTGGGAGAACTGGGAGAACTGGGGGCTGCAGCTGCTCAGGGTCCGATTCCTCATGAACCTTTTCCTCTCTTTTTTTCTCCCCATTTCCCACCCAGGACATCAAAAGCACCTTCATCAGGTCAGTCCTTCCCAGTGGAATCTCCTTGGAATTTTTGTGGGGGGAAGAAACCCACCCTGGGGGGGCTTTTCCAGCCTGGAACGGCTGGGAATTCCTGAAGGGGCACAGATGGGATTTTGGGGGTAAAAAGGGGCCTCAGAATCTCCCCAGTGTCTCATCACCTTCCCCCAAATCAGCCAAATCCTGATTTTCCCCTGATTTTCCCCCCTCCTCTTCCAGGTGTGAGAACATCAAGTTCCAGGAGCCCGAGATGGTGCCCGTGGACGTGGGGAAGAAGTTCCGGAATTGCTTCCTGCAGGACGTGGTGATGAGGAAGATGGAAAAGGTCTTCAGCAAAGTGCCCCAAGGTGGGCAGGGGGGAGAGAGAGCTGGGGAATAAAGGGGTGGAAATTTGGGGTCAAAGGGCTGGAAATTGGGGGCTGAAGGAGTGAAAATTGGGGGTTAAAAAGCTGGAAATGGGAGGCTGAGGGAGTGCAAAATTTGGGCTAAAGGGGTGAAAATTTGGGTTAAAAGGCTGGAAATTGGAGGCTGAGGGGGTGAAAATTGGGGCTTAAAATGCTGGAAATGGGAGGCTGAGGGAGTGAGAATTTGGGGTTAAAGGGGTAAGAATTTTGGGGTTAAAAAGCTGGAAATGGGAGGCTGAGGGGTGAAAATTGGGGCTTAAAAGGCTGGAAATGGGAGGCTGAGGGAGTGAGAATTTGGGGTTAAAGGGGTAAGAATTTTGGGGTTAAAAAGCTGGAAATGGGAGGCTGAGGGGTGAAAATTTGGGCTTAAAAGGCTGGAAATGGGAGGCTGAGTGAGTGAGAATTTGGGGTTAAAGGGGTAAAAATTGGGGTTGAAGGGGAGATCATTTGGGGTCCAAAGGCTGGAAATTGGGGCTGAAGGGGTGAAAATTGGGGTTGAAAGGGTGGAAATTGGGGTTGAAGGGGAGATCATTTGGGGTTGAAAGGCTGGAAATTGGGGCTGAGGGGGTGAAAATTGGGGTCCAAAGGCTGGAAATTGGGGCTGAAAGGGTGAAAATTTGGGTTGAAAGGCTGGAAATTGGGGCTGAGGGGGTGAAAATTTGGGTTGAAAGGCTGGAAATTAGGGCTGAAATGGTGAAAATTGGGGTTGAAAGGCTGGAAATTAGGGCTGAAATGGTGAAAATTTGGGTTGAAAGGCTGGAAACTGGGGCTAAGGGGGTGGAAATTGGGGTCCAAAGGCTGGAAACTGGGGCTGAGGGGGTGGAAATTGGGGTTGAAAGGCTGGAAACTGGGGCTGAGGGGGTGGAAATTGGGGTCCAAAGGCTGGAAACTGGGGCTGAGGGGGTGCCAGTGGGGGGTCGAGGGGCTCTGTGGGTGACCCCTCGAGCTCAGCCCCCCATACCCAGTCCCGAACGGGGTCCCTGAGCCCCCCATACCCCCCAAAAACAGCCGACGTGACCCTGGACCCGTCGACGGCGCACCCGCGGCTCAGCCTGTCCCTGGACCGGCGCAGCGTCCGGCTGGGCGAGCGGCGCCCGGAGCCCCCCGGGGCCGTGCGGAGCCCCCCCGGGCGCGGGGACGGCGATCTGTGCGTGCTGGGCTGCCCCGGCTTCAGCGCCGGCCGCCACTACTGGGAGGTGGAGGTGGGCGGGCGCCGCGGCTGGGCCGTGGGCGCGGCGCGGGAGAGCGCCCGGCCCCGCCACAAGGGGGGCTCGGCCGGGCCCCCCAAGAGGGAGATCTGGGCCGTGGGCACCACGGGCAAGAAGTACCAGGCGCTGACGGCCACCGAGCAGACGGCGCTGGCGCCGGGGGAGCAGCCGCGGCGCTTCGGCGTCTACCTGGACTACGAGCGGGGGCAGCTCTGCTTCTACAACGCCGAGAGCATGAGCCACATCCACACCTTCCACATCTGCTGCCGGGAGAGGGTCTTCCCCTTCTTCAGGATCCTGGCCAAGGGCACCCGCATCAAGATCTGCACCTGACAGGGCCGGGAGGATCCCCCTTCCCCCCGAAATGAATCCTCTTCCTCCTCATCCCGGGACACAACTCCCAAAAACTGCCCCCCCTTCCAGGCCTGGGGCTGCACTCGGCATCAGCAGCACCTGCTTTGCTCCCGAGATCCATCCTGAGATCCATCCTGAGATCCCTCCTGAGATCCATCCTGAGATCCCTCCTGAGATCCCTCCTGAGATCCCTCCTGAAATCCTTCCTGAGATCCCTCCTGAGATCCCTCCTGAGATCCCTCCTGAAATCCTTCCTGAGATCCCTCCTGAGATCCTTCCTGAGATCCATCCTGAGATCCCTCCTGAGATCCATCCTGAAATCCCTCCTGAGATCCTTCCTGAGATCCCTCATCATCATCCTCTTCATCCTCACTGGGATCCTGCACCGTCACCACCCGGCTTGGAACGGGGAAGGAGCTGCCCTTGGGACTGGGCTGGGCTTGGAACGGGACAGGATCCACCCTGGGGCTCCTTTGGGGTTGGAATTGGGGTTGGAATTGGGGTGGATCCACCCTGGGGCTCCTTTGGGGTTGGAATTGGGGTGGATCCACCCTGGGGCTCCTTTGGGGTTGGAATTGGGGTGGATCCACCCTGGGGCTCCTTTGGGGTTGGAATTGGGGTGGATCCACCCTGGGGCTCCTTTGGGGTTGGAATTGGGGTGGATCCCCCTTGGGGTTGGAATTGGGATGGATCCACCCCATGGAGGAGGTTTGGGGTTGGAACTGGGATGGATCCGCCCCATGGAGGAGGTTTGGGGTTGGAATTGGGATGGATTCTCCTTGGAGCTGGATCCCAGTGCAGTTCCTGGTGCTGGGAGTTGTTTCCTCCCTTTCCCCAGTTGAATTTTTGGACCCCCAGGGGGGTCTTTGTGTTTGGGGCAAATCCTCCTGGATTTGGAAACTCCCCCTTTCCCAAAATCCGCATTTTCAGTGCCTGGGATTTTTGGGATTCACCTGAGCCCCCCATTCCTGCTGTTCCTGTTTTTCCCTTGTTCTCCCGCTCTCCATCCCCCTTCCCTGCCATTTTTTGGGGGAAAATCCCAGATTTCCCCTTCCCTTTGGCACTTTATGGGGGGAAGGAGCTGCTTTCCCCCCAGAGCTCCCCGAGTGGGGGATATTTATTTTCCTTTTTTTTTTTTTTTTTTTTCCAGCCAGATCCTTTCCCACTCGGGAGCCCCCCCCCCTTCCCACGTGTTTTCCTGGTTTTTGGTGGATTTGGGAATTCCCTGTTGGCGTTTCACAGAGCTCGGTCGGGATATTTTTGGCTAAAAATTGAGAATTAAATGGAGATTTAGTTTTATGAGATGTCAATAATTAAGAATAAAGATGAAGTTGTAGCCGAGGCTCCGGTTCAGGGGAATCCCAGGAGGAGGAGCCACTTCCGGGGGAATTTGGGGTGAATTAGCCTAAAATCAGTAAAAAATGGCACTTTGGGCCCAACTGGGTGGGAAAATCCTCACTAAACCTCTCATTAATTAACAGGTTTAATTAATTAATGGCTGTTGTGGAAATCCACAGGGGACATTCTGAATTATCTATTTTGGGGTGATTTTTTTTGGGGGGGGAATTGTGGGGTTTTTTTGCAGCACAAAAAGAACTCTTGAGTTAAGGAACATCCCACCCTGACGGGATTTTCCCTTTTCCAGGGTTTTTCTCCCCAGAATCTGGCAGTGCCCCCCCCGTCCCAGGACGCCCCAAGGAGGCTGCAGCAGCTGCACCAAACGCCTTTTATTGGAGTTTTGGGGTGAATCCGCGCGGTTTTGGGGCCGTGGCTCAGCGGGTGCCGATGGTCACCTGCCACACCCGCACCAGGTTGTCGGTGTAGCCCGCGAAGAGCGTCTGGGGAGGGGGAGAGGGGGTCAGGGGGGCCCCAGGCGGGACCCCCCAGACCTGGGGAAGGGGATTTTGACCCTCCCTGAGCCCCCCAACCCTTAGGGGAAAAGGAAAAGGGTCCCCAGCACCCCCCTCCCCAAATCCAGGGTTCCCAAATCGAGGATTCCCAAATCCAGGCTCCCCAGTCCCCCTTCCCCATACAGAGGGTTCTTAAACCCTTGTCCCCCCAAATCCACTGTCCCTAAACCCTTGTCCCCCCAAATCCAGGGATCCCAAACCCTCATCCCCCCTGTGGAGGGTCCCCAAACCCCTGTCCCCCCAAATCCAGGCTCCCCAAACCCTTCTTTTTCCCCAAAGCCAGGCTCCCCAAACCCCTGTCCCCCAAATCCAGGCTCCCCAAACTGTTTATGCCCCAAATCCAGGCTCCCCAAACCCTTTTCCCCTCAAATCCAGGCTCCCCAAACCCCTGTCCCCCAAATCCAGGCTCCCCAAACCCCTGTCCCCCCGTGGAGGGTGCCCCTATGGAGGGTTCCCCTATGGAGGGTCCCCCCATGGAGGGTGCCCCTATGGAGGGTGCCCCCATGGAGGGTGCCCATGCCATGCCCGGGGGTCTCACCTGCCCGTCGGCCGACCACGCGAGGGACGTGCACTGGGGGGGCTCTGCTTTGCTGCTGGTGCTGATCACCTCCTGCTTCAGCTCGTCCACGATGATCTTCCCCTCCAGGTCCTGCCCAGGGTGGGGGGCCACAGCTCAGGGGGGCCCTGATCCCACCTGGATCCCCCCCAATCCCACCCTGATCCCCCCCAATCCCACCCCAATCCCACCCTGATCCCCCCCAATCCCACCCCAATCCCCCCCAATCCCACCCCGATCCCCCCAATCCCACCCCAATCCCACCCTGATCCCCCCCAATCCCACCCCAATCCCCCCCCAATCCCCCCCAATCCCACCCCGATCCCAACCCTGATCCCACCAATCCCACCCCGATCCCACCCTGATCCCACCAATCCCACCCCGATCCCACCAATCCCACCCCGATCCCAACCCTGATCCCACCAATCCCACCCCGATCCCAACCCTGATCCCACCAATCCCACCCCGATCCCGCCGGAGCCGGGCCTGGCTCAGAAACAGCCTCTGGGTTTCCTCACGGGCTCGTCGGAGGCATCCAAAGAAGTTTCATCACAGACACCCCCGGCCCCGGGGACCCCTCCCGGGCATTCCAGGGCTCCCAGTTATCCCAGGGAACCCCTCCCAGTTATCCCAGTTATCCCAGGGAACCCCTCCCAGTTATCCCAGGGAACCCCTTCCAGTTATCCCAGTTATCCCAGTGAACCCCTCCCAGCTATCCCAGTTATCCCAGGGAACCCCTCCCAGTTATCCCAGGGAACCCCTTCCAGTTATCCCAGTTATCCCAGTGAACCCCTCCCAGCTATCCCAGTTATCCCAGGGAACCCCTCCCAGTTATCCCAGTTATCCCAGGGAACCCCTCCCAGTTATCCCAGGGAACCCCTTCTAGTTATCCCAGCTATCCCAGGGAGCCCCTCCCAGCTATCCCAGTTATCCCAGGGAACCCCTCCCAGTTATCCCAGGGAACCCCTTCTAGTTATCCCAGCTATCCTAGGGAGCCCCTCCCAGCTATCCCAGTTATCCCAGGGAACCCCTCCCAGCTATCCCAGTTATCCCAGGGAACCCCTTCCAGTTATCCCAGTTATCCCAGGGAACCCCTTCCAGTTATCCCAGTTATCCCAGGGAACCCCTCCCAGTTATCCCAGGGAACCCCTTCTAGTTATCCCAGCTATCCCAGGGAGCCCCTCCCAGCTATCCCAGTTATCCCAGGGAACCCCTCCCAGTTATCCCAGGGAACCCCTTCTAGTTATCCCAGCTATCCTAGGGAGCCCCTCCCAGCTATCCCAGTTATCCCAGGGAACCCCTCCCAGCTATCCCAGTTATCCCAGGGAACCCCTTCCAGTTATCCCAGTTATCCCAGGGAACCCCTTCCAGTTATCCCAGTTATCCCAGGGAACCCCTCCCAGTTATCCCAGGGAACCCCTTCTAGTTATCCCAGCTATCCTAGGGAGCCCCTCCCAGTTATCCCAGTTATCCCAGTGAACCCCTCCCAGCTATCCCAGTTATCCCAGGGAACCCCTCCCAGTTATCCCAGTTATCCCAGGGAACCCCTTCCAGTTATCCCAGGGAACCCCTTCTAGTTATCCCAGTTATCCCAGGGAGCCCCTCCCAGCTATCCCAGGGGGTCCCTGAGGGTCCCAGGGTATCCCAGGGGTTCCCTCCAGTCCTTCCTGGTCCCTCCCCTGGAGTCCAGGGGGTCCCTCCCACATATCCCAGTTGCATCCCAGTTCTCCCAGTGGTCTCTCCCAGGAGTCTCTCCCAGTTCTCCCATCTCTCCCAGGGGTCCCTCCCAGCTCTCCCAGTTCTCCCAGTGGTCTCTCCCAGGAGTCTCTCCCAGTTCTCCCATCTCTCCCAGGGGTCCCTCCCAGCTCTCCCAGTTCTCCCAGTGGTCTCTCCCAGTTCTCCCAGTGGTCTCTCCCATCTCTCCCAGTGGTCTCTCCCAGTTCTCCCAGTGGTCTCTCCCAGTTCTCCCAGTGGTCTCTCCCATCTCTCCCAGTGGTCTCTCCCAGTTCTCCCAGTGGTCTCTCCCAGGAGTCTCTCCCAGTTCTCCCATCTCTCCCAGGGGTCCCTCCCAGCTCTCCCAGTTCTCCCAGTGGTCTCTCCCAGTTCTCCCAGTGGTCTCTCCCAGTTCTCCCAGTGGTCTCTCCCAGTGGTCTCTCCCAGTTCTCCCAGTGGTCTCTCCCAGTTCTCCCAGTGGTCTCTCCCAGTTCTCCCAGTGGTCTCTCCCAGTGGTCTCTCCCAGTGGTCCCTCCCATCTCTCCCAGTCTGGGTACCCAAATCTTGATGCTGGGCCCGGTGGCAGCGCACAGCCAGTAGCGGTTGGGGCTGAAGCAGAGGGCGTTGATGACGTCCCCCCCATCCAGGGTGTAGAGGTGCTTGCCCTCGTTCAGGTCCCACAGCATGGCCTGCCCGTCCTGGGGGGCACTGCGGGGTCACTGCGTGCCCAGGGACACCCACGAGGGGCCCAGGGACACCCCACGAGGGACCCAGGGACACCCACGAGGGACCCAGGGACACCCCACGAGGGGCCCAGGGACACCCCACCAGGGACACCCCACGAGGGGCCCAGGGACACCCACGAGGGGCCCAGGGACACCCCACCAGGGGCCCAGGGACACCCCACGAGGGACCCAGGGACACCCCACCAGGGGCCCAGGGACACCCCACCAGGGACACCCCACCAGGGACACCCACGAGGGGCCCAGGGACACCCCACCAGGGACACCCCACGAGGGGCCCAGGGACACCCCACCAGGGACACCCACGAGGGGCCCAGGGACACCCCACCAGGGACACCCCACGAGGGGCCCAGGGACACCCCACCAGGGACACCCCACGAGGGGCCCAGGGACACCCCACCAGGGACACCCACGAGGGACCCAGGGACACCCCACCAGGGACACCCCACGAGGGGCCCAGGGACACCCCACCAGGGACACCCCACGAGGGGCCCAGGGACACCCCACCAGGGGCCCAGGACACCCCACCAGGGACACCCCACCAGGGGCCCAGGGACACCCCACGAGGGGCCCAGGGACACCCACGAGGGGCCCAGGGACACCCCACGAGGGGCCCAGGGACACCCCACGAGGGGCCCAGGGACACCCACGAGGGGCCCAGGGACACCCCACGAGGGACACCCCACCAGGGACACCCCACCAGGGGCCCAGGGACACCCCAAGAGGGCCCCGGGGGGTTTGGGGTGTCCCTGACCCCAGGATGGGGGTTTGGGGTGTCCCTGACCCCAGGATGGGGGGTTTGGGGTGTCCCTGACCCCAGGATGGGGGGTTTGGGGTGTCCCTGACCCCAGGATGGGGGGTTTGGGGTGTCCCTGACCCCAGGATGGGGGTTTGGGGTGTCCCTGACCCCAGGATGGGGGTTTGGGGTGTCCCTGACCCCAGGATGGGGTTTCTGGGGTGTCTCATTGCAGGATGGGCTTTGTAGGGTGCCCCATTGCAGGATGGGGTTTGCGGCGTATCCCATTGTAGGATGGGGTTTTTGGGGTATCCCATTCCAGGCTGGTGTTTTTGGGGTGTCCCACTGCAGGACTGGGTTTTTGGGGTATCCCATTCCAGGCTGGTGTTTTTGGGGTATCCCATTCCAGGCTGGTGTTTTTGGGGTATCCCACTGCAGGACTGGGTTTTTGGGGTATCCCATTCCAGGCTGGTGTTTTTGGGGTGCCCCACTCCAGGACTGGGTTTTTGGGGTGTCCCACTGCAGGACTGGGTTTTTGGGGTATCCCATTCCAGGCTGGTGTTTTTGGGGTGTCCCATTGCAGGACAGGGTTTTTGGGGTATCCCACTCCAGGACTGGGTTTCTGGGGTGCCCCACTCCAGGACTGGGTTTTTGGGGTGCCCCACAGCAGGCTGGTGTTTTTGGGGTGCCCCATTGCAGGCTGGTGTTTTTGGGGTGCCCCATTGCAGGCTGGTGTTTTTGGGGTGCCCCACTGCAGGACTGGGTTTCTGGGGTATCCCATTCCAGGCTGGTGTTTTTGGGGTGCCCCTGCCCCCGTCTTTGGGGCCGTACCTTGCCCCCGGAGGCGCAGAGGGAGCCGTCGGGGGACACGGTGACGGTGTTCAGGTACCCCGTGTGCCCGATGTGGTTCGTCTTCAGTTTGCAGTTGGCCAAATTCCACACCTGCAAAGGGATCAAAGGGGGTCACAGGGGGTTCCCACACCCCCAAATCCCGGGATTTCGGGGCTGGGATCCCCCTCCCCTCCCCAGCTCACCTTGACCAGCTTGTCCCAGCCGCAGGACACGATGATGGGGTTGCTGCTGTTGGGGGAGAAGCGCACGCAGGACACCCACTCCGAGTGGCTCTCGTCCTGCACGGGGAAACGGGGTTGGAGCCCACCTGGAACGGCCCCACAGCCCTGGGACCCCCACCCTGTGTCCTACTGACCCTCCCTGGGGGGGCTCAGCACCGGCAGGGCAGCGGGGAGGGCTGGGGGACCCCGATTCTGGACAAAAAACTGTGGGATTGGACCCAAAATCAATGGGATTGGACCCAAAATCAATGGGACTGGCCCCAAAATCAATGGGATTTGGCCTAAAACCAACGGGACTGGGCCCAAACCCCCCAGGCCTGACCCCAAACCCCTAGGCCTGACCCCAAACCCCCCAGGACAGACCACAAACCCCCAGGACTGACCCCAAACCCCCCGGGACTGACCCCAAACCCCCCAGGACTGACCCCAAACCCCCCAGGACAGACCCCAAACCCCCCAGGACTGACCCCAAACCCCCTGGGACAGACCCCAAACCCCCCAGGACAGACCCCAGACCCACCTGCACCGTGTACTTGCAGACCCCCAGGGTGTTCCAGAGCTTGATGGTCTTGTCCCGGGAGCCCGACACGATCTGCCGGTTGTCGGACGAGAAGGCCACGCTCAGAACGTCCTTGGTGTGCCCCACGAAGCGCCGCGTCGTCGTCCCCCTGAGGGGACCAAAACCATCAGGGGACACCCAGGAATGGCAGGAACCACCCAGGAATGGTCAGGGGACACCCAGGAATGGTCAGGGGACACCCAGGAATGGTCAGGGGACACCCAGGAATGGCCAGGGGACACCCAGGAATGGTCAGGGGACACCCAGGAATGGCCAGGGGACACCCAGGAATGGTCAGGGGACACCCAGGAATGGTCAGGGGACACCCAGGAATGGCCAGGGGACACCCAGGAATGGCCAGGATCCATCCAGGAATGGCCAGGGGACACCCAGGAATGGCCAGGATCCACCCAGGAATGGCCAGGGGACACCCAGGAATGGCCAGGGGACACCCAGGAATGGCCAGGGGACACCCAGGAATGGCCAGGATCCATCCAGGAATGGCCAGGGGACACCCAGGAATGGCCAGGATCCACCCAGGAATGGCCAGGGGACACCCAGGAATGGCCAGGGGACACCCAGGAATGGCCAGGGGACACCCAGGAATGGTCAGGATCCATCCAGGAATGGCCAGGGGACACCCAGGAATGGCCAGGGGACACCCAGGAATGGCCAGGATCCACCCAGGAATGGCCAGGGGACACCCAGGAATGGTCAGGATCCATCCAGGAATGGCCAGGGGACACCCAGGAATGGCCAGGATCCACCCAGGAATGGCCAGGGGACACCCAGGAATGGTCAGGGGACACCCAGGAATGGCAGGAACCACCCAGGAATGGTCAGGGGACACCCAGGAATGGCCAGGGGACACCCAGGAATGGCCAGGGGACACCCAGGAATGGCCAGGGGACACCCAGGAATGGTCAGGGGACACCCAGGAATGGCAGGAACCACCCAGGAATGGCCAGGGGACACCCAGGAATGGTCAGGATCCATCCAGGAATGGCCAGGGAACACCCAGGAATGGCCAGGGGACACCCAGGAATGGCCAGGATCCATCCAGGAATGGCCAGGGGACACCCAGGAATGGCCAGGGGACACCCAGGAATGGCCAGGGGACACCCAGGAATGGCCAGGGGACACCCAGGAATGGCCAGGATCCACCCAGGAATGGTCAGGATCCATCCAGGAATGGCCAGGGGACACCCAGGAATGGCCAGGGGACACCCAGGAATGGCAGGAACCACCCAGGAATGGTCAGGGGACACCCAGGAATGGTCAGGGGACACCCAGGAATGGTCAGGGGACACCCAGGAATGGTCAGGGGACACCCAGGAATGGCCAGGGGACACCCAGGAATGGCCAGGGGACACCCAGGAATGGCAGGAGCCACCCAGGAATTGGAGGACATGGATCAGGATCCATCCAGGAACGCTCAGATCCCACCGGATCTGGGTGGGATGAGTTTGGCCCCACAAATCCCGACCCCCTTCCAGCTGCACCCCCGCAGTTCAGCCCCGAATCACCCCAAAACCAGCCTGACCACCCCTCCCCCCCAAAAAGCTGCTCCCCTCCCTCATCATTGCAGGAGTGTCCTCAGATCCCGTGGGATCGGGAGAATGTTGGATAATCATCGGGAGGGGAGCGGCCAAAACCCCCCCTGCACCCCAAAATCCGGGGAGTCACCCAAATCCCGGCACTGGGGAGGGCACAGAGGCCCAGGAGGCTCTCCAGGAACCCCCAAAATCCCTCAGTGAGGTCCCAGAGCCCCCCAGAGCCCCCAGACCCACGTGGTGAGGTCCCAGAGCCCCCAGACCCACGTGGTGAGGTCCCAGAGCCCTCAGACCCACGAGGTGAGGTCCCAGAGCCCCCCAGACCCACGTGGTGAGGTCCCAGAGCCCCCCAGACCCACGTGGTGAGGTCCCAGAGCCCCCCAGAGCCCCCAGACCCACGTGGTGAGGTCCCAGAGGCGCAGGGTGCCGTCCCAGGAGCCGGACAGGGCGAACTGGCCGTCGGAGGAGATGACCACGTCGCTGACGAAGTGCGAGTGGCCCCGCAGGGCGCGCTGGGGGATCCCGTAGTTGGTCTCATCCCGGGTCAGCTTCCACATGATGATGGTTTTGTCTGGATAGGGGGTGTTAGAGGGGTCCTCCTGCCAAGAGTGTCCCCCCTCCCAGGATACCCCAATTCTCCCCCCAGGTGTCCCTCAAATCCCTGGAATGACCCCCCCGGACTCCCCCCAATGGTCCCCCCCCTTTATGACCCCAATATTCTCCACCATATGGGGTCAGTGGGTTCTTCCAGATCCCCCCTAAGTCCTCCCCCAGGACCCCCAAATTCCCTCCGAATGATTCCCCCTCAGACCACCCCCAACCCCCTTTAATGATCCCCCCACAGACCCCCCTCAAGGTCCCCAATTTCCCCCTGCTGGTCCCCCCTAGACCCCCTTTAATTCCCCCGCGCTGCTCCCCCCTAGACCCCCTTTAATTCCCCCCCGCTGGTCCCCCCCAGACCCCCTTTAGTTCCCCCCTGGCCGCCCGCACCGCGCGATGCCGACAGGATCATGTCCGGGAACTGCGGCGTGGTGGCGATCTGGGTCACCCAGCCGTTGTGGCCCTTCAGGGTGCCGCGCAGGGTCATCTGCTCCGTCATGCTGGCGGCGGGGGCCCCGGGGGGCGGCGGATTTGGGCGGATTCCGGGGGATTTCGGGCCGGTCGGGGCGCGGAGCCCTCGGAGCCCTCAGAGCGCCGCGGGCAGAGAGGGCGGGGGCGGTTTCCGCCGGAACGGGAAGTGACGTCACGCTGTACGGCAAAAATGGCGGCGCCCTGAGGGGAGAGGAAAATGGCGGCGCGCGGTTGGGAGGGGGGAAGATGGCGGCGTCCGTGGGGTGTACGGAAAGGGGGAAGGGGCGTCCGGGGGGGGACCTGGGGGGGACAGGGAGAGTCGTGGAGGGGTCCTGGAGGGGCAGAGAGGGGGTTTGGGGGCACTGGGAGGGTCTTGGAGCGAGAGGGGTTTGGGAGGACAGGGAGAGTTTTGGGGGGCTGTGGGGACAGGGAGGATGGAGGGGAGTCTGGGGGGTCAGGGGATCCCACTCTTCCCTGAGGATCCTGTTCCCTCCCAGGGATCCCATTCCCTCCAAGGATCCCATCCCCTCCCAAGGATCCCATTTCCCCCCAAGGATCCCATTTCCCCCCAAGGATCCCATTTCCCCCCAAGGATCCCATTCCCCCCCCAAGGATCCCATTCCCCCCCAAGGATCCCATTCCCCCCCAAGGATCCCATTCCCCCCCAAGGATCCCATTCCCTCCCAAGGATCCCATTTCCCCCCAAGGATCCCATTCCCTCCAAGGATCCCATTCCCCCCCAAGGATCCCATTCCCCCCCAAGGATCCCATTCCCCCCCCAAGGATCCCATTCCCCCCAAGGATCCCATTCCCTCCAAGGATCCCATTCCCTCCCAAGGATCCCATTCCCCCCCAAGGATCCCATTCCCTCCCAAGGATCCCATTCCCTCCCAGGGCTCCCGTTCCCTCCGTGCCCATTTCGGGATCCTCCCGGGGCTATTTTGGGGTCGGGGCTCAGTTCCAGCTCAGCTGTTGCAGCTCCTCGGGAGCCTCCGGAGCCTCCGGGGCCCCTTCCTGGGACCAAACCCCCCCAATTCGGGCTCTGGGGGAGCCCCCACGGGCCGGGTGAGTCCCTTTCCCATTCCAGAGGGGCTGGATTTGGGGGGGTCCTGTTCCCAAAGCCCTGGATTTGGGGGGTCCTGTTCCCAAACCCCTGGATTTGGGGGGTCCCATTCCCAAACCCCTGGATTTGGGGGGGTCCTGTTCCCAAACCCCTGGATTTGGGGGGTCCTGTTCCCAAACCCCTGGATTTGGGGGGTCCTGTTCCCAAACCCCTGGATTTGGGGGGTCCTGTTCCCTCGGGGGCCTTTGGAACACAACCCCAACCCCAAGAATGGACAATTTTTGGGTCCTCCACACCCAAACCTATTTATTATCCCTATTTTATCCCCTGAGGAGCCTGAAAAAAATCAAGGGGAGGGTGAAAAGAGCAGGGTCCGGCCATTATTTCTGGGAAAGGATCCCGTGGGAATGGTCAGTGCCACTTCCCTCACTGCTCCTTTCCCAAATTCCCTGTTTTTGGGGTAAATGGGGCCTGAAATGGCTGAAATTTGGGGTTAAGGTTCCCAATCTCAACCCCAGCCCTGCCCAGGAATGGGAAATTCCCGCCCTAAAACCGAGGGAAAAGAGGGAAAAGCCCCTTCCCATTCCCAGTGGTGCCTGCCCTGGGCTGGAACTCCCCCCAAATTCCCAAATTCCCAGAAAATTCCCCTCTCCCGACTCCTTTCCCTTTTCCCCCCCAGGCCCACGGAGTTCCCGGAGCTGCTCCCGGCTGGGATGGACACGGGGATGGATCCAGGTGGGTGCCCGTGGATTTCCCAAAGGATCAGGGACCCAATTCCGGCTCTCCCGGCCCCAAAATCCCCATTTTCGGGCCCATTTTCCCCAATTTCCGCCCCTTTGAAATCCCCCTTTCTTGGCTGGTTTGGGCCTTCCTGGGGTTGTGCCCATCCCAGAATCCCGAGATTTCATGGAATTAATTCAAATTCCCCAAACTTACCCGGCTTTCCCCCCTTTTTTTCCTGGTTTTTTTTTAGGGGAAAACGCAGCTCTGGGTGAGTGATTTTCCTCCTTCCACCCCTGGAAGGTTCCAGAACCCCTTAAAGCCCCCCAGATCTGCTTTAATTATGGAATTACGGAATTATGGAGCGGATTCCCTTGGGAAAGACCCCTCAAACCCCTCAAACCGGGGGAAAACATCGAATTAATGATGTTTTGAAGGCAACTCTGAGGGTGGAAATCCAACAAAACCCACCCTGGAGGAGCCGCCGGGGGGGAAATTCCTGGAATTGTGGGATTATAAATGTTGGGAAGGGGCTGGGAGAGCCCCCCAGGCCCCCTGGAACCCCCTGTCTGTCTCTTTTCCAGAGGGATGGGTCACACAGATCCGTGAGTGAAGATTTGTCCTCCCTTTCCCCCCTCCTTTTCCCCCTCAAAAAAGCCTCAATCCCAAAGGTTTTCCCTCGTTTTGTCTGATTTTTAAGGGAAATTGCAGGAGGAATTTGGTAAGTCCTTCATCCCCCCCTCCCTCCCTTGGGCAGTGGCACCACCAGGGCCCCAAAATGTCCTTTTTTTCCCGGGAATTTGACGTGGTTTCCTTGTTTTCTCCCCAAAGAGAGCGACACCGAGCTGGGTAAGTGGATTTTTTGGGGTCATTTTGGTTTGTTTTTTTTTTTTTTTTTTTTTTTTTTTTGCTCTGCTGGAGGCAAAAAAATAATTCCTGGGGTCAGGGTTGGGATTTTAACCCGGGAATGAGCAGGAAATTTTACACCCAGAGAGCAAATTTATGTCAAATCAGTGAATTCAGGCCAAAATATTTACATTTACTCCCAGGTCTGTGAAACTGTACCCAAACATGTGAATTTATGTGCACATTTGTATGAATTCACACCCAAACCTGTAATTTATACCCAGATCAACCCATTTATGTCCTTTTTTTCCCTTGTTTGCAGAGGAATGTGACACAGAAAACGGTGAGTTTGGGTTCCCAGTCCTGCTAAATAATCAAAAATTATCATTGTTTTAACAAGAAGGTTCCTCCAAAGAAGTGAATTGTTGCTGTTGTTGTTATTAAAATGCAAAATAATGCTTTTTCCACCCCAAAAGCAGGTGGAAAAGGTGGGGGGATGGATGGAATAAATCCACTCAGAACTCAGATTGTTGTCTGATGTTGAGAGTGAAATAATTATCTGGAATGAGGAAAAGTCAATTCAATCTCTTTTTCTTCTTTTCCTCCTTTTCTTTTTGGGCTGAAACTGCAGCAATTGGTGAGTTTTGTTTTTTTTTGGGGGGGGGGTTTTGGCTCCACCAAATTCCCAGATGGGAAAATTCCCAAATTCCTCCCTTTCAGGTGAACTCTCAGCTGAAATTGGTGAGTCCTGAACTGCCTCCCTTGGGATTTTCCCACCTCTTTTGGATCGTGTTCCCACCACTTTCCCAGGATTTGTTCCCCTTCCTCGGCCTGATTTTAAATTTCAACCCAAAATATCTAAATTTCACCTCAAAATCCCTGAATTTCACCCCCAAATCCCTGAATTTCACCCCCAAATCCCTGAATTTCACCTCAAATCCCTGAATTTCACCCCCAAATCCCTCAATTTCACCTCAAATCCCCAAGTTTGACCCCAAATCCCCGAATTTCCCCCCAAAATTCCCTTTTCCAGCCCTGTTTTTCCTGGGGGGTTTCCCACCCGGGGGGACAGAGGGGCAGGAAAGGTTTAATTCCCAATTCCCGTGGGAAGGGCCCCAAAATCCCCAGGAAATCCTGGATTTATTTCCCTCCCTCTCTCCCTGTCCTTCCCAGACCAGCTGACGGCCTCGCTCGGTGAGTTTTGGGGGGAAAAAGGGGAATTTTGGGGAAAAAGGGGGATTTAGGGAGGAAAAAGGGGGATTTTGGGGGGGAAAAGGGGGATTTTTTGGGGGAAAAGGGGGGATTTTGGGAATAAAAGGGGGATTTTCCCCTCAACCATCGCCTGGGAGAGGAATGAAGGTGATTCATCAACGAAAAAAAAGACAATTTAATTCCATTTTCGTTTAAAATTCCATCCTAATTCCCGCTTCCACCTTAATTTCTGAGGGAAAAAATTGGGATTTTAAAGTGACCAAACCCAATAAATCCCAAATTGGGGTTGGGGGGGAGGTCTCAGTTCCTGCTGGGCCTGGATGTTTTTCCCCCTTATTTCCCAATATTCCTCTCTTTTCTTTTCCCTCTTTTTCCTCCCCTTATTTTTCCTTCTTATTTATTTCCTCTTCCCTTTTTCCCTTCCTGTTCTTCCCCCTCTTTCCCCTTTTCCAGAGGAACGGGACAGGAGGATCAGTGAGTGCCTTTTCCCTTTTCCTGAGGGAATTCCAACCCCCAAATCCCCCAAATTATTTGGGGGTTCTGGGGGAGCTTTGGGGGGTTTGTGGAATTTGGGGCTTTTTGGGCCCCTCTGGTGGATCCCAAACAGGAATTTTGGGATTTCCCTGCTCCTGGGGGGGGGGCTGGGTGGGGTTTCCTGGGATATAAAATCCAATTTAAAGAGATTTTTCCTCCATTTCTCTTCCCTTTCAGGCAAACTCACGTCGGACCTGGGTGAGTTCGGCCTCAAATTTGTCTTTGAAAAGTGGAATTTTGGCCTAAAAATGGAAGATTTGAGGCCCTGAAATGAAAAGTTTGGCCTCAGAATTCCTGGAGATTGGAAATGGGGAGGGAGGAGCCCCTTTGGGAGACTTTTATATTTATTATTTCCTGGTTTGTTTGTTTTTTGTTTTTCAGGTGAATCCAACACCAAACTCAGTAAGTCCAAACCACCCCGGGATGATTTCAATGGGGAAGAAACAAAAAAAAAAATCCTCATTTTAAAGGAATTGTTTGGGGGGAAAAGAAAAAAAAAAACAAACCATTCCTGGTCTGGGCTCTTTGGGGCCGACACAGAAATCAAGGAATTATTTAATAATGATTTAATAATGACAATTTTTCCGCTGTTTTTCCCTATTCTCTCTCCAGAGGAACGTGACAGGAAAATCAGTTAAGTGTCGTTTTTTGTTGTATTTTGGGGTAAAACCCCCCGGTTTTGGGGGACCAGGGGATCCTCACCGATCCTGGAAAAAAAAAAAAGGGGGAAAATGTGAATTTAGGCCCAAATTCCAGGGGGAATTTTTGCTTCTCCCCCAGGAAAAGTAACCCCCAGCCCCCCGTTTTTCCTTCCACAGCCAAGCTCGCCGGGGAAGTCCGTGAGTGCTGCTCCTCAATTTGGGGCCAAACCCCCCGATTTTGGGGCCAAAAGCCCCGATTTTGGGGTGGATTTTGGTCTTTTCCCGCTCTAACCCCCCCGTTCCTCGCCCTGCAGGGAGGCTCACGGCGCTGGTGGGTGAGTTCCAACCTGGGGGGGGTTTGGTTGTTGGGTTAAATCAGGGACAGAAGTGTGAAAAATCACCCCAAAATGCCCCAAAAACGCTGATTTTGGTGGTTTTTTCCCTTTTTTTCTCTCCCCCCCAGCCGAGCGCGACTCCGGGCTCCGTAAGTGCCTCCAACCCCTGGATCGGGGGGAGCTCCCCAAAATCCGGGAATGCTGCCCCTCTGGCTGGGATTTTGGGGGGTTGTTCTGGCCATTCCCAGCCAGAACTGATCCCACCCTTTTGTTTGGGGTCGGAGAGTGATTGGAATTCGCTCCCTTTTTATCCCTCTGCTTTTCAGGGAAGCTCCGCTCAGAGCTGGGTGAGTGTCTGGGGAGGAGCCCCAAAATGGGTGTTTTTAGCCCTGTTTTTCTGCTCTAATTTGGAATTTTGCTGCAATTTCCGTGTCTAAATCCCAGCTCTGCTCTCCCTGCAGCCAAGTGTGACTCCACCATCCGTGAGTGCCCGGAATTCCCCGATCCTGGAATTCCCTGATCCCAAAGATCCGGGGCCTGAGGAGGAACAACCCCTGGGGCTGAACCCGAATTCCAGGGGGGAAAAAAAGGGGCAAATCCCATGGGAAGAGCTGGGAAAGGCTGGGGGGGGGGGATAATCCTCCAGGAATTAACGGGATTTCCGCTTTTCCAGGGCTTTTCACGGTGGAACTCGGTGAGTCCCGTCCTGCCCCCCGGGGCAGTTTTTAATCCCGTTATCCCCAAAGTGATTCCAACCCCTGAAATCGGGATTTTTCTGGGTTTTCCCCCTCGTTTTTCCAGGAGAGAGACACACGAAAATTGGTGAGTTTGGGGCTTTTCCAGCCCCCCAGAAAATCCCGGGCAGAATTCCTGGGGAGGGAATTCCCGGAGAGCTCCGACCTCCCCCCTGCTGGGGCTGCAGGAAAAGGGAGATTTGCCCCTAAAATCCACTTTTCCCCCTCATTTTCAGGGGAGCTCACGGCAGATGTTGGTGAGTTGATGCTGCTAACCCTGACTTTGATTATTTACACTAAATAAAAGTTATTAATAACTCCAATAATTCTATTTATAATCATTATTTTATTGCTGTAATAACCCAAATAACCAGATTTTCCCCTTTTTTCCCAGAGTGCTGCAATAAAAAGCTCCGTAAGTGCCCGGATTTATTTCCTAATCCCATTTTTTCCCCCAAACAACCAACGAGGAACATCAGGAAATTCCCATTTTCCCTCTTTTCTCTCTCCCAGGGGAACATGAGGCTGAGCTGGGTGAGCATTTCCCTCCTTTGAAGGGGTTTTAAGGGGGAAATTCGGGTTTTAGTTGAGTCCAGAGGCTGAAATACACATAAATATGTATGTATTGCATAAATATCTTGATTAAATACACAGATAAAAGTGTGGCTTATAAAATAGGGGCTTGTAAAATCAGGGATTAAAAAATAATGGGGTTAAACTGCATTTCCCCAAAATATAATTCCTTTCCTTTCTGCTGATTGCAGAGGCCCGAGACACCCAAATCAGTGAGTGTTTCCCTTTTTTATTTATCTTTATTATTTTATTTTATTTTATTTTATTTTATTTTATTTTTTATTTATTAATATCTTCATATTTTATTTTTGTGTTTGTTTAGTTTAGAACCATTTCACCCTTAGGTCTTTCTAAATTAATTATTTATTTCCATCTCTTTTCTCCTTCCAGGGGAAAACGAAGCTGAGATCAGTAAGTCAAAATTTAATTTATGTGCTATTTGTATTATTAAACACTATATAATGATAGAACAGTCCACAAATTGAGTGGTGTCAATCAATTTGGTGCCTTTAATTTGAATTAATCTCTCTCTGCCTCCCCCAGGGCGCCTGAAGGAGCAGCTGAGTGAGTGACCCACCCCCATTTTTAGAGTCCAAACCCCATTTTTAGGGTCCCAAACCCCATTTTTTGAACACAAACCCTCATTTTTTTGGCTCAAACCCTCAGAAAAATTCTGGAATTCCAATCCCTTTTTTTTTCCCTCCCCCTCCAGGAGAACAGGACGCCGTCATCAGTAAGTGCTGTTGGATTTGGGGATCCCTTGGGGGGGTTGGGGGTCAAAAAAAACCCTCAAATTCATGTAATTCCATTAAAAAAATTCTGAATTGAAAGGCATAAAAATCTCAGGGGATTTGGGAAGGGATTTTTTTGATTAAAACTTCTTTTCTTTCCCTCTTTCAAAGGCAAACTGAGAGAGGAGCTGGGTGAGTTCATTTTGCTCTTCTCCAGGATTTGGGAATTTATAATTCATTGTGATTAAATTAATGACCACTAATAATTATAAATTATTAATACATATATTTTCCCTCTTTTTTTTTTTTTCTGTTCCTGTTGCTGTTCCCAGAGGAAAATGGCCTGGAAAGGGGTGAGTGAAGGGTGGGAATTCCCTTTGGATTCCAGGGATCTCCTGGGGGCTGAGGGAAACCTTTGGAATGGGGGGATCCCCTTTGGAATGGGGGGATCCCCTTTGGATTGGGGAGATCCCCCTTTGGATTGGGGGGATCCCCTTGGGATTGGATCAATCAAATCCCTCTGGATTCATTCCAGGGAATCCCTTCGGGTTGGGGAAGGATCCTTTGGGATTTCAGGTGGTTTTTTTGGCATTTTTTCCTCTTTTCAGACGAAATCCCTGAAGGGGAGGAGGAGGAGGAGGAGGAGGAGGAGGAGGAGGAAGAGGAGGAAGAAGAGGAAAAGGAAGAAGAAGAAGAGGAGGAAGAAGAGGAGGAAGAAGAAGAGGGAAAGGATGAGGAAGAGGAGGAAGAGGAGCCAGTAGAAGTGGAAGAAAAGCAGGAAGAAGAACGGGAAGAGGAGCCCCAATCAGCACTGGGAGCACTGGGAGCACTGGGAGCACTGAGTGAGTCGTTCCCTTCCCCGTTATTCCCGTTTTCCCCCCCATTTTCCTGCTGAAATTGGGCAGTGAAGGAATAAAGGTGGATGAAATTCCTCCTGGAAGTCTCCAAAGCCCCGAATTTCCCAGTTCACTCCAGTTTTCCTTCCTTGTTCCCAGGGGATCTCCAGGAGCAGCTGGGTGGGTTCAGTTCCCGCTCCGGGGGCCGATCCCGGGGGGGGGAAAATCCCCCAAATTCACCCCCTTTTTGCCTTTGGTCCCCAGAGGAGCTCAGGGCAGCGCTGGGTGAGTCCCAAAATCCCGGGATCTGGGGCTGGGAGGGGCAGGGGGGGCTCGGGATGGAAACCCTGGGGGTTTCCCTCGGGAATTCTCGGGATTTGGGATGGAAAACCCTGGAATTCCCTCGGGATTGGCTGCATTTCCCCCAAACCCGCCCCAAAATGTGGATTCTCCTGTGGGGAGGGACAGGGAGGAGGGAATTCCCTGGGATAATTTGAATTTTCCCGTTTTTTTTTTTCCCCTCCCCGTTCCAGGAGGACGAGATGCCAGGATCGGTTCGTGTGTCCCCTCCCCCTCCCCAAAACCCCCCAAAATCTGGGAATTTTGGGGAAAATCCCCCCGTGGGAGCCCCCAAACTGAGCAGTTCTGGGTTCTTCCCTCCCAGCCGAGCTGGAGGCGGCTCTGGGTAAATGTTTTGGGGGTGGGGTTTGGTTACAGATTGGGGGGGTTTACACATCAGTAATTAATAAAAATAAAGGGGTGAATTAAGGTAAAATAAATGTAAAATGAGTGGGAAAAATAAGTGTAAAATGAGTGGGAAAAAATAAGTGTAAAAAAAGTGGGAAATAAATCTAAAATAAATGGGCATTTTATAGATAATTATATGGTATATTATTCCATTTCACAGCTTATTTTTATTAATGTGGTGGTAGGTTTCATACATTAAATATTTTATTTACTGTACATTCTTTTGGTGTAGGTTACAATTGATTAATGGAGTTAATGTATTGATATATTAATTTATTGCCTTAATAATGTATTTATTGTATTATTTTTAAGTTTATTGCAGTATTTATTATATTAAAATATATTAATATATTATTACAAAATATATTAGTATTATATATTTATTATAATAAATGAAATTATAGTGAAAATCTTATTTTAATATATTACTATGTAATGTATAATACATTATAGCAAATATTGTACATAACATATAATATGTAAATATTGTAATAAGGCAGCATGTAACAAGCATATGCAATATATAATATATAATAAATATTAATTATTTAATGTAAGGAAATTATTAAAATAAAGTTCCTTTTCCCTGTGTCCTGCAGAGGAGCGGGACAGAGAGCTGGGTGAGTGTGGGACCCTCCCAGCCGGGAATTCGGGGCCATTCCCGGGGAATTCTCATGGAATTTCTCCCTTTGTGCCTCCCCAGCGGAGCTGCAGGAGGAGCTGGGTGAGTTTGGGGCCGCAGTTTGGGGGGTTCTTTGGGTTCCCTGGGGTTTCAAACCAGATTTTCATCCACAGCCTTTTATTTTTAATTTTTTTTTATGCCTCTTCTGAGCTGCTCTGGGGTTGTTTTTTTTTTTTGTGGGGCAGAGAGCAGAGAGGTGCTTTGTAATCACAATTTTAATTATCATTATTCAGAGCCATCCTCTAAAACCTGTGGCTGCAATGCAGCTACGTGTGGTAACCACACAGCTCGTTATTATAATTAATTATTAATGGTGTCAGCAGCGTTAGCAACGCTGTGTCATTAAAACCACAGGCTGTTATGTTGGTTATACACAACAAATGTATTATATATAATATATAATATATAATATATAATATATAATATATAATATATAATATTTTGTATTATAACTTTAATATTATGGATAGATATACAATTATACATAAATTACTTTTGTAAAAACACCCCCTACAACGCAATAAACAGGATTTTACCCTCGGTGACCCCACAAGGTCCCGAACACGCAGGGGTTTTAGGGTTCAAACCCCATTTCCTGCCCCACATCCCCCCCAATCAGCGGGTTTATGGTCGATACTTTGGGCTGAGGGGGCTTTGTGTCCCTGCTGTGTTCCAGAGGATTCCCGAGGGAGGATCTGTGAGTGTCGCTGTCCCCATCCTGAGGGGATCCTGCTCTGGGAATGTCCCCATCCTGCTCTGGGAGTGTCCCCATCCCGGGGGGATCCTGCCCTGGGAATGTCCCCATCCCGGGGGGATCCTGCCCCAGCAGTGTCCCCATCCCGGGGGGATCCTGTCCCCATCCCGGGGGGATCCTGCTCTGGGAATGTCCCCATCCCGGGGGGATCCTGTCCCCATCCCGGGGGGATCCTGCTCCAGGAGTGTCCCCATCCCGGGGGGATCCTGCTCTGGGAGTGTCCCCATTCCGGGGGGATCCTGTCCCCATCCCGGGGGGATCCTGCCCTGGGAATGTCCCCATCCCGGGGGGATCCTGCCCTGGGAATGTCCCCATCCCGGGGGGATCCTGTCCCCATCCCGGGGGGATCCTGTCCCCATCCCGGGGGGATCCTGCCCTGGGAATGTCCCCATCCCGGGGGGATCCTGCCCTGGGAGTGTCCCCATCCCGGGGGGATCCTGTCCCCATCCCGGGGGGATCCTGCCCTGGGAGTGTCCCCATCCCGGGGGGATCCTGCCCTGGGAGTGTCCCCATCCCGGGGGGATCCTGCCCCAGCAGTGTCCCCATCCCGGGGGGATCCTGCTCTGGGAATGTCCCCATCCCGGGGGGATCCTGTCCTGGGAATGTCCCCATCCCGGGGGGATCCTGCCCTGGGAATGTCCCCATCCCGGGGGGATCCTGCTCTGGGAATGTCCCCATCCCGGGGGGATCCTGTCCCCATCCCGGGGGGATCCTGTCCCCATCCCGGGGGGATCCTGTCCCCATCCCGGGGGGATCCTGCTCTGGGAATGTCCCCATCCCGGGGGGATCCTGCCCTGGGAATGTCCCCATCCCGGGGGGATCCTGCCCTGGGAATGTCCCCATCCCGGGGGGATCCTGCCCCGGCAATGTCCCCATCCCGGGGGGATCCTGTCCCCATCCCGGGGGGATCCTGTCCCAGCAGTGTCCCCATCCCGGGGGGATCCTGTCCCCATCCCGGGGGGATCCTGCCCTGGGAATGTCCCCATCCCGGGGGGATCCTGCTCTGGGAATGTCCCCATCCCGGGGGGATCCTGCCCCGGCAGTGTCCCCAACCCGGGGGGATTGTCCCCAAAAACAAAGCCCTGGATTTCTCTCACCGTGTTTGTGTCGCTGCCACCCCTTCCCCTGCAGGGCAGTGCCTCGAGGAGCACCGTGAGTGTTTCCCCCTCCCCTCCCTCCCCTCCCTCCCCTCCCTCCCCTTGGGGGCTCCTGGTGGGCTCATTAACGAGCCCTTTCCTAATTGATGTGATTGTAGGGAAAGAGGAGGAACAAGCGGGTGAGTCCTTGTGGGAAAGGGGGGGAATGGGGCGGGACCCGGGGCTTTTTCCTGGGTTCACCCTCTCTTATCCCCCTTTTCCCCCATTCTCCCCTTTTCCCCCATTCCCCCCTTTATCCCCCTTATTTCCCCTTTATCTCCTATTCTCATCCTTCCCCCATTCCCCCTTATTCCCCCTTTATCCCCCATTCTCCTCATTCCCTCTTTATCCCCCCTCTATCCCCATTTCTCCCCTCTATCCCATTTCTTCCCCATCCTCATTTATCCCCCCCATCCCTGTTCCTCCCCCCATCCCTGTTTTAACCCCCATCCCCATTTATCTCCCCATCCCCATTTCTCCCCCTCGATCCCGTTTATCCCCCCCATCCCCATTTTCCCCTCTACCCCATTCCCCCCCTCCCATCCCATCCCATCCCATCCCATCCCACCCCACCCACCCCACCCACCCCACCCATCCCATCCCATCCCATCCCATCCCATCCCATCCCATCCCATCCCCTCCCATCCCATTCCCCCATGTCCCTGTTTCCCCCCTGTCCCTGTTTCCCCCCCATCCCATTTATTCCCCCCTCTATCCCATTTATTCCCCCCTCCCCTCCCATCCCTGTTTCCCCCCTCTATCCCATTTATTCCCCCTTCTATCCCATTTATTCCCCCCTCCCCTCCCATCCCTGTTTCCCCCCTCTATCCCATTTATTCCCCCTTCTATCCCATTTATTCCCCCCTCCCCTCCCATCCCTGTTTCCCCCCTCTATCCCATTTATTCCCCCATCCCATCCCATCTCATCCCTGTTTCCCCCCTCTATCCCATTTATTCCCCCATTCCCCCACCCATCCCTGTTTCCCCCCTCTATCCCATTTATTCCCCCTTCTATCCCATTTATTCCCCCCTCCCCTCCCATCCCTGTTTCCCCCCTCTATCCCATTTATTCCCCCCTCTATCCCATTTATTCCCCCCTCCCCTCCCATCCCTGTTTCCCCCCTCTATCCCATTTATTCCCCCATCCCATCCCATCTCATCCCTGTTTCTCCCCTCTATCCCATTTATTCCCCCCTCTATCCCATTTATTCCCCCATTCCCCCATCCCTATTTCCCCCCCATCCCTGTTTCCCCCCTGTCCATGTTTCTCCCCCTATCCCATTTATTCCCCCTCCCCTCCCCTCCCATCCCCAGCCTGGGTGACCCTGGACCCCCGGACGTCGCACCCATGGCTGGCTCTGTCTGGGGACGGGCGGAGGGCGCGCTGGGCCTACGGGACCCCCGAGCCCCCTGCGTGCCCCGAGCGCTTCCAGGGGGTGCCGTGCGTGCTGGGGCTGCCCGAGTTCCGCTCGGGCCGGCACAGCTGGAGCGTGGAGCTCTCTGGGGGTCCCTTCTGCGCCGTGGGGGTCAGCCGGGGGTCCCTGCGGCGCCGCGGCCCCCTCGCCTTCGGCCCCCGGGACGGGGTCTGGGCCCTGCAGCGCTGGGGGGGCGGCGGCCGCGCCCTCACCGAGCCCCCCACGCCCCTGGCGCGGCTGCCCCGGCGCCTCCGCGTCGCCCTGGACTACGAGGGGGGCCGGGTGGCCTTTTTCGATGGGGACGGGGACGGGGACGGGGACGGGGACGGGGCAGGGCCCCCCCGGCCCCTCTTCGCCTTCCCCAGAGCCCGCTTTGGGGGTGAAGCCCTGCGGCCCTGGTTCTGGCTGGAGCTGGGGACCATCTCCCTTGTGCCCTGACCCCAAATCCCCTGATCCTAAATCCCCCAAACCCTGCGGCCCTGGTTCTGGCTGGAGCTGGGGACCATTTCCCTTGTGCCCTGACCCCAAATCCCCTGATCCTAAATCCATCCTCCCCTGATCCATCATCCCCTGATCCCAAATCCATCATCCCCCAAACCCTGCGGCCCTGGTTCTGGCTGGAGCTGGGGACCATTTCCCTTGTGCCCTGACCCCAAATCCCCCGATCCTAAATCCCCCAAACCCTGCGGCCCTGGTTCTGGCTGGAGCTGGGGACCATTTCCCTTGTGCCCTGATCCCAAATCCATCATCCCCCAAACCCTGCGGCCCTGGTTCTGGCTGGAGCTGGGGACCATTTCCCTTGTGCCCTGACCCCAAATCCCCTGATCCTAAATACCCCAAACCCTGCGGCCCTGGTTCTGGCTGGAGCTGGGGACCATTTCCCTTGTGCCCTGACCCCAAATCCCCTGATCCTAAATCCATCCTCCCCTGATCCATCATCCCCTGATCCCAAATCCATCATCCCCCAAACCCTGCGGCCCTGGTTCTGGCTGGAGCTGGGGACCATCTCCCTCGTGCCCTGATCCCAAATCCATCATCCCCTGACCCCAAATCCATCATCCCCTGAGCCCAAATCCATCATCCCCCAAACCCTGCGGCCCTGGTTCTGGCTGGAGCTGGGGACCATCTCCCTCGTGCCCTGACCCCAAATCCCCTGATCCTAAATCCATCCTCCCCTGATCCATCATCCCCTGATCCCAAATCCATCATCCCCCAAACCCTGCGGCCCTGGTTCTGGCTGGAGCTGGGGACCATCTCCCTCATCCCCTGGTCCCAAATCCCCCAAGCCCATCCTGTGCTGATCCCAAATCCCCCACACCCATTTCTGTGCTGGTCCCAAATCCCCCAAGCCCATCCTGTGCTGGTCCCAAATCCCCCAAGCCCCTCCTGTGCTGGTCCCAAATCCCCCACCCCCATCCTGTGCTGGTCCCAAATCCCCCATATGGGGCCGTTCCAGCCCTGGCTCCGGCCGGGTCCGGGGTCATGGGGTTGGGGGGTTTCTCCTTTGGGGGGGGGGGGTGGTCCCCTCATCCCGGGGTCCTCCTGCCCCCCCTGTCCCGCAGCCCCCCTGCTTTTGGGGCAATTTCTGTGCTTTCTGTGCCTTTCCCCCCATTTTTGTGTGGACACAAAAACGTCCCAAACATTAAAGAGTTCAGCACCTCCAAAATGGGCCGTTTTCACCCCAATCCCACCCTCTCCACCCCTGAGCCATCAAATAACAACCCCCACACTCCCAAAAATCCCAGTTCTGCTTTATTTCACCTCATTTCCTGAGCTGGGCACCCAAAATTCATCCACCGATCCCAGAGCTGGGCACCCAAAATTCCATCAGTCCCCGAGCTGGGCACCCGAAATTCATCCACCAGTCCCTGAGCTGGGCACCCGAAATTCCATCAGTCCCTGAGCTGGGTGCCCAAATTCCATCAGTCCTCCAGCTGAGCACCCAAATTCCATCGATCCCTGAGGTGAGTGCCCAAATTCCATCGGTCCCTGAGGTGAGCACCCAAATTCCATCGATCCCTGGCCTGGGGTGGTCACCCAAATTCCATCAGTCCCTGAGGGGGTCACCCAATGTCCATCTGTTGATTGCTGAGCTGGGCACCCCAAAAATTCCAGGAGTTCCTGAGGGTTCATCCGTCAATCCCTGCAGGTTCATCCTTCAATCCCCAAGCTGGGCACCCAAATTCCATCAATCCCTGAGGGTTGATCCATCAATCCCTGCAGGTTCATCCTTCAATCCCCAAGCTGGGCACCCAAATTCCATCAGTCCCTGAGGGTTGATCCATCAGTCCCTGAGGGTTCATCCCTCAGTCCCCGAGGGTTCACCCATCAATCCCTGAGCTGGGTATCCAAATTTTCCATCAGTCCCTGAGCTGGGCACCCAAATTCCGTTGATCCCTGCAGGTTCATCCGTCAATCCCCAAGCTAGGCACCCAAATTCCATCAGTCCCTGCAGGTTCATCCCTCAATCCCCGAGCTGGGCACCCAAAAATTCCATCAGTCCCTGAGCTGGGCACCCAAATTCCGTTGATCCCTGCAGGTTCATCCGTCAATCCCCGAACTGGGCACCCAAAAATTCCATCAATCCGTGAGCTGGGCACCCAAATTCCATCAGTCCCTGAGGGTTCATCCCTCAATCCCTGAGGGTTCATCCGTCAATCCCTGAGCTGGGCACCCAAAAATTCCATCAGTCCCTGAGGGTTGATCCATCAGTCCCTGAGGGTTCATCCCTCAATCCCCGAGCTGGGCACCCAAAAACTGTTGATCCCTGCAGGTTCATCCCTCAATCCCCGAGCTGGGCACCCAAATTCCATCAGTCCCTGAGCTGGGCACCCAAATTCCATCAGTCCCTGAGCTGGGCACCCAAATTCCATCAGTCCCTGAGCTGGGCACCCAAATTCCATCAGTCCCTGAGGGTTCATCCCTCAATCCCCGAGCCGGGCGCCCCAAACCCTCCCCCAAACCCCGCGCAGCCCCGCTCAGGGCCGGTCCCCGCCGTCCCCGCCGTGCCCGCCGTGCCCGCCGTGCCCGTGGGGGCTCCTGAGGTGCTTGGCGAGGGAGGAGCGGGACATGAAGCGGCGTGGGCAGCGGGGGCAGCCGAAGGGCCGCTCCCCGCTGTGGATGCGCCGGTGGATGACGAGGGAGGAGCTGGAGCGGAATCTCTTCCCGCACTCGGGGCAGCCGAAGGGCCGCTCGCCGGTGTGGACGCGCCGGTGGCGCCGCAGGGACGCCCCGTCCCGGAACCCCTTCCCGCAGTCCCCGCACACCTGGGGACGGGACCCCCGGCCCTTCTGGGGACCCCCCTGCCCGGGATGGGATCCCTGCCCGGGATGGGACACCCCCTGCCCGGGATGGGATCCCTGCCCGGGATGGACCCCCCCCTGCCCGGGATGGACCCCCTGCCCGGGATGGGATCCCTGCCCGGGATGGACCCCCTGCCCGGGATGGACCCCCTGCCCGGGATGGGATCCCTGCCCGGGATGGACCCCCCCCTGCCCGGGATGGGACCCCTGCCCAGGATGGGACCCCCCCTGCCCGGGATGGACCCCCTGCCCGGGATGGGACCCCTGCCCGGGATGGAACCCCTGCCCAGGATGGGACCCCTGCCCAGGATGGGACCCCTGCCCGGGATGGACCCCCTGCCCGGGATGGGATCCCTGCCCGGGATGGAACCCCTGCCCAGGATGGGATCCCTGCCCGGGATGGACCCCCCCCTGCCTGGGATGGAACCCCTGCCCAGGATGGACCCCCCCCTGCCCAGGATGGGACACCCCCTGCCCGGGATGGACCCCCCCCTGCCCGGGATGGACCCCCCCCTGCCCGGGATGGGACCCCTGCCCAGGATGGACCCCCTGCCCGGGATGGACCCCCTGCCCGGGATGGGACCCCTGCCCAGGATGGGACCCCCCCTGCCCGGGATGGGGCAGCCCCAGAGCCGGAGGGGCCGCGGGGCCCGACCTGCACTGGGAGCACTGGTGGGGCCCGGCTGGGCAGGGGGCAACGGTGGTGGGAGTGGGATTGGGGTTGGGGCTGGGATTGGGGTTGGGATTGGGACAGGGGGAGTTGGGGCTGGGGTTGGGGGGGTTGGGGCTGGGGTTGGAGCTGGAATTGGGGCAGGGGTTGGAGCTGGAATTGGGGCAGGGATTGGGGTGGTTGGGGCTGGAATTGGGGCAGGGATTGGGGTGGTTGAGGCTGGAATTGGGGCAGGGACTGGGGTGGTTGGGGCTGGAATTGGGGCAGGGATTGGGGTGGTTGGGGCTGGGGTTGGAGCAGGGCTTAGGGCAGGTGTTGGGGCTGGGACCGAGGCGGGTGTTTGGGAAGGACTCGGAGCTGGGACTGGGGGAGCTGGGGCAGGATTTGGGGCTGAGATTGGGGTTGGGTTTGGGGTTGGGGTTGGATTTGGGGTTGGGGTTGGGTTTAGGGCCAGGACTGGGGTTGGGTTTAGGGCCAGGACTGGGGTTGGGTTTAGGGCCAGGACTGGGGTTGGGTTTAGGGCCAGGACTGGGGTTGGGTTTGGGGCTGGAGTTGGGTTTAAAGCTGGGATTGGAGTTGGGTTTGGGGCCAGGACTGGGGTTGGCTTTAGGGCCAGGACTGGGGTTGGCTTTAGGGCCAGGACTGGGTTTAGGGCCAGGACTGGGGTTGGGTTTAGGGCCAGGATTGGGGTTGGGTTTAGGGCCAGGGCTGGGGTTGGCTTTAGGGCCAGGACTGGGGTTGGCTTTAGGGCCAGGACTGGGTTTAGGGCCAGGACTGGGGTTGGCTTTAGGGCCAGGACTGGGGTTGGCTTTAGGGCAGGGCTCAGGGCTCCCTCCCCGCCTCCCCCTCAGCCTCACCCCCAGCCCCCCTCCCGCCGCGAAGCCCCCTCCCCTCCTCGGGCAGGGGAACGACCCCGGCCCGCCCTGCAGGTGGGACTTGCGGTGCTTGCTGAGCGACTTGGTGGCCATGAAGCCCTTGCCGCAGTCGGGGCAGCTGTAGGGCCGCTCCCCGGTGTGGATGCGCCGGTGGGTGACGAGGGCGGGCCCCGACGAGAGGCTCTTGCCGCAGTCGCCGCAGGTGAAGCCGCCGCCGTGGCGGCTCTTGCGGTGCTTGCTGAGCGATTTGGAGCCCATGAAGCCGCGGCCGCAGTCGGGGCAGGGGTAGGGCCGCTCCCCGGTGTGGATCCTGCGGTGGGTCTCGAGGCTGGCGCGGCTCGACAGGCTCTTCCCGCAGTCCCCGCAGGCGAAGCCGCCGCCGCCGTCGCGGTGGAGCCGCCGGTGCTTGCGGAGGGCGCGGACCGAGGCGAAGCGTTTGGGGCAGGAGCGGCACTTGTGGGGTCTGCGCGGGCAGGGGGTCCCCAGCAGGTGCTCCCGCAGGGCCCCCCCCGCTCCAGAAGGGGCCCCGGCAGCGGTAGCAGCTGAAGGGGGGGGTCCCGGGGGGGCCCCCGCGGTGGGCGCGGCGGTGGCGCCGCAGGGAGGAGGCGCTGCTGAAGGATTTCCCGCACAGCTCGCAGGGCTGCGGGGCTGGGGGGGCGGCACGGGGGGGTTTGGGAGGGGGGGGCGCAGGGGGGTCCCACCAGGGCCGGGGGGGTTCGTGGGGGGAGGAGCTGGAGGAGCGGGGAGGGTCGGGGTCGCTGGGACAGTCGTGGTCTGGAAATGGGAGGGGGAAATTCGGATCAAAGTCCGGCCTGGAGAGGCCCTGGAGGACCCCCCCAGTGCCCCCATCCCACCCCCCAGTGCCCCCATCCCGCTCCCAGTGCCCCCATCCCACCCTCCAGTACCCCCAGTGCCCCCATCCCTCTCCCAGTGCCCCCATCCTGCCCCCAGTGCCCCCATCCTGCTCCCAGTGCCCCCAGTGCCCCCATCCCACCTCCAGTGCCCCCATCCCACCCTCCAGTGCCCCCATCCCACCCTCCAGTACCCCCATCCTGCTCCCAGTGCCCCCAGTGCCCCCATCCTGCCCCCAGTGCCCCCATCCTGCTCCCAGTGCCCCCATCCTGCTCCCAGTGCCCCCAGTGCCCCCATCCTGCTCCCAGTGCCCCCATCCCACCCTCCAGTACCCCCATCCTGCTCCCAGTGCCCCCAGTGCCCCCATCCTGCCCCCAGTGCCCCCATCCTGCCCCCAGTGCCCCCATCCTGCTCCCAGTGCCCCCATCCTGCTCCCAGTACCCCCATCCTGCTCCCAGTGCCCCCATCCCACCCTCCAGTGCCCCCATCCCGCCCTCCAGTACCCCCATCCTGCTCCCAGTGCCCCCAGTGCCCCCATCCTGCCCCCAGTGCCCCCATCCTGCTCCCAGTGCCCCCAGTGCCCCCATCCTGCTCCCAGTGCCCCCATCCTGCCCCCAATGCCCCCATCCTGCTCCCAGTGCCCCCAGTGCCCCCATCCTGCTCCCAGTGCCCCCATCCCGCTCCCAGTGCCCCCATCCCACCCTCCAGTACCCCCAGTGCCCCCATCCCTCTCCCAGTGCCCCCATCCTGCCCCCAGTGCCCCCATCCTGCTCCCAGTGCCCCCATCCTGCCCCCAGTGCCCCCATCCTGCTCCCAGTGCCCCCATCCCGCTCCCAGTGCCCCCATCCTGCCCCCAATGCCCCCATCCTGCTCCCAGTGCCCCCATCCTGCCCCCAGTGCCCCCATCCTGCCCCCAGTGCCCCCATCCTGCTCCCAGTGCCCCCATCCCGCTCCCAGTGCCCCCATCCCACCCTCCAGTACCCCCAGTGCCCCCATCCTGCCCCCAGTGCCCCCATCCTGCCCCCAGTGCCCCCATCCCGCTCCCAGTGCCCCCATCCCACCCCCCAGTGCCCCCATCCCACCCCCCAGTGTCCCCAATTCCCACGTCCCACCCCCCCAAGTTTTCCCCCAGTCCCCCCATCCCAGTCCCCTCTCCCAGTCCCCCCCAGTCCCCCCCAGTTCGAGCCCCCCCTGACCTGAGTCGGAGCCCCCCCGGCCCCCCCAGAGCCACAGGAGGGGCCGGGCCAGACCTTCCTCCTCCTCCTCCTCCTCCTCGTCCGGGGACCCCCCCTCGGGGCCCAGGGGGGGGATCCAAACCCCCCCAGAGGGGTCGGGCCCGGGGGCACCTGGGGGGGGCACGGGGGGGTCAATGGAGCCCCCCCAGAGGCCTCGGGGGATTTGGGGGGGATTTGGGGGGATTTGGGGGGGATTTGGGGGGGATTTGGGGGGTCCGCGGAGCCCCCCCCGGACCGACGGGGGAGCAAATCCCGCCTGGGATGGGGGAGACCCCCGGGGGGGGATTTGGGGGGCGGGGTTTGGGGTGATGGGGGGGTTCGGGAGGGGATTTGGGGGGAATTTGAGGAGGGGGAATTGGGGGAGATTTGGGGGTAATTTGGGGGGATTTCGGGGGGATTTGGGGGGGATTTCGGGGGGATTTGGGGGGTTCCCCACCTTCGGGGGGCTCGGTGGTGACCGTGACCTCCTGGAGCACCTCGGGCACCTTTTTTGGAAGGGGGAGGGGGGAGAAACGTGGGAAAAAAGGAGGAAAAGACCCAAAATTCAGTCCCACGGCCTCGGAGTCCCCCCGAGACCCCCAAACTCCCCCAATTCCCCCCAAATCCTCCCCCCCCAGCCCTACCTGCGGCTCGGCCATGGCCGGGGGGGGCGGTTCGGGGGTCTCGGGGGGGGTCCCGCAGCTCCCCCGGGTCTCAATTTGGGTCAAAAAAGGTGAATTTGGGCTCTGCTGGAACAAACTCCTCCCCCGGGGGGGGGAAAGGACCCACCTGACCCGGGGCCGCCCCCGGTGCCAACGCCCCCCCCCTCATCGCCAACGACCCCCCCGGGCCCTTTTCGATGGGCCATCGACCGAGGGGGAGGGGCCGCGCCCTCCCCCCAGCTCCGGGACCATTCCCGGCTCCTTCTTTTTTCCCAAGAAAAAACCGACCCCGATCCCCCAAAAAACAAATTTTCGGGGGTTTCCCCATTTCTCCCAATTTTTCCCATTTTCTCCCATTTTTTTCCCATTTTCTCCCTTTTTTTCCCCCCATTTTCTCCCCACCTTTTCCCATTTTCCCCCCAATTTTGTCGGTTTTCTTTCCCTTTTTTCTCCCCAATTTCTCCCAGTTTTTTTCCCCCATATTTCCCCATTTTTCTCCATTTTCCCCCCCATTTTCCTCCCAATTTCCCCTCCCCTTTTCCCTCCAATTTCTCCCATTTTTTTTTCCCGATTTCCCCCCAATTTTTCCCAATTTTTTTTCCTCAGTTGTGGGCGACAAAAATCGACATTTTTAACTCTTTTCCCCCTTTTTTGAGTCCATCCCAAACGAGCTGGTTTTCCCTCCCGAAAATCCCGGGAATGTCCCGGTGGGGAAACTTCCCCCCCCCCCTCCCCAAATCCCACCGGGACATTCCGGGCTTTGTCCCCGCGGGGACATCGAGGGAGGGGGAATTAACCCTTCCCAGCCCCAGGAAAATCGGGATGAGCGGGGGAAAATCGGGATAAATTGGGGGAAAAATCGGGATAAATTTGGGAAAAACGGGAACGGGGGGAAATTGGGATTGGGGGAAATAAATTAGGGGATAAATAAATGATTGGGGGGAGGAATAAATCGGGATTGGGGGAGGAAAGAATTCCCCAAAACCAGACACGGTCACTGCTCAAGGTCCTTTATTCACCCCCGGGGGGGTTTTGGGGTCCCCATGAAGTTTTGGGGTCCCGGGGGGGTCCCCATGAAGTTTTGGGGTCCCGGGGGGTCCCCAGGAGGTTTTTGGGGTCCCGGGAGGGTCCCGGGGGGGTCCCGGGGGGGTCCCCAGGGGGTTTTTGGGGTCCCGGGGGGTCCCCAGGAGGTTTTTGGGGTCCCGGGAGGGTCCCGGGGGGGTCCCGGGGGGGGTCCCCAGGGGGTTTTTGGGGTCCCGGGAGGATCCCGGGGGGGTCCCGGGGGGGTCCCCAGGGGGGTTTTGGGGTCCCAGGGGGTCCCCAGGAGGTTTTTGGGGTCCCGGGGGGGTCCCGGGGGGGTCCCGGGGGGGTCTCAATCCTCCTTGCCGGGAACCATCGTCGCCCTCTCGGCCGGGGGGGGTTGGGGGGTCCCTGTGGAGAAATGGGGGGGGAGAAAAGGGGGGGTCAGCAGTGACCTTTGACCCCCCCAGCCCTGCCCTTGACCCCTGAGCCCCCCCAAAATTCCCCCCCGGACACCCTGGGCCCCCCCCCACCTCCCGTGGCCCCCCCCCCGTGTCCCCACTCCCCCCTCCACCCCCCCAGGGTCCGGGTGTCCCCCCAGCCCCCCCCGTGTCCCCCCCCAGGGGTGTCACCCCCCCCTCCCCGGGGGTCCCAGCTGTGTCCCCTCCCCCCGGTGCCCCCCCCTCACCTCCGTGGCCCCCCCAGAGGCCTCTGATGACCCCCCAGATCCAGCGGATCAGGTTTGCCAGGCACTGGGCACCCGCACACATCCCTGGGGACAGTGAGGGGATGTTGGGGACAGTGAGGGGATGTTGGGGACAGCAGGGACAGCGAGGGGACAGCAGGGACAGCGAGGGGACAGCAGGGACATTGGGGACAGCAGGGACAGCGAGGGGACAGCAGGGACAGCGAGGGGACAGCAGGGACATTGGGGACAGCAGGGACAGCGAGGGGACAGCAGGGACATTGGGGACAGCAGGGACAGCGAGGGGACAGCAGGGACAGCGAGGGGACAGCAGGGACAGCGAGGGGATTTTGAGGACATTGAGGGGACATTGGGGACAGCAGGGACATTGGGGACAGCAGGGACAGCGAGGGGACAGCAGGGACATTGGGGACAGCAGGGACAGCGAGGGGACAGCAGGGACATTGGGGACAGCAGGGACAGCGAGGGGACAGCAGGGACAGCGAGGGGACAGCAGGGACAGCGAGGGGACAGCAGGGACATTGGGGACAGCAGGGACAGCGAGGGGACAGCAGGGACATTGGGGACAGCAGGGACAGCGAGGGGACAGCAGGGACAGCGAGGGGACAGCAGGGACAGCGAGGGGATTTTGAGGACATTGAGGGGACATTGGGGACAGCAGGGACATTGGGGACATTGAGGGGACATTGGGGACAGCAGGGACAGCGAGGGGACAGCAGGGACATTGAGGGGATTTTGAGGACATTGAGGGGACATTGGGGACAGCGGGGACATTGGGGACATTGAGGGGATGTTGGGGACAGCAGGGACATTTGGGACAGTGTGAAGGGGGTGGGCAGGGGGGACACAGCCCCCACCCCATCCTGACACCCCCAACCCTGTCCCGTCCCCTTCCCCCGGTCCTGGTGACACCCCCCTGTCCCCACATCCTGTCCCTGTGTCCCCTCATCCCCCTGGCCCTGTCCTGTCCCTGTCCTGTCACTGTCCCCATCCCCATCCCCATCCCCATCCCCACATCCTGTCCCTGTGTCCCCTCATCCCACTGTCCCCATCCTGTCCCCATCCCCATCCTGTCCCCATCCCCATCCCCATCCCCATCCCCACATCCTGTCCCTCTGTCCCCTCATCCCACTGTCCCCATCCTGTCCCCATCCCCATCCTGTCCCCATCCCCATCCCCATCCCCATCCCCACATCCTGTCCCTCTGTCCCCTCATCCCACTGTCCCCATCCTGTCCCCATCCCCATCCTGTCCCCATCCCCATCCCCATCCCCATCCCCACATCCTGTCCCTCTGTCCCCTCATCCCACTGTCCCCATCCTGTCCCCATCCTGTCCCCGTCCCCATCCCCACTTCCTGTCCCTGTGTCCCCTCATCCCACTGTCCCCATCCTGTCCCCATCCCCATCCTGTCCCCATCCCCATCCCCATCCCCATCCCCACATCCTGTCCCTGTGTCCCCTCATCCCACTGTCCCCATCCTGTCCCCATCCCCATCCTGTCCCCATCCCCATCCCCATCCCCATCCCCACATCCTGTCCCTGTGTCCCCTCATCCCACTGTCCCCATCCTGTCCCCATCCTGTCCCCGTCCCCATCCCCACTTCCTGTCCCCAATGAGTGTCCCCTCATCCTTCTGTCCCCATCCTGTCCCTGTCCCCATCCTGTCCCTGTCCCCATCCTGTCCCCATCCCCACATCCTGTCCCCGTGTCCCCACCCCATCCACCCCATCCCTGTTCCCATGTTCCCTGTCCCCAATGTCCCCATCCCAGTGTCCCTGTCTCCAGTGTTCCCAATGTCCCCATCCCAACGTCCCTGTCCCCAATGTCCCCAATGTCCCCAATGTCCCCAATGTCCCCATCCCAATGTCCCCAATGTCCCCAATGTCCCCAATGTCCCACATGTCCCTGTCCCCAGTCCCATCCTCGATGTCCTTTCCTGTCCCCACCTTGTCCTTAACCCTGTCCCCATCCTGTCCCCAATGTCCCCCCTGTCCCCAACCCTGTTCCCTTGTCCCCATCCTGTCCCCAATGTCCCCATCCCTGTCCCATCCTGTCCCCATCCTGTCCCCATCCTGTCCCCATCCTGTCCCCATCCCTGTCCCATCCCAATGTCCCCAATGTCCCCATCCCAATGTCCCCATCCCAATGTCCCCATCCTGTCCCCATCCCGATGTCCCCATCCTGTCCCCATCCTGTCCCCATCCTGTCCCCATCCCAATGTCCCCAATGTCCCCATCCCAATGTCCCCATCCTGTCCCCATCCTGTCCCCATCCCTGTCCCATCCCAATGTCCCCATCCTGTCCCCATCCCAATGTCCCCATCCTGTCCCCATCCTGTCCCCATCCTGTCCCATCCCAATGTCCCCAATGTCCCCATCCCAATGTCCCCAATGTCCCCATCCCAATGTCCCCATCCTGTCCCCATCCTGTCCCCATCCTGTCCCCATCCTGTCCCATCCCAATGTCCCCATCCCAATGTCCCCATCCTGTCCCCATCCTGTCCCCATCCTGTCCCCACTGTCCCCATCCCTGTCCCATCCCTGTCCCATCCCTGTCCCCATCCTGTCCCCATCCCTGTCCCATCCCAATGTCCCCAATGTCCCCCTCCTGTCCCCCCCCGTCCCCCCGTGTCCCCACTCACCGGCAGCTCCGAGTGGTGTTGGGGACACCCCTGGGTGTCCCTTAAATGGCCGTGGGGGGGAGGTGACGCAGGGCCGGGTGACAGCGGTGACACGGGGGACACAGGGGCAGGGCCGGGTGACAGGACGGTGACAGCGGTGACACAGGTGACAGGACGGGGACACCGGTGGTGACATCACGGGACACGGGGCCGGTTCTCCCGGTCCCCACCCGGCCCCGCGTGGGAGGGGTGGCCTGGGAGGGGACACGGGGACAGGGGACACGTGGGGGGGACAGGGGACACAGGGGGACCCACACGGGGACAGGGGACACGTGGGGGGGGACAGGGGACACAGGGGGACCCACACGGGGACAGGGGACACGTGGGGGGGACAGGGGACACGGGGGGACCCACACGGGGACAGGGGACACGTGGGGGGGGACAGGGGACACAGGGGGGACATGGGGGACACAGGGGCGACAGGGGACATGGAGGGGACATGGGGGGGACACAGGGCTGGGGACACAACAGGGGACAGGTTTGGGGGGACATGGATGGGGACATTGGGGGGACATTGGGGGGACATTGGGATGGACACTGGGGGGACATTGGGGGGACATTGGGGGGACATTGAGGGGACATTGGGGGGACATTGGGATGGACATGGGGGACATTGAGGGGACATTGAGGGGACATTGAGGGGACATTGGGGGGACATTGGGGGGACTGGGGGACAATGAAAGGACATTGGGGGGACATTGAGGGGACATTGGGGGGACATTGGGGGGACATTGGGGGACATTGAGGGACATTGAGGGGACATTGGGGGGACATTGAGGGGACATTGAGGGGACATTGGGGGGACATTGGGGGGACATTGAGGGGACATTGAGGGGACATTGGAATGGATATGGGGGGACATTGAGGGGACATTGAGGGGACATTGGAATGGATATGGGGGGACATTGAGGGGACATTGAGGGGACATTGGGGGGACATTGAGGGGACATTGAGGGGACATTGGGGGACTGGGGGACAATGAAAGGACATTGGGGGGACATTGGGGGGACATTGGGGGGACATTGGGGGGACATTGGATGGACACTGGGGGGACATTGGGATGGACATGGGGGACCTTGGATGGACATGGGGGACATGAGGGGACATTGAGGGGACATTGGGGGGACATTGGGGGACACTGGGGACACATTGGGGGGAGGGGCCTGTGAAGCCCCCAGGACAGAACCGGAAGTTTCCGGGGGGGGGTCCCCGAAGATTTTGGGGTGTCCCCCCCCACCCCCGTCCCCGTGACCTTTGACCCGGTTGTGGGGGCGGGTGAATCATTTCCCGCCACCGCCCGGCGTGGGCGGGGCGTGGGCGGTGGGCGTGGCCTCGTTCCGGGCGTGGTTTCGGGCACTGGGCGTGGTTTCCCCGAGAAAGGGCGTGGCCCGGAAGGGGGCGGGGCCGTTGGCGGAAGGGGGCGGGGCTTGCTTGGCGCGCTCCGCAGCGATGGTGAGAGCTGGGGGGGGGGGAGGGGGGGATTTTAGGGGGTTTTTGGGGTCCCCCGAGCTCCCCCCGGCACCCCCCGGGTCCCCCCCGCGCCCCGGAGCCCCCCGAGCTCCCCCCGTGTCCTTCTGTGCCCCCCAGACCCCCCCGGGACCCCCCGGGACCCCCCCCGGGACCCCCCCCTCAGGCCGGGACCCCAACCCGGGCTTGGGGAGGGTTTTGGGGTCCCCCCTGAGCCCCCCCTGACCCCCCCGTGCCCCCCCAGCTCTTCTACTCCTTCTTCAAGTCCCTGGTGGGGAAGGACGTGGTGGTCGAGCTCAAGAACGACCTCAGGTGAGGGGGGGGGGCTTGGGACCCCCAGGGACCCCCAGGGACCCTCAGGGACCCCCAGGGACCCCCCCGGACCACAGAGAGACCCCCAGGGACCCCAGAGAGACCCCCAGGGACCCCCAGGGACCCCCCCAGGACCCCAGAGAGACCCCCAGGGACCCCAGAGAGACCCCCAGGGACACCCCCGGGACCCCAGAGAGACCCCCAGGGACCCCCCCCAGGACCCCCAAGGAGACCCCCAGGGACCCCAGAGAGACCCCCAGGGACACCCCCGGGACCCCAGAGAGACCCCCAGGGACCCCTCCGGGACCCCCAAGGAGACCCCCGGCAACCCCATAACCCACGGGACCCCCAGAGAGACCCCACAGGGACCCCTCAACACCCCCCGACCCCCCCAGGGACCCCCTCCAGGACCCCCCCCCCCAAACTCCCAGACAGGGACCCCTGAGACGACCCCCCCAAAACCTCCCTGAACCCCCCCTAGGGCCCCCTCAAACCCCCCTAAACCCTCCTGAGACCCCCAAGACCCCCCCTGACCCCCCCAGGACCCCCCTAACCCCCCCCCCCAAATCCCCCCGGTGTCTCTCGGCAGCATCTGCGGGACCCTGCACTCGGTGGATCAGGTGAGTGGGGGCTCTGGGGGGGCTCTGACCCCTCTGGGGGGCTCTGGGGGGGGGGTCTGACCCCTCTGGGGGGCTCTGGGGGGGGTCTGATCCCTCTTTGGGGGTCTCTAAACCCCCCCCTGACCCCCCCCAGTACCTGAACATCAAACTGACCGACATCAGCGTCACCGACCCCGAGAAGTACCCGCACATGGTGAGGGGCTTGGGGGTCCCGGGGGAAATTGGGGGGGGTCGAGAGGTTCCCAGGGGGGCTGGGGGGGCTTTGGGGGGTCTGGAGATCATTTTGGGGGGGGGGAATACCCCCAGATCTGGGGTTCCCTGGTGGGGGGGGTCCCTGGGGTCTGGGGGGGTTTGGGGTGTTCTGGGGGGCCTGGGGGGGGGTCTCAGTGTGTTCTAGGGGGGGGGTGTGTCTCAGTTTATTTTGGGGGTCTCTCAGTTTTATTTTGGGGTCTCTCAGTTTATTTTGGGGGGCTCTCAGTTTATTTTGGGGGGTCTCAGTTTATTTTGGGGGGTCTCAGTTTATTTTGGGGGTCTCAGTTTATTTTGGGGGGTCTCCAATCCCCCCTAGCTGTCAGTGAAGAACTGCTTCATCTGCGGCTCGGTGGTGGGGGGTGTCAGTGTATTCTGGGGGGGGTCTCAGTGTGTTCTGGGGGTCTCTCAGTTTATTTTGGGGGGGTCTCAGTTTATTTTGGGGGTCTCTCCCCCCCCCAGCTGTCAGTCAAGAACTGCTTCATCCGGGGGTCCGTGGTTCGCTACGTGCAGCTGCCGGCGGACGAGGTGGACACGCAGCTGCTCCAGGACGCGGCTCGGAAGGAGGCGCTGCAGCAGAAACAGTGACGACCCCCCCTCAGCCCCCCAAAATTTGGGGGGACCCCCCCAAAAAAAAACCCCCACCCCCGTGACCCCAATAAAGCCCTGCCCCATGCGCTGCTGTGTGCGTGTGTGTCTCTCAGGGAGTGTTCTGGGGGTGGTTTGGGTGCATTTCGGGCGGTTTTGGGGTCTCCACCTCCCCCCCCTTCCCCCGTTTTTGGGGGTCCCGGGGGGGGGGGGGGGAGGTTTGAACCTCCGCGCCGCCAGGGGGCGCTCTTTGCAGAGCTCTATGGTATTGGGGCACCGCCCACGCCGGGGGTGCCAGCCAATGGGACGCGGCGAGGGGCGGGCCCCCGGGCGGGCGGCAGCCAATGGGAGCGCGGGGCTCCGCGCACGCGCCCCTGGCACCGCCCCACGTGTCTCCTCCCGCCGCCGCCGCCGCAGGTACCGGGAGGGGGCGGGGCGGGCACGTGACCCCCAAAACACCCCCCCAAACCCCCCCCCCGGGACCCCCGAACGCCCCCCGGCACCCCCCGAACCGGGACACCCCCAACCGGCCCCCACCGACCGCCCCCGGGGGGACGGGGATGCCGCGGGACCCCCAAATAACACCCGGGACCCCCCGAGTGACCCCCCCCCCCCAAACCGGGACCTCCCAAACCAGGACCCCCAAATCGGGACCTCCAAATAACCCCGGAGTGACCCCACCCGGGACCCCTCAATTTGGGACCTCCCCGCGGGATCTGAGGATGCCCCGAAACCCCCCCCCGGGACCCCCCAAACCGGGACCCTCCCAAACCGGGACCCTCCCAAACCGGGACCCCCCCAAATACCCCCCAGGGCCCCCAAATGCCCCCTGAGACCGCCCCCCATTTCCCCCCCCCCATGTCCTCCGCGGGACCCCCGATGGCCCCAAAGCCCCCCCCCGTCCCAGACCCCTCAATTTCCCCCCTGACCCCCAAATCTCCCCCCTGACCCCCCAAATTTCCCCCCTGACCCCCCAATTTCCCCCAGCCCCCCAAATTTCCCCCCTGACCCCCCAATCTCCCCCCTGACCCCCCAATTTCCCCCCCCCAGCCATGGCCCGCCCCCCCGGTGCTGCTGCTGCCGCCCCCTCCCCAGGACGCCCCCGCTCTCCGTGTCCTGATCGCCGCCCGCTTCGGGCCGGGCCCCCCCCCCAGCATCCAGAGGGTGTCCCGGGGGATCCCCCCGGCCCTGCGGACCCCCGGGGGGCTCCTGCTGGGCCCCGGCCCCGCCGCGCTCCTGCTGAGCCCCCCCGAGCTCCGGGGGCTCGGCCCCCCCCAGCAGAGCCTGGTCCGGCAGTGGGTCGAGTTCGCTGAGGGGGAGCTGGGAACGGCGGCCGCCATCGCGGGGGGGGGACCCAGCCAGGTGAGGGGGACGGGGAGGGGGTGACATATGGGGGGTTATGGGGTTATGGGGGGGTTATGGGGTCAGGGGGGGACCCAGCCAGGTGAGGGGGAGCTGGGAACGGCGGCCGCCATCGCGGGGGGGGGACCCAGCCAGGTGAGGGGGGATGGGGGTATGGGGGGGTTATGGGGTCAGGAGAGAGGGGTATGGGGGGGTTATGGGGCTGGGGTGACATACGGGGGGTTCTGGGGTCAGGGGGGGTTATGGGGGGTTATGGGGTCAGGGGTGACATATGGGAGGGTTACGGGGCTGGGGAGAGGGGTATGGGGGGTTATGGGGCTATGGGGGGTTATGGGGTCAGGGGAGAGGGGTACAGGGGGTTATGGGGCTGGTGACATATGGGGGGGTTATGGAGGGTTATGGGGTCAGGGGTGACATATGGAGGGTTATGGGGCTGGGGTGACATATGGGGGGGTATGGGGATTGGGGAGGTGACATATGGGGGGTTATGGGGTCAGGGGTGGTGACATATGGGGGGTTATGGGGATTGGGGAGGTGACATATGGGGGGTTATGGGGTCAGGGGTGACATATGGGGGTGTTTAAAGGGGCTGGGGGTCCTGGGCGGGGAGGGGGGGGATCTGACTCTTGACATATGGGGGGGCAATGAGGGGGCACAGGGGGGGTGTCAGGGGGTGCTGAGGGGGAGATTGGGGGTTTTTGGGGTCCCTGACCCTCCCCTGACCCCTCTGGGCGCTGCAGGAGCTGATTTGGGGTTTGGGGGCTCTGGGGGTGTTTGGGGGGATTTTAGGGTGGTTTTTTAGGGTTTTTGGGGTCTCTGATCCCCCCTGACCCACCCCAGGCCCGTCCCCGGGCACTGCAGGAGCTGTTCCGGGCCCTGGGGCTCTGGGGGTGTTTTGGGGTGTTTTGGGGGTTTTTAGGGTGGTTTTTTAGGGTTTTTGGGGTCCCTGACCCCCCCTGACCCCCCCAGGCCCGTCCCCGGGCACTGCAGGAGCTGTTCCGGGCCCTGGGGGCTCTGGGGGTGTTTTGGGGTGTTTTGGGGGTTTTTAGGGTGGTTTTTTAGGGTTTTTGGGGTCCCTGACCCCCCCTGACCCTCCCCAGGCCCGTCCCGGGCACTGCAGGAGCTGTTCCGGGCCCTGGGGGCTCTGGGGGTGTTTTGGGGTGTTTTGGGGGTTTTTAGGGTGGTTTTTTAGGGTTTTTGGGGTCTCTGATCCCCCCTGACCCACCCCAGGCCCGTCCCCGGGCACTGCAGGAGCTGTTCCGGGCCCTGGGGGCTCTCGAGTCCCACCTGAGCGGCCGCTCCTTCCTCGTGGGGGAGGGGGTGACCTTGGCTGACGTCACCGTGGCCTGCGCCCTGCTGGGGCCTTTCCGGGAGGTGAGACCCCCAAAAACCCCCCCTGGGACCCCCCAGACCCCCCTCAAATACCCCCCCATCCCCCAGATCCCCCTCAAATACCCCCCCATCCCCCAGACCCCCCCCCATTCTCCTCTGTGCCCCCCAATATCCCTGTGACCCCCCCGACCCCTGTGCCCCCCCGACCCCTGTGACCCCCCTGACCCCTGTGACCCCCCTGTGCCCCCCCTGACCCCTGTGACCCCTCAATGTCCCTGTGCCCCCCCTGTGACCCCCCTGTGCCCCCCCAGGTGCTGGACCCCCCCTCCCTGTCCCAGTTCCCGGGGGTCCTGCGCTGGTTCCAGTGCCCCCCCTGTGACCCCCCTGTGACCCCCCTGACCCCCCTGTGACCCCCCTGACCCCCCTGTGCCCCCCCAGGTGCTGGACCCCCCCTCCCTGTCCCAGTTCCCGGGGGTCCTGCGCTGGTTCCAGTCCTGTGTCCAGTTACCCCAGTTCAGGGCTGAGCTGGGGGAGGTGACCCTGGGAGTGGGGGGGGGCTCGGGGACCCCCCCCAAACACCCAGGTGAGTCTGGGGGGGGGGGGAAAGACCCCCAAAAACACCCGGGGGGCCAAAGGAACACCCCCTGTGAGTGTGGGGGGTGTTTGGGGGGGGTCTTTGGGTCAGGAGGAATTTAAGGGGGGGATTTTGGGGGGTTCTCAGGGTGGTCTCTGTGTCTGAGGGTCCCTGGGGGGATTTTTGGGGGGGGGTCTCAGGGTGGTCTCTGTGTCTGAGGGTCCCTGGGGGGATTTTTGGGGGGTTCTCTGGGTCTGGGAGAGGGGGGGGGGATTGGGGGTCTTTGGGGTGTCTGTGTGTTGTATTTTGGGGGGGGGGGAGTTTGGGGGGGGTTTGGGGGGGGTCTCTGGGTCAGGGGGGTCTCCAGGGTGGGTTTGGGGGTGTTTTGGGGGTTTGGGTGGGTTTGGGGGTTTTGAGGGGGTTTTGGGGGGTTGAGGGGGTTTTGGGGGGTTTGGGGGGGGGTTGAGGGGGTTTTGGGGGGGTTTGGGGGGGGTTTGGGGTGGTGAGGGGGTTTTGGGGGGGTTTTGGGAGGGTTTGAGGGGGTTTTGGGGGGGGGTTGAGGGGGTTTTGGGGGGTTTTGGGGGGGTTTTGGGGGGGTTTTGGGGGGGGGGTTGAGGTAGTTTTGGGGGATTTGGGGGGGGTTGGGGGGGGTTTGAGGGGGTTTTGGGGGGTTTTGGGGGTCTCTGGTCTGACCCCTTTCCCAGGGACCGTGCCCCCCCCGGGGCAGGAGGAGGGGCCAGGGGGTCCCAGCCCTGGGGGGGGTCCCAGCCCAGGGGGGGGTCCCGAGGCCGCCCCTCCCCCCCCCAAGAGCGCGTCCCAGCTGAAAAAAGAGGCCAAAAAACGGGAGAAGTTGGAAAAATTCCAGCAGAAACAGGAGAAGAACCGGGAGCTGCAGGTGGGGAGGGGGACATGACACCCCCTGGGACCCCCCTGGGACCTCCCTGACCCCCTGAGACCCCCCTGGAACCCCCTCTGACCCCCCTGACCCCCTGAGATCCCCCCGGGACCCCCCTGGGACCCCCTGGGACCCCCCTGGGGGGAGGGTTCTGGGGGTCCCTGTGGATCCAGGGGGGTCTTTGAACCCCTGGGGGTCCCTGGGGGTCTTTGGGGGTCCCTGGGGGTCTTTGGGGGTCCCTGACCCCCCCTCCCTGTCCCCCTCAGGCTCAGGCCAAGGCCAAGCCCGGGAAGGTCCGGCGGGAGCTGAAGGGGCTTCGTTACGAGACCCCCACCCCCCCCGGGGCAAAAAGGGTAATGGGGGGGCTGGGGGGGGCACAGGGACACCCCCACCCCCCCCGGGGGCAAAAAGGGTAATGGGGGGGCTGGGGGGGTCACAATGAGACCCCCACCCCCCCCGGGGGCAAAAAGGGTAATGGGGGGGCTGGGGGGGGTCACAGGGACACCCCCACCCCTCATGGGGGCAAAAAGGGTAAATGGGGGGGCTGGGGGGGGTCACAATGATACCCCCACCCCCCCTGGGGGCAAAAAGGGTAAATGGGGGGGCTGGGGGGGTCACAATGATACCCCCACCCCTCCTGGGGGCAAAAAGGGTAATGGGGGGGCTGGGGGGGTCACAATGAGACCCCCACCCCCCCCGGGGCAAAAAGGGTAAATGGGGGGGCTGGGGGGGGGTCACAGGGACACCCCCACCCCTCCTGGGGGCAAAAAGGGTAAATGGGGGGGCTGGGGGGGTCACAGGGACACCCCCACCCCCCCCTGGGGGCAAAAAGGGTAATGGGGGGGCTGGGGGGGGTCACAGGGACACCCCCACCCCCCCCTGGGGGTAAAAAGGGTAATGGGGGGGCTGGGGGGGTCACAATGAGACCCCCCACCCCTCCTGGGGGCAAAAAGGGTAAATGGGGGGGCTGGGGGGGTCACAATGAGACCCCCACCCCTCCTGGGGGCAAAAAGGGTAAATGGGGGGGCTGGGGGGGTCACAATGAGACCCCCACCCCTCCTGGGGGCAAAAAGGGTAATGGGGGGGCTGGGGGGGTCACAGGGACACCCCCACCCCCCCCTGGGGGCAAAAAGGGTAATGGGGGGCTGGGGGGGGTCACAGGGACACCCCCACCCCCCCTGGGGGTAAAAAGGGTAATGGGGGGGCTGGGGGGGGCACAGGGACACGAGGAGGGGGGTGGGACATGGGGGGGGTTGGGGG